>NC_051165.1:293009209-293361709 GCF_013339725.1 Rhipicephalus microplus
GTTTTAATGGGGTGTCTTGTTTTTCCCCCTCAATTTCGTTACCGTATCTATCGTACCGTACGCTCAACTTCTATCGCAATCGGTAGTGTTGACGCATATACGAAATATATTTTTACTGGAATAGAGACGGGTGTGTGTGTGTGTGTGTGTGTGTGTGTGTGTGTGTGTGTGTGTGTGTGTGTGTGTGCGTGCGTGCTTTCATCACGAAATTAACCAAACTATGTGCTTAATAATTCTTAAGACTCGGGTACATTCACTCACGTTTTCAACTTTCGTTCTTAAAAATATCGGCTCTCTTTGCGGATTTCCGCAGAAATTACCATTTCTTTGAGCAGCCATCCTGCTCTTAACATTTCCGATTAACTACACGTTGTGCTATCTGGAGCCACAGCTTGCTTGCTACCTTATAACGGGCAATGCTCAGTCTGTAATTTATAATGACATGTTCAGTTTTCGAAAAGCTTTCCTTTCAGAGAATCGGCGCAGAATCATTGAGACGCAGCTAGATGGCACTTGTTAAAATATAATTTATATTAAACGTGCGCAGATTCGAAAAATATAGGTGCATCTGTGCACTTACTAAGTCTTTGGTAGACTTTTCAGTCATCTGGCGTGTCGAGATAAAAACGATTCTTGCGCCTGTACATAACTGATAATGAAAACCAAGCATTTGCACCTGTTATCTAGGCTCACCATCATGCGGAGCGAAAAATACCAGAATATGTACCAAAACTACTTAAAGTATTAAGTTCCTTTTCTTTTCGCAAAATGAAAGAGAGACGGATACGAAATAAAGGCTCTTCACTGCGAAGTTCCTTGGTTTTGGATTGCGATATTTTTCTGTGATCAAATTCAAAAAGTACTTAATGAGCTATACAACTAAACCAGAGTGTTTGTCAAATAAACAGTACGCACATCGCGTTATTTTGGCGGGCGTCTCATGTGTTTTTAATGAAAAAAAAAAACCCTATAGCGGTTGTTCACAGCGCGCAGCACGAAGGAATTGATTTAAACATCGGCGCTTTTTTCTTTCTGACATAACATGCAAGACTTTAAGTACAAAGCTTGTGTAAGTGCTGCTCCGATAACTCTGTAGAGATAGTATTTATAACTAAATATGTATTCGGCATTGGAAAGTAACTACCTCTTGCGTAGCAATATTAGTTACTTCCACACATTAACAGTTTTTCCAAGTACCTCTTGTTTTCTCTCTCTCTCTCTCTCTCTCTCTCTTGAAAATCAAGGAATGGAAGCTTCGAGGACGCTTAAGCTTCGATTTGTGTATAAAATTGAATGCTTTGAACGTTATCGGAAGCTTGTTGGCATCGCATTTTATTTCGCTTCGCTATAGACACCTCGACCTACGCTTCGAAGTAAGAAACGCCTGTGCGTGTAACAATATAACTACCAATGAGGCATGCTTGTATAGGTTCAGAATAAAAAGAAAAGTGCTACTTGAAGGGATGCTAAGAAACAGCCCAGGACGGAGTGCTTACTATAGCAATTCAGAATTTTTATTTAGAGAAGAACTTCTTATACAATGCGTGGCGTAAAGGGTGCGTCAACACAAACCACCGTTGTTGTTTAAAAGTAGTACGAACAACGATTGAAACCAAGAATAAATGTTTGAATACAACAAGAATGCGCGTTCGAAACCAGTTGAATATCAAGACAAGCACGCACTCAGTCTTGTCACACCAGAAAGAGCAAACTCAGAATCTGAATAATTAAAGAGACACCTGGGTGGTACAACCTTCTCCTCTGTTCCTAATGCGAAAGGCTTCAATTATCTCAGTTGTCGTTGGCTTCTTGTACGTGTGAGTAGTGACTGCGCCACAATATATTTGTATGGCCCATGAAGTTCTTGCAGTGCCTCATTGATTGATCGATATGTGGGCTTTGACGTCTCAAAACCACCATATGATTATGAGAGACGCCGTAGTGGAAGGGCTCCGGTAATTTCGACCACCTTGGGGTTATTTAACGTGCACCCAAATCTGAGCACACGGGCCTACAAGATTTGCAGCCTCCATCAGAAATGCAGCCGCCGCCAGCCGGTATTCTATCCCGCGACCTGCGGTTGAGCAGCCGAGTACCTTAACCACTAGACCACCGCGGCGGGGCTCTTGCAGTGACTCACTAACTGCGAGTACGGTGCCTCTTTTAGCAACTCTAATGTTTGCGAAGGCGCAGGATTGGGCAGTGACCCACCTGGTCGATGCGTTTTGATTTTCGCATAAATATTCTGCCTTGTTCTATGTCACAGTGGTCATTTTTCGGTGATTCTCCTTACGACCAGCTTTTTGCAACATTGCCCGTTTTAAACACTCTTAGAACTGCTTCAAGTACGGCGATTGCAAAGTGCGCACCATGGCATGACTCATCATTTTACGAAGTAGGGAAGTGACCGATAAGCACCTGTAGAACGATACGGCAACACACAGTGCCGCATACTTTGTTGTTGTAGCTGATGGTGATTATAGTTATGGCAGAGCCCTTTCGTTGTGGTTGGCCTTTCGACCACCAAATCATTGAGAAATTCACCTGGTGTGATGCCTGGTGCGACTCTAGACCTCTGCCGCATAATTTTACATCATTCGAACGAGACTTCTTGCACCACGTTACGCATTTGTATACAGAGTATTTTTTCGAAGACATTTCAAGCACTCACGTGGCGCTGGGGCAACAGAAACAGAATGCAATAGAAACAGAATGCTGCAAAGCAACATAATGCTTTGCAGAATACCTGGGTTCGATTCCGCCTCAAACTTGTGATTGTTATTGTTCACCTCTATCGCAATTGCTCACTCTCAAACAACGTCGGTGACACTAGCGCCGACGCCGGAATCAGTGTGACGATGGTGCTTTAGTGCTATTGCATTAGGTATATTTCTGCTATGCTCCAGGTACAGTCCTATAAAGCAGGCAACAGATCTGATGTGCTGGTGCTGGTGAGCTATAAAGTGTCGTGAGTCCCCCACGTGTCCAAGTTGTGCCAAGCGTAAACACTGCTTTGCCGCATTCCGCTTTGATATTTTGCTCTTGCTGCAGTTGAGTATAACTTTACAGAGAAATCTGGAGAGAAAATCTAAAAGAAAAGGCTTTTTGTAAGACGATCCGCGGCAGCATAAGAGCTAAGGTGTTGGAATGTTCAGCGGATTTTTTTCGCGGCTACCTCCATAAGGAAACCATAAGATTAGAATAAGCCTCGCTCCTCGGGGGAGTCTTTTGTCGTCCGTCACAGATTATTCACCCAACCACATAATAAAAGAAAACTTGACGAAAGAGTGTTTAGGCATGGAAGTGCATGGTTGAAGTGGTACATAGAAATCGACAAAAAAAAAAAGACGTGTTTATGCTACAGCAGGGGCAAGATAAGGGCTCCGCAATGCCAAAAACAGAAATAAACAAAATGAACAAGTACGAAAATTTCAGCGAGTACTAAGGCGGACCTCTTCAGTGCTCCAGAATGTGCAAATAACGGACCATCCAGGAGACCACCGGTGTTATCTAAAGTCGCGAACCCTCTTGGCCCCGTTCACTCCATTTTTTTTTTGTGGGTTATCTCTACCATTTTAGAAATTCCAGGAAGTGGTACGCGAAGTCTCAAAAGAGTCTGCATGCAGTGTCTATTTTTTCCAGACACAAAAACGTTCCTTGCGTAGAGGTGATGGCTGGTGTCCACGAAAAGAAAAAAAAATCTTTTTTGAAAGGTGAAGCTAACATTTCTGTAAAAACAGAAAAATAAAAGAAAGAAAAAAAAATACACTAGTCCTGAACAAACATGCACTCGTTTTCACCAGTTTCCGCATGTGTTACTACGGAATAAAAAAGCAGGCAAAAAAGAAGCATTCAAGAGGAAGAAAACGAGGGGGGGGGGGGGAGTCGAGAACTGCGACACTTACTTTTCGTAGGCGAAAGGGAAACGACAGCCAGATTGTGGGTGAAACTGGAACCGCAAATTGTAGCGAGTGAAAATAAGAACGGGCATCGAAACAGATAGTGGAGAAAACAAAGGCACAAAAAAAAATGCTGGTAGCGAGCTGCCAGGCGCATGAGTTGCCCGAGCGCGCCGAGAATACCACACCCGGAGCCTTGAAATCGCTGGCCATTCAAACAAACGCCAAGTCACAAGAACGCTAAGAAAAAAGAGAGAGAGAGAGATGGAAAATATAGACGTGGAGTGACGAAGTGAAAAGGGGGTGCGAAAAACGCGCTCGGCGTAGAAGTGTGAAGTCGGTTTCTCCAACAGTTGGCATTTCAAAGATCTCTGCTCTGCTGCTTTCGGGTTGCGGAAGGACTCGACGGCTTCGAAACAGAGAAAGAAATGCAAAAAAAGAAAAAAAGGACACAAAAACATTTCGAGCTTTGTGGTTGATAGCATAGTGCGGCCTCTCTTCTTTCATAAGTCCTTTTTTGAGTGTTATATACATTACTTGAAGAAGAAGAAGAGTAAGAAGAAATCGTAGACTTCTGGGGACATATTCTCAGTACGCGCACGTTTTCCGATGCGTGGGTATGCGACGAGCCGGTACTCTTCGGAGTGCCCCTCTCGGGTACGTGGAATGTTCTACCGACTTTTCCGAAAAGAGCAGGAGTAAAAGAAGCAGTGACTTCGATGTAAAAAAAAAAAGGAGGTATGATGAAGTATTTGTCTCGTAAGTGTAGTTTGACTGCCGCTTGTACCTCGATGGAAATTTTTTGTCCCATCCGGTGTCGCGACGAGGCGTTGCCAGCGGATGTGTGACAGCGCAGACAGAAATGTAACGTGAATTCGCGTATGGAAGCGGTCATTTTCAGGCATACCTCGAGGATGCAGGAAAGCAACGCGAGAACCGTAATACGAGCACGTCAGAACGAATCCGCTGGCGTTGCGTGTAGTGGTATCTAATATAACCTCGGGCGCGTTGGCGGAAATTGGCTCTCCCTTTCATCCTTGCGTAATGCGGCCAATGCCGGGAGGAATGAATGAATATTCCGGCCTAACTATTAATTACAGAACCTGTGAACGTCTGTTGGCCACAAAATTACCTTAATGAATACGTTCTTAGAGAAAGGGACTGCGAAGTTTCCTTGACGAATATCTCGAAAATGATGGTACCATTCGTACTTCGCCACGCTCCTCCCACCTTGGAGCGTTTGATGGACAACGTATACTTCGAGGTCTCAAGTGGCAGGAGTGAGATATTTGCCAGTACCATATATCCATGCTGTAATGGAGGTAACTGGCGTTATATCTGCCGCTAAAACAAAAAGAAAGAGCAATGCGCCTTATAACATCAATGCCTGTAGCCTTGTTTCTTGGAAGTTTAGCGAGAAATGGCCTTCTTTATCGATTTTCCGCTCTTTCGCAATCCCTGCGCGACAGTTTTAGCTTTTTCTACCATTTAGCATTATTTTTTTTTCATTCCTCACCATAGTGATCGAGAAACTAACTTCTTACGACCCATTGTAGGACCTCCAGTACTGAAAATCGCTACAACTGCTAGCTCGTTCGTTTTCGTTACTCGACCAAAGTGAGACAGTAATTCAAAAAGTAAGAACAATGCAGGAGAGAGACTGCCCGGCCCTTACTCTTGCAAGACTCGCACAGTGTAGTGTGTTCACAATTTACGGCGATTATTGAGTGCTTTTGAACGAATCAATTGTTTTGTTACTTAGAAATGTAATAGTCAAGATGGAGCTAGTATCACGGTTACTACGGGTTGATTTTCGTCCGAGGCCCCGCCGCGATGGCCTAGTGACTAAGGCACTCGGCTGCTGACCCGCAGGTCGCGGGCTCAAATCCCGGCTGCGGCATCTGCGTTTCCGATGGAGACAGAAATGTTGTAGGCCCGTGTGCTCAGATTTGGGTGCACAGTAAAGAACCCTCGTTGGTCGAAATTTCCGGAGCCCTCCACTGTGGCGTCTCTCATAATCATATGGTGTTTTTGGGACGTTAAACCCCACATATCAATCAATCAATTTTCGTCCGAGAACTGAGACATACGCATGAAAGATTAAGCCATGGTCAGTCTGAGGTGCCTCACGGGTATGAATGTTTGAGCATTAGTGAACGAAACGGGGAGTGCTGGAGAAAAGAAATACATTCGCAGAGCTTTACCCCGAGGCCGAATGTACCATTCAAGGCGTTTGATTTATTTGTGGATTAGGTACGCAGGCTGAAATCAAGTGATTGATTCGATGGTAGAATCAGTGTGCGTGTGTCTAATTAGTTTGCTGTGTACCAACAATGCGGTGTTGCAGGACTGTGCTAGGGAGAAAGTATTTTAGTACTAGAAAACAAGTGATTGATTCGATGGTAGAACCAGTGTGCATGTGTCTAATTAGTCTGCTGTGTACCAACAATACGGTATTGCAGGACTGTGCTAGGGAGAAAGTATTTTAGTACTAAAACAAAAAAAAGTATGATTACTTTACTCAAGCAATACTTTAGTGCCATTTCATTCACAAAATTGTTTGTTGACATTGTGCGGAATTCATTTGTGAGTATTTTTGACATTATGTAGGTCAGCGTTCCGGGAAATAAAATTCCTGAAACTGACTCTGGACATTGAGTAAGAGTGGTGAATGACTGTGCATAAGTGGCACTGACTTCATTGCTCCCTTTTACTCAGTATCCAATCTGCAACCAAGCAGACAGCTTCATAGAAAACCCGCATTGGTAAGTTAGTGATTATAGTGCTGAACAGTAAGATGGAAGTCATGTGGCGAAATGCCGGCCACGGCCGACAAATTTCGGCGATGGCGAAATGCATTTTGTGTACAGAGATTAAGATGCATGTTAAAGAACGTCAAAATTTATGGAGCCCTCCACTGGGGTGTCGCTATAATCATATCGTGGTGTTGGAACTTAAAACCCCAACAGCTACTCGTTTAATAGTAAGTGCTTTAGAACACTGGACTGTGCGAAGAATATAGTGTCGTGCTGGTGAATGCAAGGTCGTGGGTTCCATTCCCATCATGGCGTTTGCAATGTAATAGATGCGTAAAGCAAAGAAAAAAGGAAAGAAAAAAAAGAACTCGTGCACAGTGCTATGAGTAGGCACCAAAGAATTCCACCTGGTATAAATTAATCCGTCACAGCTGTTTTAATAATACGCATCGTGTGGGGAACACTAGATCATTCTATCCACGGCAGTAGTTTGTCATTTATATACGGCTGCATAACAGGGGCCGAGTGTTTGAATCTAGAATGAGTATGTACCAAGCAAGCCGCAGTCACCTGAGTTTCTGTTCATGTACGTAAGAACCTGTAGTTCTAGGATTAGCAAAGAGGCTGATTAGACAATTGTGCCTCTGTCCCGCTCTGTGTGCTCCTCCACATACCTTAAAGTTTCAAATACTAGATTGCAGTACATACAGCGAAGGTATCATAGGAAAAAAAAAAAAACAGCGCACACTTTACGAAGACGGAAAGAAAGAGCCTTAGACACAGGCGCTGCCCCAAGCACAGGCGTCTTCGTACTTTTTTTTACCTCATGATGAATAGCCAATAGATCGAGATGCTGTTATGCGTAAAGAGGCTAATATACCACTCCAGAGCGTTTAACTTCCGAGCCGTGAACGATGGGGATTTTAGAGTGACACTGAGAAAGGTGTGTTTGGTGCATTTCAGATCGTTCTCCTTTCACTCTATAGTCCCACTTGGAAGTTTCGGGTAGTTCAAAAAGCTACAAAGCGGAGACAGAAAACAACGTCGATCGCCCTAGGTCCTGTGTGATCGAAGTCTATCGATCGCTCAAATTTAGGTCATTCGCTTACGAGAAAAACGTTTCTCGTTTTCTTGAATGGCGCGTTACTTTTCGGCAGATTAGGATTCGTATGTTTGTCGCGTTGGTGAACTGCATCAGTCTGGGTAGCATAATTTGAAGGTACGCTTGGCACTCGGGAGCTGGGTTCTTAAAGTATTTTTGCTGTCCTTGTATACTTGTGCTATTATCTTTCCTAATTGTTTCCGCATATGCGCAGCGTGACTTTACAACAGTCATTTTGCGTTTGTTTCTGTTGTATACATAATGCAACAGAAACAAAAATCGGGCTTTCACTGCATGCGCTGCTGATGTTCCTCCTGCTGCATCGCCCGCAGGTCGCGGGTTCAAATCCCGGCTGCGGCGGCTGGATTTCCGATGGAGGCGGAAATGTTGTAGGCCCGTGTACTCAGATTTGGGTGCACGTTAAAGAACCCCAGGTGGTCGAAATTTCCGGAGCCCTCCACTACGGCGTCTATCATAATCATATGGTGGTTTTGGGACGTTAAACCCCACATATCAATCAATCAATCAATCCTGCTGCATCGCAAAGTCCACGTTGTGCACTTTGTGTAGTGCAAAAGCTACCTATGACATTGCGTGTAACGCAGTGCCATAGGTAGCGTTCGACAACGTACTGCTTTAGCGTAAAACGTTATCATTGTGAGCGCCAATGTACAACTAGTATTTGGTTCTGGTTCGCACTTCTCGCACAAACAGTTTATCAAGTCTAAAGCACAACCATTAAATGCACAGGCAATATATGAATTTGAAACGAAGCGCTACTTATCTTTTTCACTGTGCCAACTGACAGTGACCACATGTCAAATATTTGCAGCTTGCTTAACGAAACGCTTGACGGACCACTTGACAGGCTATTCCGCAATCACCGCTGTAGAAACGTTACATCATTTTTCTAAGCATTTTTATTGTTTAATTTTTAAAACGTACACGTGTCAGCGATGCAACGTATACTTGTGACACACGTGGTCACCCCAGTACTGTGCTCTCTAAAGATGCCGACTCTTACACATATATATTATCATAAAAGAGTTAGGTAAATGCTCCGTAATGAATAAATAGATATACTGCATGCATATTATCAAGGAGAATCACAGTTTAGACGTAACGAGGTACTCAGTACTATAAACAGCGATTTTTTTCTGCCTCTTTTGAACTTTGCCCACTATCGCTTCTCATTGAGAAGACTTGACGAGAGCTAGCTGTGATTTGTTCTTTTTTTTTACTTGAAGACTTACGGGGAAAATGACTGACGGTCCGCCACTCTTTCAGGACGCCTGTCGTTCCTGGTTGCACAAGCACGTGTCGTCGATCGACGTATCCATGATTGTACCAGCGGGCGCACAGCAGGCCGAGAGGTAAGTCGACACAGTCACACCGGCTGGCAGTGGCTCCGCGAAAACGCACGAACCACGGCCTCGTCTCTAGCACCCCGCACCAGCAGTGCATAGCATCATCATCATCATCACCAGTAATCGCGTCGAATCCGCCGAAGCGCCTTGGTAGGTCGGATTAAACGCGGCACGCGACTGGCGGGAGTCCGCCGCCGACTGCGCGCTTCGCGCGCGGGTTGACTCGAGGTCCGTTTTGACGGCCAGGGGGCGACTCTGGCTCGGGCTGCACGAAAAACAACCGGCGGCGAGTGGCGCGTCTCGCTCCATCTGTCGGCGGCGTCCACAGCGGTCGAGATGCGCCGCCACCACCTCGACTGAAGCCGTTCGGTCCAAGAGTCGAACGAATCTTCCTCCGCTGCGAACGGGCCGACCGACAGCGACAGATCGAGTTTGAAGATCGCTCTTTTTGCTTCGATCAGAGCACCGGCGCAACCAAGACGCCAGCTTGGACGTAAACGTCTGCAAAGAGGCTCGGTAGACTTGAGATCCTATGGCTCTGAAACTGCTGTTTGGCGTCACGTTTTTTGATAAATATGATACATTGACTTCTGTGATTTTCATGAAAACGACGATTAAAAAGAGCGTTTGCACGTCTTTCATCCCCGTGTGGTTAAGATCATTCCTGGAAGACCCACTCCTGGTTACAAAACCAACGAGAACATTTCATTTCTAGATGCGAAAAAGTTGTAAGTGCGATAATCGAACGAACCTGACATCTTTCGTACAAGTGCTCCCGCATACCCGTTTATGGCTTCATTGACACAAAAATGCGTTAGTACCATATTTAGACATATATAACCAGTCTTCATTTTCCAGCACTACCTATGATAAAGTTTCAGAATCATTACTTATAGTACACGCTAAAGAATCCCAGGTGGTCAAAATTTCCGGAGCCCTCCACTACGGCGTCTCTCATAATCATATGGTAGTTTTGAAACGTTCAACCCCACATATCAATCAGAATTATTACTTAAACAATTCAATGACTGAGAGTGATGTGTGTAGTGCTGTCGCATTGCATCTTCAATACAATCAATGCCTAACTCCCTGTCAAAGAGATCAGGTTTGTGCTCCAGCTAATCGACAAAACTATCTTGTGAAAATAATACCTGCTATCGCTGCCACTTGTAAGATGTAAAAAGAAGAGCAACGTGGAGAATTTCACCCGATTCGTTATTTTGAGCGTGATGTCTGCAAACTCCCAATACTATGCCACGCATTTCGAAGGCACGTTTGACTATGCCCTCTATATAAACTTCGTACACGTGGAAACATTCTTGGCTGTCAACATTATCATGAACAGCCTTGTCATAGGCATTCTTTCAGCTGATCACCGTTGAAGACCTATTTGTGGTTAAAAAAAAGCAAATGATGTCCACCACGTCTTCCTTGGCATGGTGGACATCATCATGTCTGGTGGTTTCATTGGTCTTGACACAGAAACAAGCCCCTCAAATAATTCCACTTTTTTCACGCCTCGTCGAGTAGAGTGTAGAATTGACAGTCATTTCTATAGGATGAATGCAACACCTTTAGCAGCAATTGCTGGAGTGAGCGGTCAGTCGACAACGTATACATTTCCTCCTATCTGTCGTGCCGAAAGATCCCCTATAGATCCCCTATAGATCAATACCTCATCCTCACGGTCATCGTCTTTGACAACGATGAAGATGCATGTCACGAGATAAAGCAACGTGCGCTGTGCCGAAGTTCTTTAAGGAGACAGATTTCATTACGAGCTGTAGTTTCTAGGCGCACATCCGAAGCTAGAGGTGACAGAAGTCGTTTTTTTTATTGTGATCGCAATTATATGGACACTCTCGGCGGGATTTCATGCACCATGTATGCATATATATATATATATATATATATATATATATATATATATATATATATATATATATATATATATATATATATATGAAAACGCAAGAAAGAAAAAAAAAAATCCCAGGAAAAACACTCCGCCGCGCGGAATCCAACATGGGACCTCCGCGTCGTGAATGCGAGGCGTTAATCACTGAGCCACCTAGAGGTACCTCCTTCAACGTTCAAACGGGAAGCTATGAAGCTATTCATATCTACCACTTACCGCTGTTGGCGGGCATATCGGGGGGGGGGGGGGAGCTATCGTGTTTTCAGCATTATCAGCAAGGTGGCGCAGTCAGCACGCGGCGGCTTTTATATCTCGGGCGTACTTTGGCTCGCATAGAGAATAATGGGGTGTACGCTCAATCGCGCGCCCTTATCTTGCAGTGGGGAGAATCGTACGCCTTGGCTAACCTTTGAGTTTCGCCGGAACGATGTTGTTACTGGGTCACAAAGATCACTGCAATCGTTGCACAGCCACCGTTTGCGAAAAGGGCGCACTCTTCAGACACAGCGACGTAAAAACTAAGGCGCTTATTCGCGTTATTCTGTGCCTGTGAGTACGTTTCGTGCGTTCTTTGTGCGTGAGAAACACAGGGCACGTTTCGATCTGCTTGCTATTCTGCGTGTGACCTTCCAATTTGTTGCTATCGCATTCATTGCTTCACCTTTGCGGCACAGCTGTGGTTTTTTAAAGACGATAGTCTTTCTTGGAGACCTTCGAAGCAAAAATTTTGGTCTGTCTGTCTGTCTGTACACTGTCTGTTTGGCCACCCTTACTGGTACTCTAAGAGGCACCAGTCGATACCCCAAACGGCCGACCACATCTTCAGCGCCGACCAATAGTGCTTAAGGTTCACCGTTCATACTTGTTTGATTGTCAATTAAAAATCAATCATTGTGTACATCTGAGGCACCATAACAACACGTCAATATTATTTAGGTGTGCCTTTTTGCTAGAAAAAGTACATATAAGTAATTTTAAGGACTGTAGCGTTTATCATGCTGCGATAACCATGCAACGCTTGCACAAAAAGGCAAGTGTTTCTAACGCTTTGTCAAGACGGCACGGTGGTGGCACCTACCCGTATCCTTGCGTTCTACACGTTATCACCTCTGAGACAGGCACACACACCACGCGCTTCATTTTTTAAGATAACTGCCAGATATAGCACTCATGTCTCACGTGTGACGTGGCTTGACGCGCTCGTTCACCTCCACCTCACGCTTGAGGCACTCCAACACAGCGCCTCCAGAATACCATTTCACCAATTTTCTTGCACAGAACACCAAAAAAAAAAACCGCATATTTCACTCTCTCCAGACGCAAGATTATCGTCTTTCGACGACATTTGCAGTGTAACATGCAGATACGGGGCCAATCTTTTTTTTTTTCGGTTTTCTGTTTCTGCTATTTCTGCCTTTTCGTCCAGCAACCTTTTCTTTCTGCGTATGGGACACCACAAAGGACCGCTGCCATTCCACAACTTTCTCTCTCTCCTCCGGTCGCTCATTAGAAACCATATGCACTGCACAGTCCCATTATTGTGGTTTCGGTGCTCGACTGCTAGACCCGAAGTCCATTGTTTCAATCCGGGCCGCGGAGGCCACGTTCCGATGGAGACAGAATGCTTGAGACCCGTGTAGTGTGCGATGCCAGTGAATGTTAAAGAGCACTAGGTGGTCGAAATTTCAGAACGGCGTGTCTCTCAACGCTATCGTGGTACTGACACGTGAAACCTAGGAAGTGGTTTGTTATTCCCATTGCTGAGCATGACCTGAGGCGTCCTTGCAAGAATTACGTTGCAAGAAGTACGACTGAAGCCATCTTTGCGACACATCGCGCCTCCGATAAAATACGGAGTACAGATGCGCAACAAAGGACCATCGAGCAGTCGTCGCCGGAGAGCTCTGAAGAGACGTCGTGAGCGATCTTCATGGTGTTTGCGCTTCTCCTACGAGAATTATAATTGAATTTTGCGCTTTTATTGAATCACGGCAACGTCAGTGAGCGCAGTGCAGCTTTCACTGCGACTGCGACGGGGGCTAAGAGTTGCACTTCCCGGAAAGTTGTCCACTGGGTTTCAATAGAAGCGGCGTCGTATAACCCCGAACGTCAGATGAGCGTCTGCACTCTGTTTCGACGACTCAAGATTTAGGATAACTGAGTGATTCAAGATATACTATAAACACGAGAGGTATATAAGGTGAGGGCAACTGGTACACGAAATGAAGTGCTCAAGTGACTCAATGTCGTAGTGATTTCGCGAAATGCTACCTGAGCTTCGTCTGTTGGCTATGGTCACTAGGTGATTTTTTAAACACAAAATTGCTTTATGCCTAGGTCCACCAAGACTTAAGAGCTGTATTTCCGTCAGCAAAATTGCCACAAAAAAGTACATGGCCAGATGGCAAATTAGTTTTTAGCCGATTGGAGTGGAACCTATGACGTCTCAGTCCACGCAACTAATGCCGAGCATGCTAATCACTGCACCTTGGTCACGCACTCCGGAAGTTTCAAACCCTTTCGCAGTGATCTTAGTCTGCAGGGTGGTGTCGCCTTATGGGATTGGTAAGAGAAGTGATTCATCATGACAGTGGCCTCCGCTATTAGCTTCTACAACGCTTCGTTGCTACGCGTTCATCCTAATCAGCTCGTTCCTAATATTATCAAGGCCCTAAACATCGCGAGGTGGCAACCTTAGTCCAAGTCTCTGCCTTACTTATTGCATCTATCTGTATTAAAATACTTTTGCGACACGCGCCTAGCTCCCCTGGCACGTCTACCTACCTACCTACCTACCTACCTACCTACCTACTACCTACCTACCTACCTACCTACCTACCTACCTCCTACCTCCCTACTACCCTACTACCTACCTACCTACCTACCTACCTACCTACCTACCTACCTACCTACCTACCTACCTACCTACCTACCTACCTACCTACCTACCTACCTACCTACCCTAATGGTACCCGAAAAAAGCACCAGACGATACCCCGAACGGCCGACCCCATCTGCAGCGCCCACCAATATTGCTCAAGATTCAGCGTTCAACGTCGTTCCCCGCATACGCTCGCTCCGAAAAGAATCGCAGCCGTTCTAGAGGGGTTTGCTCCGATCGCGATGTTTGCTGTGGATGACGAGCTCAAGATGTGCGTCCAATCAGCGACGTTCTGCTGGCTGTCACACCGCTTCCTTTAATTACGCTCTACCGGCTAACTACTGGCACTAGTTGGAATGTTTGTTTAATCATTCTTCATGCATGTTGATCATCGGGTTGATATGCCGCCAACAGTGAACATTGGTGCATCCACATTAAGCGGTGCTCTCAAATGCCAATAGGCATTGTGCAAGCTCTTTGACATCAATGTAAAGTAGAAATAAAACTTCTTGTGTAAGGACAAGAGTTAATTATTTTGGTGTTATACCGACTCCTATGGCTGAGGGATCAACATGATTTTTTTTCGTGTGCTTGAGGAGCCCACGCAATATTCCAACTTACCAGGGCATAGCAGTTTCATTGTAAAAAAAAATCCTATATACACATGACAAGTGGCACTCATTCATTTATTGATGATTATAGGATGCTACAAAAGTAGAACAGTAACAGTCAGTTGGTGAGCCAGTACATGGAATCTCGTGGTATGCTAAGCTAAAGTAAAAATACTATATCCCATATAATGTGAATGCACCCTACTAAACTTTCTGTTCATTCTTCTCTTTCTTTTCTATCCTTTCTATGATTGTTCTTTCCTTTACCCTTCGAGTTTAGTATCTAACCGAGTCAAAGCTTAGTTAACCTCCCTGCATTTACATAATTTTTCTTTCTTTAAACAATGATAACGTTCTCTCCAAACTACCCGCCCTCTCCAATTGTGAGCGCGGGCACTTTATATAAGCTTCAGACAGTGCAAGTATGGCAGACAAGCATTCAGGTTCCGGTATCGACCCTATTCTATCCACGTTCTTGCGTCCCGTGAAGACGAGATAAGAAGTGCGCGTTGACAAGAAGACACAGGTGGCCATTAAACAAAGGCGGTAATTGGAAATCGAATGATGCAGGGGCTCTGTGTGCTTTGCCTAAGGGCAGACGAAAGAAGGATCAATAGGACGGAAGTGGGCCATCGTCTGATCGATCCCGGTATAGGCGTCAGTACAAAGACAATGTGTCCTTGCTATTAGTTGGCATATATAGCACTTCCGGTATATGCCTACGCCGCCTGTTCAGCGGCTCCGACTACCAGATAGATTAATTTGGTCAATCTATAGGCTCCGAATTCCGCGCACTGAGTCGTCCCGTGGGTGAAAAGATGCATGAAGCTGTATTATTTACTTACCGGGCACTTCACATTACCAGAGATAAATATTTAAGTCGTCGTTAGTATTGAAACTTAATATACATTGCCGAACACAGCCTGTCCATGCTAATGTTCACGAGCACCTACGAAGAGACCTATCGGGAAATGATTCGAACAACAATTCGATCAAGCAACTAGATCTGTGTATTGTACCTTCAACGTAACCCATCATATTACCTACCATCGCGAACGGCTCTAAATTATTTTACGGAGAGATGGAAAACATAAAGGTCCTGCCCAATGATGTTTTATCTGTAAGAGTAGTCCAGTAGAAAATAACCGCTTACAGAAAGGTTAGACGGGTAACCGTTTACTCAATAATAGAATAATTGATTGATCAGTTAATTGATTGACTGAGAATTGTTTTTGAAGCTAAAAGCTGTACTGGTGTTTGAAATATGCTTTGATGGAGCATTCTTAGTAGTTAAGACGTAAATATTTGAAATTACGTTTGTAGCTTTTCATTACTATAGCCTGATTCAGATGTGGTTGATGCAAATGGGTTTCGAACCCATCAAATAATGCGCTCAAGCAGGGCGCCATTTGCGTGCAGCCGTGTTTTTAAGAAGGGAGAACGGTATTTTACAGATTCAAAATAAAATTTTAAGAGCGTCAGTAAATCCTTCAAGTAAATTGTGTTTGTTTGTGCAATTATCAATCGTGAATTGTTACGTTATATTATTCGTAACTGAATCACGCACGAGGCGTCAAAGCTTAATAAACGCGTTAGCCGTATGACACATTGACCCCCAAACATGGTTACGTGAATAGCAAAGGATAAGCGCGTGCCATACAGGTGCAAGCTCAGGAACACTGTCTGGCCGATTCCTCAATGGGTTCGAAAGAGACGTTGCTGTTTGCATCGAGTGCTTTCCTTGAAGCGCGTCTTCCGAAGCGTGCTTAAAGGCAAACTTGTTTTAAGCCAGGCATTGTTGTTCTTGCTAGCGCTAGTGATGACACGTTTACAAGGCATCGCTGCTCAAAGAGCTTACAATAATGCGAACATCCTTCGCTTCGGGCTTCCTTTTTTCTCCCGCAGCAGTTCTGGGTTTTTTTTTTTTGATGCCGTAATGAACACTGAACTCCAACTAGCGAGCATGGGGCGAACATTATCGGAGGAATCGCAGCAACACAAGCTTTGCTTTTCTTCAGCAAACAACGTGTATCTATGTTTCCTACATACGCGCTTGTCTTGGAGTAATGTTAGGCAAATATTCAACGAACTCTGATAAACATTGCTTCTTAATCTTTCATCGCACTTGCTTTTTTCTTCCTTCATGGCATGTATTGCGCGTACACTGCGGTAAGTGCGTAATTGTGTTCTTCTTTCTTTCTACCTGAAGCAACTGCTGCCAGCCAAAAGCAAACCTCTATAAGCGCGTAAAGACTGAGCCGAGGATCTTTAAAAACTCCCTCGTACCTCGCTCCTCTCCATATTGTAAGCAAACGTCTTTACTGCGCGCACTCACTCTGCTTGGAGGGCAGCGTCCGAAGGGAGCTTCGCAGATGAAATCTCTCGAGGCGAAAAGGAGTGAAGCTCACGACGAAAGCGTCGAAGGCTCGAAAAGAGAGCAAAACGCATTGATCTTCGATTGAAAAATGGGTGCGGAATAGATTCCTCCTCTTCTCTCTACTGCTGCTCCGCAGCTTGCTTCTCGAACGCAGTACTCACTCCCTTTCACTTATCTTCAAAAAGCCTTCTTTTTCCTACCTATCCTTCTTTCTTACACCCCCTTATCTTTTTTTTCCGACGTTGTTCGGACGGGTGAGCAAGCAAATCCGTTCACCGCGTTCGCATCTACGTCAGTCAGCCATCCCTCTTCGCCTTCATGGAAATAGCATCCCAAGGCATGGCTCTCGCTTCCTTTGCGGCTGCGAGAGACAGCGCCGCACGATTTGTCTTGCGTAAACCAAGCAGGTTCGCCCCCATGAGAAGGCCATTTCATTCGCTCACTTCTCGACCAGCGGTTCCGCGAAGGAGCATCGTGCGTGGTACACGTACGCAAGATGACCGAAATACGGCCGATTATAAATCGGCGGCCCCACCGCGGTGGTCTATATAGTGGGTGTGGCACATGACTGAAGATCACGGGATTAAATCCCGGCTGCGGTGGCTGCATTTTTCATAGTCTAAAATGCTGTAGGCCCGTGTGCTCAGGTTCGAGTTCACGTTAAATAAACCCGGGTGGTTGAAATTTCCGGAGTCTTGCACACTACGGCGTCTGTCATAATCACATGGTCGTTTTGGAACGTCAAACCGCACATGTTATCAATGAGGGGTGGCACTACGGCAGTTGCGAGGAAAACAAGGATTGCGCAAGAGCGCGGGATAGAATTTCATATTGCTCAGTTAAATTTCGAGTAGTGTTTTGCCGCCCCCTACGTCCACTAACCGTTTTCGGGGACAACGACAGCACCAGATCCATAGCTGCTGCGGGTGTCTTCCTGGGGCAGCAGAGACGCGAGACGCGAGCATGCGCTGTAGGGGTGTGGACGGCGCCACCGCCGACGTGGAAGCGTGACATCTAGCGACTAACTCACATATTCACACACGCTCCTCGACTCGACTTTCACCCCTCACTTGACAGAGTTGAGCACTGCGCCACAGCTCGGCTCAAAATGACGCTGCATTGCTCAAGAATCGCAGCAGATTATCGTTGATATGCAGTGACTTTCCGTGCCTAGAGACGGCGCTCTCATCTGCTTTCTCAAGTGAAGGTGAAGCCTTGAGTGAAGGGACGTTTAGAACACAAGGGTAACCCCCGTATTCACAAACGCTCCTCGACTCGACTCCTTGACCGAGTTGAGCAGTGCGTCACAGCTCGGCTCAAAATGACGCTGTGCTACTCAAGAATTACAGCAGATTATCGCTGATATGCGGTGAACTGCCGTGCCCAGAGACGGCGTTCCCATAGGCTTTCTCAAGTGAAGGTGAAGCGTTGAGTGAAGGGACGTTCTAGAATACGGAGTTAGAAATGCTCCACATTAAATAACAACAAATAAAACGCGTAAGCTTAAATGCTGCGTTAGATAGTAGTGGACGGAAAAGTTCAAGCTCATCACGTTCCACTGTAGATCATCGGTTCATGGTGGCTACTGAAGCTGGACATAAAACTTCCAGTACCGGTTGTACAGCCTCAGTGTGTGGTTATTTTTATATGCAAAAATACTTCTGGCTGCAATAGAGCTAATATATAAAGCGGAAAATTCATGAAGCTTAGTGTTTGATACTAGAGGCGAAATAAAAAGAATCGAAGCTTGGGAACTTGAGGAGTGATTAAGGGAAGAATATTATCCACTAAAAAAAAAATCAGTGAGCAGCGTTATTGCAGGAAGAAAAAGAGAAAAAAGAAAAATAAATAAAAATTGGAATAAACAAACAGAGATGGAAATAAAGAAAAAAATTAAGAAAGAAAGAAAGGAACACCGAAAGAAATCTGTGGAACGGGAGTGGATAAGCGAGACGTTTAAAAAGAGGCAAGCCGCAGAAGCCATGCATTTGGCAAGATAATGCGATAATTAGCAAGTCAGTGGCGCGGCAAATTGCGTTATACTTCGTCACGTGGCGATCGATCCGCAATAGCGAATGGGCCGGTTGCTCTCGTTCGCGTGCTTCTTTCCCTTTCTTTTCGGTTGGGTCGATTTTCTTCAGCGAAAATCTCGTTGAGAAGTTACGAGCCACTGCGTTTTGAAGGGTGCTTGACAGAATTAAAATTCTGCTTAGTTTATTTCTGAGTACCTCACAGTCTTTCATCGCCTCCGAAATGCAGCCATGTCTTCAGCTACGTTAATGCACTCAAGTGTTTTCAGCACTGCACGAAACACAGCTTCACGCAGAAACTAAAAAACAAACAAGCTATGGAGTGGTTCGGCAGCCTCGTAAATGACGATTAGCAAGTGGATTAGTATGATCTTGGCGTCTGTAAAATAGTATGTTTTCATGGTGTTATGTGTATCACTTTAACTGCATCGATTTCCAATCATTATCTTCAAAAACGAAGAAAGCAGTAGAGAGGGCTGTGCTCGTGTATACTGACATTATGTTGTGTATGGTCGCACTTATGACGCAATGGTTCCTAAAAAATATCAGTTTGCAAAGACACGACTTTGATGTTGGAAAGCCAAAGTGCGGACAAATCCATAAATGAAGAAAAGGAAGGTATTTTAGGGGTCTTTAAAATATGAACAAAAGCTAACAAACAGCAATGCCAAGGAAAGTATAGGGGATGCTACTTGTACTAATTATGATACAAAATCGAAGAACATAAAGTGATCGAAAAGATAGCTTGCGGTTGACAGGGACTAAACACGCAACCTTCGAATTACGTTCTATATGCTCTACCAATGGAGCTACGACGGTGGTCATCCCTCCGTCCCCTTCATTGTAATAATCGGTGCATTTAAATAGACAAATACATAGAAAGATGAACCATTCATCCAATGGTTACTGAATATCTATCCTTGTAGCTCCCATAGGCCCTAGCACCAGCTTCCATTTGATAGTGCTTACATTTCACAGAAAACCTGATGGTGTATGCACAGGAGCTAAACGTGCGTGTGACAGTTTGAAAAGTGGTGTACGAAAAGAATCGTTTTGTTTCCGCGAATAAATATTTGGGCATCACGACTGTCTTTTGCTAAGCCGCTTGTGTGTATTTTCATCATCATCATCGAAACCTCCTCTATACACTTCATTTACCACCACTTTCCTTCACAGAACGCGGAGTAGCAGTTCAGAAAATTGGCTCAGGCTGACCTCCCAGCTTTTCTCTCATAATAGCCCTCCCTGTCTCTTTTGTATACCAATCACAGCATTAAGGGCACTTGACTCAGAATATAATAACAAATAACTTCAAGCACAAATGCATAAGAGAGACGATATGCTTAACGTCCACTTAACGCTCGTCACAGGTCACATTGCGGGGTTGTGACTATTAGTTGAACGGATGACAGAGCAGTCAACTTGAAACGATATCGAATGTTTCATGACAGGAAGCACAATAACACACATACTAATACTTAGCGTCTCACTCCACAGATGCGTTGTATTATGTATTCGTTTGATTATCTTGCTCAGTGCTCGATGCTTTTGGTCGCAGGTGCACTGGAGGTAAAACATAAGTGAAAGTGTGCAAAGCTTCGACTTGTTTAAACGTCCGAGGTTGGGTTTATTCAGCAATATTCATTGGTTTTTGCTGCCTGTCAGTTCTTTTTTCACTTTTAGTGCATGGACCAGTGCTCCGGAGGGGGAGAGGGGGTTGTGGTGTTTGTGTTGCTGCAGCAGGCGGGGTTACTCGCGTTCACGGACACCGTTTGTTCCGATTGAGCATTGCCTGAATCGTACAAGCCTGTCACCACGTATTGAACAGCCCAAGTACCCATGTCACGTTTAAATTGAAGACATTGAAAAGGCCGATGCTTATGCAAGCGAAGCGTGGACATGTGTTCCAATAGTAGAAGCTCCTAAGGCTTGCCATAACAACAAAGACATAATACATAATCACTCCACGGTGATCACTTCAAGTTCACTTCAAATTTGCACATCAAGCATGTGTAATACGGGAATTTTCGCGACACCAAGCGACGCTATTGTACCACATAAAAACCAACACCGTATGGACAATGGCTTGGTCATTAAAGGCTAAAAAACACATTTTCCCGTTCTATATCTTTTGCAGCGACGTAGGTGACATCGAATGTTTCATTTGGCTTTGCACGTAGTTAAATGGTGAAAGAGCAGCGATGGTACGCAGCGTCTTAAGAGGTCTTACGCACAGGATATTTGAAGATGTCATTCTTCCTCAAAGGCTCACGGCAACTAAAAGAAGCTTGCGACGAATGGCAATGAACCAGTGGGAAGTAGTGAGGCTTGCCGATTTGTGTTGCACTTACACGCTAGGAGTTTGTGTGCACATAGGACGGACAAATTTTGGTTTTGTAACCGCCATACACAGCTTCGCAGTAAAAGCTTAGACAAGAAGCAGCGCGAGCCGTTGAGTACTTCCAATGCCGTTAAACTTGAACGTACAACGTACTGTAATTACACGGGAGTAGCTTAAGGCGCGTCACGCCCGTCCTGTCATGGAGAATCGCTGATTGCTTAATTGGCTGCGACGGTGACAAATTAGCTCCACACATGGCGCCGAAAGAGTCGGCTGCCGTGTTTGTGCTACGCTGAGCAGCATTTAATCGGAACAATTAGTGGTCTAAAGTGACGACCAAGAATTACTGACAAAATGTTGGGGCATCATTAGCCGGGAAGGGCTGCAGCATAGGACCGCGTTCACGTGAGTGATAATACGAGAACAGTCAGGAGTAAGAGGCTTGGCAATGTGAGGCCCTTTTTGATTTAGAATAAAACTTACCTGAAGTAGAACATGGCCCTGGGGTGAAAGACGTCATTTGACCGTTTTCTGCGCACTTGATGTCAGCATAGTTCATGGCTAGAAGGTGCCTCTCAGATATTAGTGAGATTTAGTATTGCGGGAAGCAGCAGCCAGCAGAAATTGAGCGTTTGTGTTGCGTGCTCTAAACTGAGTATGAGCAGAACGTAAACGTAGCCCGAGATCTCATGTATGTATGTTATTTCTATAATATTGTGTTCAACGCCAAACGCACGCAAGAGATTAGGTACAAGATGGCATGCAGTGCCTTGAAGCTAGAGCAATCCATTTTGAATCTTTCTAGTCGTTGACTTGCCCTATGAAACCCATCCATTCCTAAATAACACTCGTATTTGACTTAGATTGGAGTAATGAAGCTTCACCAGCCATCTACTGCCAATAAAATAATTCCGTGTTTGAGATCAATGTGGAATGCAGAAGGCTCAACAAAATTTGTTTGCAAGGTTGGCTCATGTTTTCTGTAGCCGTGCTGAGATGGAGACGCTGTGTTCATTCGGCTGTTTCCAAGATAAGACAAATGCAGCCATAGGTCAAGCTGAAACAGGTAATATCAGTCCTGAGTAGTACTCGATTGTCGCATATGTCGAAAGACAGGGATGTGTTTTGGCACGTATGCATACTCGCACACGCGTAGAAGTTATGTACCGGCGTCTCGAAATAGACTTCGTCTGGTAGGAGAGGCATACAGAGGTAAACAAGTTCATTCGATCAGTACAATTCCATGAATGTTGAAGAAGACAATCATATTGCTTCAAATTTCAATATGATGCGCGTGTTTTTTGTTTTTTTAGTATTGAGGATTTTGTAGACATTCGCTGCTTAAACTAGCGCTTGCTTCCTGGGTCATAGATAAAAAATACATGCTTCACCACACAATACAGCAGCTTTTAACAAAATTACCTCGTTTGTAGTGTGTTCTGACGTGCCCACACACACGTATTTACAACAATGTCTTTAGTCATCGGGCAAAACTTGAGGAGCAAACTAAGGACAAATAGTTCTTTTGCGTAATTCGCCAGGTAAAATGCGTCTAAGAGCTTTCTTACTTCAGTTGACAAACTCTGACACTGCACACACACTCAATTTTCGGTCGGCATGGATCACGTCGTTAACTTTTATAATGTTTTGATCTCTAATCGCTGACTTTTGGCTCCCTAAAACCTTACCTTGAGATCCCCGAATCCCTGACCTTAGGCTCCCCTAAAAGCATGGCTTAAACCATTCAAACACACACATAAGACAGTTTTATCTTCTTAAACATCGGTTATGATTCGACATGTTCCTCAAGCTTTATAAGAATCTTGATAGTGGTACGCCGTTTGGTTCTAACTTAATTTTTCAGGCCCCATGCAGGTTGCACGTGCTCACACAATGCCGCAGGACTCCCAAATGGCGGGATCGCCATCAAGCCGAATCTTGTCGCATGTGTAGAATAGAAGGGTGGAAATAGTAATCAAAACAGCTCTAGCCCACTCCCCCCTCTTTTCGAAATACGCACAGTAGTCTCATTTTTTTTGTCCCAACCACTTACTATAATATTCATCGAGGAATCCTCCCAAACCTGGAAAGACATCGACAAAAGCCAATAGTGCTACGCATTCGCGAACAGTTCTCTCATTACACATGTAAGGCGAATTTACAGCTTTGTTCTCAGAAACACTATGTATTCTGTCATGCCATTGTCGTCTTTACCACTAGTCCCACGCTGTCCTTCGTTCTGGGCCAAGTCTTCTCGCGTTCTGTGTTATATGCGCAGATAACTTGCCAGTCGACAGAAATGGTCCTGAAAGGAAGGAGCTTCATCGGCCTTCTTGCGAGCGAGAAAGGATTCAAGCACGCTTTATCTCCGTCCCAGGCGGAGGCGGCGGCTGCATCTGTCCCGCCCAGCGCTGAGACGCAATGTGTTCACGCGACCCCGTGTGCGTGCGCAGGACGCTGCACTTGTAAGCGTCGTATCTGGGCTAGCCCCTTTTTGACAGCCGGTGACAGCCTCTCGGCAGACGGGCCAATATCATGGGAGTGGATGATACGGGAAAAGCGGAAATGGAAGGGTGGCGGGGATTTTGCTTTTGTGCACCCTGTCCAGACTGGACGGCGGCAGCACGCTTTCGCGTGTGTGGCCCCCACTTCGTCATCGGTCTTCTCAGCTGGACGTGGCCGCGGGCCTCTCCCGTATATTAATGCCAACGATGAAAAGCGGTCTGAGACCGACGGTATGCGCCGAGAAGAAGCCTTTCAGCGGAACCGCTACGTGCTCCTCGAAAGCTGAGATACAAGGGTGGCTTTTATGTGGCCCCGCTTTCGTGTATATTATTCCATGTCCGCCATAAAGAGAGGCGATGCTAACATCTCCGAGGCCCTGGACGCTCACAACGCAGATTTGGAGCGAGATGGGCCGTTCAGTTTGGTTGAGCAGAAGGTCGGCGTTTACGGTATGAAAATTTGCTATAGTCCCGTATTAGTTATGACAAATTACTCAGCTTCGGGAACACAGTATTACAGGTCTAGCAGCGACATCAACTTCAAGGACGCTCACGAATGACGAAGGCATGCTTCAGGTATGAGTTTCACAGCCTAGCGCTAGTATAGGGTAAATCATGAAGAGTACACGAAGAGAAAGACAGAAATAAGGGAATAGACAGCACTGGTAACCAGAACAGGTTGCCTTGATTCTGCACCTTGAAACGGGGAACAAGAAATACAGAAAGAAGGAGAAGGTGAGCACACGTCACAGGGTCGCAGTTGGTCGCGATAAGCGGCCACAAAGACTACGAGGGATCAAAAGTGAAACACACTGAACATAAAGTGAAATCATTATTCCTAGACCAAAGCCAGTTCTAGGCAGGCCTGTTGTCCACAAAGACTCTGTAGCCAGGGTAATGGTATAACGAACAATATATGTAGTACATGTTAAAAAGGCATCACAGCGGCAGAATTTCCAATAGTTACTACCAGAAGAGCAGTACAGTAGCTTATCTACTTGATAATCACAAACATTCAAAGTGAAAATCCAGTCCTTTGATATAGAGCTCCGATTTGTACTCCATAGCAATGTCACTGTGTACAATGCCATGAGAAAAAGTAAGACAGAAAAGTAGAGGAAATGCAAGGAGATCAACCAAGTTTTGGCTCTGGTTGGCTACCCGACATGTCAGTGGGAGCAAGGGCGGATAATATATAAGGTAAGAAAGAACAAAAATAGAAAAAAGAATAGAAGTTACTGTGGACCCGCACAGCAAGAAATCGCAATGGTAGTTCATAATGCTCGTGAAGTTCCTGTCGATGTTAAAATTGCACAAAGGTGCTTTAGTGGCCAGGTGCATGCACGAAACCTTGGACCAACATCCCAGGACCTTCTTTTCTGACAGTGGTTTTGCATCAATTAGATATAGTTTGATTCCCGGAACACGTCATTGAGTTTTAGTAGGATGGGCAGTGTTTGATCATCTCCTCAAAGAACCATAATTATCATGCCATACTGTTAGCCATTCCATTGAAATGACAATACGCATACGTGAAGTGAAGGGAAGTTTATTTTCCTTTCACGCAAAGGAGGAAGCCGGGGCTGAAGTCTGGGGTGCTTGAGAAAGGCCTAGGTTTCATTGTACAGTCTGGCAACAGTTAACAAAACAATATAACTAATCACATGACATAATAAATAGATAAATCAGCTACACCTTGCAAGTACAATACCTAACAGAGACCAGAGTCGAATAGATATTCTTTGTTCCCTTTTTAAATCTTTTCATTGAAACATCGAAATTAATGTAGACATTTTATTTATAGCCGCAGTCACCTGATGAGTTAATTTTTGTTTGTAATAGTTAGTACGCGTCTTAGAGACCCGCAGGCTTTGTTTTCGAAAATCTTATGCATTATTAGTCAAACTATTGTTTTGAGTATGTAAATAATTGACTTTATTATGCTGCAACAGACAAAAAATAAGTAGACTTGATTCACTGTAAGCAAACCATAAATGACGAAACAATGGCGAAGGGGGAAGATCCTGGGGACTGCTGCAGTATAACCATGAATGCACCGCAATGCTCTCTTTTGAAGTGCTTGTAGTTTATGATAGTAGTCGTAGTTGTTTCCCAGACCAGAATACAATAGGTTGGTTTAGAATATACAAGCGCATAATACATCTTCAGTCACAACCAAACGGGTACAAGACAAGTCAAATTGTAGAGAAAGCTGAGAGTTTTGTTTATTTCAGACGCTAATTTTGAGCGTGTTCCAGGAAAAGGTTCTGGTGGAACCAGACTCCTAGAAATTTTATGGAATCAAGCTCGTGTATCTTTACGTGTCCAAACTGGATATTGACCATACAAAAATCTGCAGTATTAATCGTTCTCATAAAAATGTAGCTGGTTTTCGATAAATTTAAAGAAAACATGTTTGGATTTTAGCCATGATTGCAGGTTACCTGTGTAACCGTTTACTATAGCCTCCACTTGTACAAGTGATTTCGCTGTAAAAAATATATTTGTATCATGAGCATACATGATCATGTCATGAGAATCTGGTAATTTGATCATATCATTGATATATATTAAGACAATAATGGTCCTAGTATAGAGCCTTGAGGAACTCCGCAAGTGACAGTTAGTTGGTTAGATGTAATGTAATTCACTCGTACTTACTGCATTCTATGACATAAGTAATCTTGTACTAAGTGGAGTGCAATACCACGTGCATCGTAGTAATTAACTTTTCAGTCAATGCTTTTCGAAAATCTAAGAACAGACCAAAGGTATAAAGCTTGCGTTCTATGTTTTCAATTATTTTATCTGTAATAACAAGCAGCGCTTGCTCTGTGGACGTTCTTTTCAGGGAAACGTACAAGCAAACCGATATTATGTTGTGCTTAGTTAAGAAAGATTCGAGCCTGCAATTTATGATTCCTTCAAATAATTTCGAAAATACTGGCAACACAGAAATCGGTTGGTAGTTTGACATGTCGATTCTGTTACCACCTTTGTACATTGGACAGACCTTGGCCATTTTTAGGTCATTACAAAACACACCTGTAGTAAGCATCGGGTTAGCAAGATAAGCCAATACGTCAGATATGAAAGGTGCAACGTACTTAATGAAAACGATCTTATATTGTCACGACCTGGTGATACATCATTTTTTAACTTGTTGATGAAAGCCAATATTTCCTTAGGGGACGTGGGTGAGAAAAACAAAGACTTTGATGAAGGAGTAGTAGCGTTGTTGAATGAATTGTCAAGTTCAGGCGGATCACCGAGGGGTTTACCAACATTGACAAAGTACTGATTGAAAGCACAGGCTAAATCAAAACCGGACAACATACCATTCGGCGTACTAATATTGTTCAGCACATTATTATCTTTCACTTTCGTTAGATTAGTTACTTCTCTTTATACTTTCCTACTGTCGTTTTGGACTCTTGTGAATCGCTCAATAAAATAATTTGCTTTTGCTGTCTTGAATTATTTATTCAGTAGATTTCGGTACTTTTTATACTCTTTTAAAAGGCTGGGTTGCCGGTTCCGAATGAAGGAATGGTACATCTTGTTCTTAGTGCCAATTTTTTCGTGTAAGTCTTTACTTATCCAAGGCTTTCTGATCTTTTGCTGTTTAATCCTATTTTAATTAGCGGGAAAGCCTTGTTATAGGCGTCTGAGAACTGAGAAATGAGTTTTGAGTATGCAAAATTTACGTCACCAATATTGCATATGGTATTACAATTTATATTCCGGACGAGAATTCGAATTTGTTTAAATTATCTTTATTTCTCTATTCAAGTAACTATCAACTGTAACCTTACTTTCTCGCATTATTTTGATATAACAAACAAAAAAACTGGAACATGATTACTAATGTCCGAACTCAATAATCCACATTCAATACTACTTGGTTGAATGCTTGTAACACAGGCATCTAAAAAAGTGGCGGTGTGAATAGCAATTCTAGTTGGTAAAGTAATGTGATTGTAACATGCTAAGAATGAAATAACACTGTCGAAATTGTGAGAGCTCGGATCGTCATGCAATAGATTTATGTTAACGTCACCCAAGAGTACAAATGGAACAATGGTAGAATTTAATTTTATATAAACTATCTCTTATTTCTAGTCGGTGGTCTAAAAATTGTCACAAAAATTACATTAGGCAGTGATACAGTCAAACATTCAACACTGGGAGTCATTATTGAGCAGTCCTCGAGTACAGAGTGCAGGGTAGCGGCATTTACCATAAACAGCAAGGCCTCCACACTTTCCGCTAGTACGTAGGCGGCCGTTCTATGCGTAGTTATTGAAGTGAAGGCGGTTGTTATGTGTGGGTAGCCAAGTCCCAAAAAACACCAGTATATCGAATTCTATCGTTAATGAAGTAAAAAAATGATCGAGTTGATCGCCTTTGTTTTTCATGCTTCTTACATTAAAGTGGATAACAGATTGTTCTTGGTGTCGGTTTGTGCAATTTAGCGTTGAAAGACTCAGGGCTTGTACAGAGAACAGGTCGGTATTTCGAACATTGCCATGATTGTTTGAGCAAAAAATCATAGCTGTTGTGATAATTTGCACACGTAAAGGGTGCACCCAACCACAAGCGACAAGCAAAGTTGCACCAGTTCGTAAAATCCGGAATGGCACACGAAGGCACAAGGATTGTTCACTAGTATACAAAGTGCGTGTTGGATGTAAAGTATGTGTATTCCAATAAAAAAACGCGATGCAGCGAGCAACTAATTGCAGTTTCCATGCAGCGTCCGTTTTCGAGAACGGTATGGGCATCCGCTGGTCTTTTTCAGGTGCCGATTATGAAGCCTCATGTGCGCGACCATTGCCCACGGTTCCGCAATGGCTCGGCAACGACTAAAATATAACATCGTGTATCTCCCCAAGCGCTTAGTGGTAGTCCTGCTTTATTTCATACACAAATTGTTTGTGCAATTCATACTGTAAGACAAAGCTTGTTCTTACTACGGCTAACCACGAGTCGCAAAAATGGCTCATTGATTAGGTACCTGCTGAAGTACGCTCTCCACAGCATCTTGAAGCGTTGCTAGTTCTGCCGATGTCGATGTCATGGCGGGGGAAAACATGTATTGCAATAATACGTCCCCAGACAGAACAACCACTGCTATGCAATTAGTGGATTGATCGGTGTAAGAGATTATGCGCTGAAACTGCGTTTTGTTTCGTAGACGTTATGAAGCATCAACTAAAATATAACAATGCATAAGGTGGAACAGTATGCAGCGTATTATAAACATATTCAACCCAGCACAATTGACTCACAGAGCAAGAACAGAGAGGAGATGCGTTGCCACAATTAAAATGACAGAACGACTAACTAAATATGTAACGTAGAATTCATTTCTTGTAGAATCTACGAAGTATTTTTGTTTATACATTCCTTTATTGAGCCAAGTAGCGAGCTTATAAAGTATAGCGACAGTAAAGAAAGAGGGGGGGGGGGAGAAATCATATAATTTATAAGCCTATATCTTTGATCTCAGTCAGTAGAAAGGAGACCCCATTACCTTTAGATGTAGAATTCAGCAGAGTGAAGAGACTATAACTTAGTGGTTCAATATTAAACCGCCAATCGCGGTGCTTCTTACGATAAGGGGCTAGTTAAAAGAGAACTCAACCGCTAACTGCCTTCTAATCAATTTTCTCAGTGGTGGTCTCCGTGAACTTGTGTACCGAAAAGAGTTACTGAAGTACAAGTAGACTGCACTACTCGATGGGTCTTTTCACCGTTCACTTTGCAAGATGAAGAACGGCATGTTATACACAACAGCAGCCCGAGTTGGGAATCGCGAATTACAAGGCACTAAAGAAGCGAAGAGTGAATGAGAACAAATACAAAACGAGAAGCGACACAGCGACGTAATAAATGGCGCATGTTAGGAGGCCCGCCGGCAGTACATGGGGTAGCAAGAGAGTTGGTGAAGGAGGCGGGAAAGGAGGGGAGCTCGTAATTACGGCCATGTTGCAAACAACATTGGCGGCGCTCTTCCACTGGCGTAGTACATCGACCGGGGGGGTCCTCAGCGTGCACTCATCTTCGCCGAGATCCCTAGATGCGCACGCCGGACACGATTTGGAGCTGCCTCCGTTAATCAAGGGTTGTATAGGCACGGGCAGTGGGGGGAGGGAGTAAAATATGGATCTCAAGAACACCCTACCAACGGGCAAACCATTGAGCGAGGTATGGTCACAAGGGTCCAGCGCGAAGATACGGGAGAACGCTTCGCGAATAAGTCAGGCATCAGACCGGGGAGCGGAAAAAGCAAATAAGGAAGGGTAAGGGCAGGCGCGACCCTGCAAAGGCGGTATGGGACGCCTCCCATTAGCGAGACGATGGCCGCCGGAACTCGTGGTGGCAGTGTCCTTTCCGGCGAGGTGCTCAGAGTGGCCCTCCCATTAGCCGCCGGGCTTCGGCCGCTCTGGGAACGATCCTCATCGAGCGGACAGGCAAGCCCAAGGCGTGCGAAAGAAACTATGCGACTGGCTTACTGGGTACGGAGGATGTAGACGGTGCGACACGGAGCTTCCCGGCTGTTGAAAAGATCATCAAACAAGCTAGCTCGAAATTCGAAGGATATGCTAGGGCCTCAGCAATCCTTTATTTTTCTTATCTGTGCCGAAAATACCATATATCACTACGGGTTCCCTGTCATTATGTCCCGTCGAAATCTGACGAAGTTTGCATTCCCGCAGTCGTGGAGCTTTCAGTACGTCAGGGCAGTGATAAAGCACATGTATGCGAAGCTGGCCGTCTAATTAAGGGTTCCTTATAGTTAAAGGGGTGCCAACAACATGGTTGGCTGGTTGGTTCCTCAACACCTTGGAGTTACCCACTTTGGGAGATTGAAGGAAATACAGTGAACGCCTATCAACGAGTGTCCTCCTTGTGTTGTTCGCACAGCTTTGACCATAATGGAACCTTACCTAGTAAACTAGACCTGTTGTCGGCCTTGCTACTATGAATGGTAGCACTTGAACAAAAAATCTTTGAGATTCATATAGAAATTATTTTCATAAAGTGGTTTCGAAACGCTGTCCCATTAAGTTTGCTTTCGCAGAGGCCTTGCCATTCACCTCTATAGCGTGTCAGTGTTTTTTTATATAGTACAATTCGTGAGGTTTGTATCTTGCCAACAAGAAGATCGCCCGCGTAATCGTAGGTAGAACATACCCATTTGTACACAGCAAGCTGTGTTTTCTGGTGCCATTGTCACGAAATCCAAAGACTGTAAAAGCCCATTAAAGTGATGTCCTTGTACATTCTGTTGTGCACACAGTCCTGTAGCCAACTTTTAGAAGATCCGGCAGTCTAAACAGAACTTCGATCAACGAAACTTTCGGAAAACCATCGAGCGTCCTCAGTACTCAAAGGTTAAAGAAGACAAGCTTAACTGACAAGGCATACAGGTGATTAGCACAGGCACATTAGATTACAAGTAAACCCTGCAACGCAGTATACACACACTTTCATAGACACACTAGAAGTTCGGGTAAACAGCACTTCTGGTGATTGTCAAGGTTGATCAACTTGCGTGGGCTCTTTATTGAATGCTTTCCTCGCACGCACGCACTTTTTTGCCTTGCGAACAAAATTGGTATATCTCGATAGTCGCACTAGATGCTGGAGGTAAAACACGCGGTGCAAAAAGCGCAGTCATGGGTGTACTGCAGCCCTATTATCATAGGCGCCTCCGAGTAAGCGGCTTCATCGAAGAAGAAGCTCCTCGTGCTTGACTTCTCCTCTCGTCTTTTCTTTCCTTTTGCGGTAGCGAAAAACCGTAACCGGGAGGAAGCGGAGCCTCATTAACCCGGTTGGCTGAGACTCACCAGCGTGCAGCGGGCACGCGCGCCGAGTCAAAACATTGCCGGGTCGAGTGCAGCTAACACTGCTGCTAGCAGGACCACATAAAAAAAGCGTCTAGTATATAAAGGAGCTTGGAAGACTCTTGGAAGGCGCTTGGAAGTAGCGGAGGCGATGGAGGACGCAATGAAGATGCAACAGCCAAGCCACTTTGAAAAAGGGCACTCTTTTTTTCCTTTGCTATTGCTGTTGTTCACCGAGTTTCCTTCCATCGCGCCTTGCTTAGCTTGTAGCGTGCTTGACTTGTGTCCTAAATTGGTTGCTCTTTGTGAGCCATCTCCACACCCCTAAAAAACCGCTGTATTTTCCCGTCAGCTCCTCGTACAAGTCTAGTTTTTTTGCTCGATTCAAGTTGGTTCACTTTCGTAACTATAAAGAGGCCATGATGGCCCGAGTAGGCAGACCTGTTTGTCACGAAAACTGTGCAGTGAAGAGAAAGCTAAAAAGTGCGAGCTGTTGCATTCACAACAAACCTAGTCGGCAGGAACTAACAGTGGCGAAATCGGCACCATACTTACGAAAGATATTGGTCACTTTTCCCGATTCATGAAAGCAAATGCAGCTATAGAAGTGCTAAGCGCATCCACAGTAGCTCGTTCATAAGGTGACATTTCAGACCACGATTCCCAAACTGTTCGCGTTCATGTAGCTTTGATGAACACTTGGAACGCGATGTCTGGTTTCATAAAATGTTGCCCCTTTTGTGACGTAAGCACTGCATATTCTCCAATATAGTAGCTTTAAAAGACGTGTGTATCCCGTTTGCTTTCGATGGATGAACATATTCAAGGTCTGCGCTAGAAGCACTGCATGAAGCGATTCTTGCCTTACCATTCCCTTGCTCTCAGACGACGTCGTCGCCGTCAACGGCACTTTCTTTTTACAACGTACAAAGCGTCGTAATTTGTATGTCCAACCACATCGCGTGACTAAATTCCTTCCGAAAAAAAAAATTATTCGCAGTCTTCACGGTTAGCTAGAAATCCAGCTCGTACTTGTTTCTGCTGAAAATAACATGTTTATAGACAAGACTCATTCAATAGACTGCCTCTTCTTGCCGCATGCCATTTGAGCGTTTCGCTGAGCGAATGTGCTACATGATTAGCCTTGAACACAAATATACGTACATTTATGCGACAGAGAAGCATAGTATGCTGGTATGGTGTCAGTTGGTAACTTGATCACGCGAGAAATATCAACATTTAGCTAGCTCTGACCTGTTTTTGACTGTAAAATTAGGTATTAGCTACAACAAGAATAGGCAGAGAAACTAGCGACATATTCCGGTAGAACTGAGCCCATTGCTCTGGTCACAGACGCACACCACGGAAATGTGCTCTACATTGACAGTTTACGCAACGCAGCACGTTTCTACCGAGCCGGAAAGTATACTTATCCTGGAATTCCTTCGAGTGAGAGAGAGAAGGGATAGAGAGAGGGAAAGCGAAGTTAACGGCTTCTCTGCCGCAGCACGCCGTTTCTTCGGGGCACGTTGCACACGCGCCTTTTTATAAATCGCTTCCGGTCGTGCCGAGCTGAACTCTTCCCCCCCTTTCACCCAGCCCCATACGTGCCACCCTCAGCCTCTCGTACTACGCCTCAACTCTGGCCACAAGCGAGGCGCCCTCCAAGCTTATACAGAGCTTTGCCAGAGGAACAAACTTGGGCATTAGCGAAGAGAGGCAATGTTTGGCAGAGACAAAGGAGAAAAACCAGCACGCCCAGTGTAGCAGACAGGTACAGAACTGGTATATGACTTGATGTATGGGATGGAGTTTGTTATACGTGTGCAGTATGCGTACGGGCGTCAATTGCGACGTCATCCTTGCGAACGGAGGTCGTCGACAGGCGAGAGAAAAGTAGTGAAATTCAACATTTCCTAACCTATGTAAAGCTGATAATCCTTTCTCGTTTTCTAACGAGATAGCGTAAAAGAGCTTGTTCCGCATGAATTTCAGTGTCGGTAATGTCGTCTTAGGTTGCGTGCGAAAACGTCGGGGTATCCCTCAAGCTTTGCCTTCAAGAGTTGAACGCGATAGCGATATTCTGTCTCTAGTGCGTAATTCCAACACTTAGTGCATGAAATCTTTTTGAACATGCTATGCGCCCACTAAGTGGCCTTCAGGGAACTGGCGCATTAACGTCTTCATCAGTGTTGCGGCATTGCCACTCCAGAATTAGAATGATTCTGGAGTCATTCCACATTTTCGCGACACCGGAAGGAAATGGGAATAGAAGTAAGCACATTTCGCGTGAAATTGAGCGGGATGGAATTGCACCTTTTATCGAAAATAGTGCATGTTTTAGTCAACGTGCTGTTTTTAAACTTCAAAAATTAGTAAATCAGAGCCCCAATTTAACAATAAAGTAGCATTTTTAAAATGGTTTGGCTAATTACCAAGCATGTACATATATAAGCAACGCATCTACAACTATGTCCTTGTATCGACTGTGTTCCTCCGAAGCTCGCCCGTATTTTTCGCGCTAACCGTGGTCGAGCAGTACTGCAGTGGCAGCATTTTTCGCCAATTGCAGTGGCAACAATTCCGCCCAAATGTTGTCCAAAGTATGACGAATAAAATTACCTAGTTTGTAATTCATTTATTATGTAAAAAAATTCTACGTAAACCACTACTCGGGTAGGATAAATATTGATTTTTTCACGTCTAGTATTCTCCATGTCTATTACATATTTTGTATGTACTTCCTAACCTAGCTATTTGCATTCTATATTTTATTTGAAACTTTATGAACTATGAAGGGTAAAAAATTTTGAAATTTCGCCACAGTGTCCCAGGAGGTATCTGCTTCATTGATCTTGGCGTCATTTTTGACAACTGGCTTATTTCAAGAGATGATTTTTTCGCCCATTTCTTCTTGAGTTATAGCAGGATGTCGTTGCTGCCACCGAGAGATAACGCCACATACAGATGTCTCGAAATACCAAGAATGAGATAAACACAATTACCCGCTGTAGAGAACTAGGACAAGAGATAAACCCTCAATGCTACTCATAACCATGATTTCTGAACACAACAAAACAATCGCAATTTCAGGACTAAATTGTTACACTTAGACCTCCGTTTACTATTTCGACAGCAGTTGGCCTCCATGTACAACTGCCTTAACGACGACGTCAAATTGATCGACAGTGATAGTGGGACGCGAAAAATTACATTCATGTATCTGGTTGAGCATGCTTTATATAGAAGCCCACCTGCCTCCCGTCCCCACTTCTATTATTACAAGTTCATTGTTTAATTTCAATCAAGGGCAAAATGTCAAAGTAGACCAGATGAAACTTACGAAGGTGCTAGTAATAGCTATCTTGCTTCGCAGAGAAGTCTTCAGTTCTTTCTCATATTAAATTTTTTTTTACGTGTACAACTTGTCCGGTATTCATTGGGCTTCGTTGATGACCTCACACTGCACGGTCTGTTGACGCAATACCGCAGTAATAGCACACGTCTTTTTTTTTCTATTCACAGTGCATCCCTCTTTCTGCCCGCTGCTAGCATTTTATAGCCGAGCTTTTAGCTCTACATATTTGCCCGTCTACCCACACGATACATCGCCGAGCCGCAACATGCTCTCCGCGGGGCTTGACACGCAATTAGTGGGTAGGCGGTTGCTCGGTTCTCTCCTGCTTCGTTAGCATCTGCGTTATCTTTGTGTGTATTTTGTTTTACGTGCTGCTTGCGCAGAAGTGAAGGGCCGGCGATGCAGTTGAGAGGTCGTTCCATATTTCCGACCGGGGGTGGTCGTATATACGATGCTGACAGTGCAAACTGCTCCTTGCTTGCAATTCGCGGTATGGCTGTGATACGCACGGTACACGTGTGCACATCGTTTGCTATCAGCAAAACAATTCCCGAAGGCAGTAGCGCTCGGGTGAGCTGAGAAAGAAGCAGTGTGAAACGTCGATCGGCAACCGAATGAAGGAAGCTATTGAAATAGTGCGTAGCAAAAGATAGTGAACGTTGTGTTATGTCGTAGTAACATATTAACAAAAATAAATCAGAAGAGAGATGACATTTAATGATAATCTGAGAAGTGAGAGCATAGTTGAGCTATTGGCTTTTTGCTCCATATACCTTTGGTCAATACTAAAGCGAGCACTGGCTAAAGCCTGCTCTGTGACGAGACACGCGATGAACTGTTGTGACGTTCTTAATAGACCTCTCCCTGTTTGTAAACAGTGTGACGTCACTGCGCACAGCCCGCCCACCATACCCTCTCTCGGAGCAGGTGCTGGTTGGCAAGAAAGTTCCCCCGGTGGCATCTTTCTGCGTAGCAAAGCTGCGTGTCTGCATTCCTTCGACAGAAATTTCTACATTGCTATGTTCTAAAGTCACATCTTTTGAAAGAAGAGGGTCGCGGAAGGGTCACCGCTCATATATTGTGGAAATTTGCTCGTCGTAGTTGGATGGATGGAGAAAAATAGAGTACTGAGAGACGCGACTAGCACGCAGTGGGTTTCACCCACGCAGATGGCAGCCATAAAAAAGTCTGATCTTTTTCGAAATTGAACGTTTTGAATGTACGCGGTGACTGGCACTTTGAGAAATACTTGCATGACATGGTTGTAAACTTATTCGATTTCCATCGTGCCATGTGCAATGCAGTTTTAAACGAGGTTCAGCATTGGCGGCAGCATGGTTTTGAGCTGCTGTATGCGACGTCACGGATAAGAATCTCACTCATTGCGCAAAAGTCCGATTGGAGATTAAAGAAAAAAAAAGAACACTTCTTGCCGTGCGTTAGGCTGAGGTTAACATGTCCTCGCGAAAGCTAAAGGAAACATTCTGCCGCTGCGTTTCTCAATGACCCAGTGAAACTTCATGTGATGTAAAACCCGACAACTTAATAATATAGAATATTATCTGGCACAGTTACCTTACTGCATTTGACACCTATATCTTTACCCACATTGCTCCTTTAGGCCTGATACACAAACTTCTAATGCGCATTGTCACTTCTTAAGGGTCGAGCCGTAAAAGTACAATGTAGATAAGAAACGATAATCTCCACTGTTTCCATTAACACGTATCAGGTATCCGATAATACGAGTCATAGCAGTGGTGAAGCGTATATACAGATTTGGTAACGCTACAACATGCTTATAGCTTATGCGTACCGTATATATCACCCGGAGATCATCCACTTTTATTTTTCTGCATGCCACATACGCTGAGATGTACCCACTCGCAGATGATCGCGTCAAATGTATTTTTACCTTGACTAAAATGTCAGATCGTAAAGTTCCATCGACAACCGGTTACTGCAACCGGCCCACAACGAATACCAGTTTTTCGCAAACAAGACACATCGCGTTGTTCACACTGCACACACCACGCCCAATATTCCCAGTTTCACAGTCTGTAAAGGTGAACCAATATTGCCGATGCCTTTCAACGCACACTACACGCCACAGTCAACACTGCACAGTTTCGAAGACGATACCTTTGTTCCTAGCATAGGCCGCCTCGTGTGTTCACTTCTCCGAGATAAAAAGCCAGCCAGCGTGGCGAATATTTTATCACGCTCTTTACAACACACCTATAGATGTTCTCTGACACATGCCACAGCTAATGTTGCAAGTGTGAGATGAATATTAAGTTTTGAAAAAGAATCGAAAAATTTGCCCCAAGCACCGAGCGACTGCACTCCTCTCAGCCACCGGCGGGAGTGTTTTGCCAACCACCGCTTTGCACGTGCACCAGTGACGTCACGCTGTGACGTACCCCGGTAGAGGTCTATTTACATTTGTTGATTCCAATCTTTTTTTCACCTTCGGTCGTCTAAACATCCTCGCTGATTTTACACGGCGACACTTGGTCGCAGAATTTTCATTATTGTTTTATATAGGATTCACTTTATTTTATCTTAACTTCACAGCCATGGTTAATTCATGTTTGATTAACTTACATACACTTACTGACCTAATGAACTTCTCATGCTTGTGTAATTGAACTTCTATTTCAAATAAATTTAACTTAAATTTTCTTCAATTCTACATATTCACATACGATTCGCCGTATGCATTATAGTTATCACTTTTAATTACTTGGTATACAATTACTACAATAAATAAGCCTCCTTCACTGCTATCTTAATTTTACCGTTTCTCATCAGGTGCTTCACTACTTCCACAATGAGCTCAACTGATTTTTTGATACAATTCAAGGTCGCACCGCCAGACGCGGGATTTTCAACTCTAGATCTAATACAAAGCTTTCACGCCAGAAAGCAGTGCGCTGCCTTGCCGAACGAAAACAGCGATATTGAAATTGAATGAAGGGCTCAACGGAAGCAGCGCAGATAGAATGCAAACAATGAAGCGCAATTAGATTTGATGCAAAAAAACATAAAACAATCATCGATCGGATGGCGAATATATCAATAAATCAAATTAATCAATTAAATCAGCGCATGATTCCGCTGCACGTACTTTAGGAAAGTATTCCTCGTGCTATTTTATTTTGCCTCTCGTATTTATTTGTTGTGTTGTGGAGATACTATACAAGTGAAGCAAGTGCACCACTTTCGCTCCAGTTTTTGAGAAAAAAAAGTAGAACTGTAGAAAATTGAAAGGAAGGCCGCACTCTCTGTCTCTTGTTCAGCTTCATCTTCTTAAAAGCTTTAAAGTTCATTTTGCCAGTATCCAGGGCCGAAAATGTAATAATCCTAATTCACCACGCTCCGTTTTTTTTTCTGTTCCGCTTGGCCCAGCGAGTTGGTGGTGCATAATTTTTTTTCCTTCAGCTTGGGACGTTTCCCCGCTACAACCAGGAGAGGAACGTATATTTTTACCTGTGAAAAAAAGAATGAAAATCGTGGCTAGAAAAATCTTTCTAAAAAGAACAACTTTAGTGCAGTACGAGTGAAGAAAAAGTAAAAGAGCAATGATAGAACGGACATAAAAGGAAGTTCAGGTAGGAGAATTCGCATTTCAATTACCTATCCGCTGCTAAGTGCAGTTTGTCGCCGGCCAATTTCCTTTGCTGAGAACATCGTGGCCCGAATTAGCTCGCGGTCGCTCCTGTCTGCTCTATAATGTGGACCTTCTTGGACACAAAGGCTCTGCGTCTTTTACGGCAACGAGATTAAAGAAAATGTCGGAAGCTCAGGGGCATGGGTTGGACCACCGGCCAGGGTGGCTGCATTAAGACGGGGGCAAATTGAAAAGAACATTTGTGTACTTATAAATCCAGGTGAAAATCCAGGACCTTATGACATGCCTTATAATAATATTGTGACTTTGATATATGAGCCCCCTTAATAATAATAATAATAATAATAATAATAATAATAATAATAATAATAATAATAATAATAATAATAATAATAATAATAATAATAATATAATAATAATAATAATAATAATAATAATAATAATAATAATAAAATATTATTATATCATTATATTATTATTATTATTATTATTATTATTGTTGTTATTATTATTATTATTATTATTATTATTATTATTATTATTATTATTATTATTATTATTATTATTATTATAATTATTATTATTATTATTATTATTATTATAAACTGAGCCTAGACGATGGCATTGATTGTTTCGAAGCTGCAGAGTGGTATATTCAACTGCGGGGCCAAAACTGGAAAGTAAGTTAAGATTACGGAAGTAGAAACAGGAAGCAATTGCAACACCGTACCTGGCTACACATTCACATAATCTTGTTTTCTTTGTTTAGTTTATGTTTGCCATTCCTATTGTTCGTTTCTGTCAGAGTTGAATACCAGACATCAGCAATCTGACATCGCATTACATTACGAAATGTGTCGAGAAAGCCTGCAAAATTATCACACTAAAAAAAAAGTCACACATTTTTTTTGCAATAGGAGCAAACTTATTTTTCTAAAATCACCTGAGATGTTCAAACACTGAATCAATTTTACAAAAAGAAAGAAAAATTGATTCACCAACGATATTCTATGATACTTCAATAAAACATTCTTGGAATAGCCAAGGTTGGAAAACCCTTTGCAAGATGAATAAAGTGCTTTGGTGACGTAGTTTAAAGCCATAAATTGCCCTTGGAACTGATGGCACGAGTCGCGGGAGTTTTCATGTCTTTTTTTCCTGTTATTTTCTGTATTTAATTAATCCCGTACGAAAGGCTCGCGAGGTCAATCTGACTTCATTCACACGTGGGAGGGCTGGAAAATGACTTTAGCAGTCAAAGAAATCCAAAATCAAAATGGGAGCCGACAGGTGGGAACACGTAGTGGGAAAGTCAGGGTAAAGAGTGGAAGTGCCTCAGATAGGCTGGCTGATGTTTCGATAGGAGGACCTATCTTCGTCAAAGGCGCCTTGTCATTTTGGCGTTAGTTTTAGGAAGGGGGGGGGGTGAACTAACACGCCAAGGATGACGAGGCGCCTTTGACGAAGATAGGTCCTCCTATCGAAACATCAGCCAGCCTATACGAGGCACTTCCACTCTTCACCCTGACTTTCCCACTAGCAAACAAAGCTATTTGATAAAAAAAAAGGAGGGATTCTTGGATGGTGGTTTTTGGCTTAAGAGGTTCCACACTGACTTTGAGAGAGAAAGAGAGCGTTAACACTTAGCGCATACCCTCTGCATACTGAGGGCCGCGCACGTGTATGAACTGCTCTCTCCAAATTGGCAGTTCAAATTACAAAAAAAAAAAAAAAAATCTCGCCACCGGATGGCAGTGTCGTTTGCTGGCGCCATTTTTGCAAACGACAGTGACCTCGCTACATGAAGACATCTAGGAAAGATGTCGGAAGCTAGATGCTATATATCGCATCGTTGGCTATACTTGGCACGTGTAAATACGTTTATCTTGACATGAATCAAAAATTGAAAAAAAAAATTATGACACTTCCGTGGAAGGGTGACACTCAATCAAAATCCCAGAAAAAAAGTGCTCCCTTTACAAGAGTGTACACGGTGCATGATCTGACAAAAAAAAGAAACAAAATAAACAAAGAAAATTAATATCATAAATACAATATGTAAGCAGCAAAGAGTGGCGGCAGCAGGCGGGGCCGCAGCCTCGCTCTCGAGCGCTAAGAAACCCAGTGGGTGAAATATATGTGCCAGGCGAAACAAAGCAATAGAAGGCAGAAAGCTAGACCGGGCTCCGTAGTTATCGCGAAGCAAGAGAAGAAACCTTGGTCAGAACACTGGGATAAGGTTGGTTGAGAGAAAGAGGGTAGGGACGCGCACGCCGATGAGAGAGAGAGATATGGTACGAAGAAAGGCAGGGAATATCGCACAAGCGGTGCGCAGAGCCATGGCGGGGCGAAAAGAAACGTCATGAGTGCCTGAAAAATGGCGGACATAAAGGTTCTCAATTGCCGGGCCATTGCAAGGCGCGGGCTGTTCGCCTCCCGTGCCTTCCTTCGCCTCACCTCGGTGCGGCCAACCTCTGCAAGCATTGGTCACCTCCATACGCCGTCTTATTAAATCCGTGCAGGGGAGAAGTGTTCTGCAGAACCCCGATCCGGTGACTCCTGTACAAGAAGACTAACTAACGAAAAGAAGGGCTTTTTCAGGGTCGGTAAACGCTTTTCTGCGTGCGATAAAACGGGTGCCTCAGAACAAAATTTAGCTCGTTTGCCGTTTCCACATCAGTTTGCGCCAGGAGACTTTGCGCTGATGTCTTCGTAGCATGTGCTCCTACCTCACCCTGCCACTATTTTTTTTTTTTTTGCAATGTGGTGTTCCACTAACGGGCATCTCAGGGTTGAATAAATGATTAAGAAGCCGAAATTATACCACACCAAGACTATGATTGCCGATTTTTCACAAAATGACAGGCCGCTCGTGTTTTTCGGAAGCAACGTTCTTCATCACCCCATGGAAGGCAATGGCCGGGGACGTATCCACGTCTGCGCTGCACGCATTTGGGAACAAGCGTACGTCTCAGTGTTCGCTAGCCTTCGCTTTACAGAGGGGTTCGAGCCGGCGGCTCTCACACATATGCGTAGACGGCCCGAATCGGACAGCGAAAGAAAGCGGGAAATATATAGGACGAATGAAACACGTTTATGTCGAAACCTTGCTTTCTACGCTCTCAGGTTGACGTAGGTTGATGCGAGTGCCGGAGATGAATTATTCTTTCGTATTCCAGTACGGGATACAAAGAACAAAAATAAAATAAGATGGAAGCCTCCGTAGGCGAGCAGTAAGAATTGTACCGATCGATTCCTTCGTGTATTGCGAAACGCGAATACCTTATGAGGCAACGACGATTTCGAGAAGAAAACCCCGCGGTGATTTTGAAACGAGGGGTCGAAGTTTCTGGACGCACGTGTGTGCTTTAGGTAATGATATGGTTGATGAGAAAAATAAGGCTGCAAAGTATTTGTTTCGGAATAGCTGTGAAAGTTTTAAAATTATGTAAAGTGTTGCCGTGGTGGAATGTGAGAATTTTAACATGACAGAAATGCAGGTGCGTCGTTAATTCAGAAATTATTTTTTAAACAAGTTAACACCAATGCGAAAATGTGATATTGTTGTATATTAGGCATAATATAAATGGCAGGACTTGGGGTGTGTCAAGATAGGTCAATTAATTATGATGCACGTATACAATGTGCTCCTTGGTTGTGTGCAATCACGAGAATAGCATGTGCAGCATTAAGCTTCTGTTTTTCAATGTAAAAAACAAGAATCGTATAAGCGGACTCTACGTACTACTACTTATAAAGATGCAGCTGTTCGAAACTTTTCTATATAACTGAAAACACATATCTTTAGCCTGCTATATCAGTTGCAATCTTAAATTGTAGGCCTTGCAACTCAGGAGGGCATTAAAATCAAATGAGACACCATTTATCGAATATGTGTATCGTGCATTTGTAGTCGCGAGAAATTAGTAAAATTTTACTCCAACGCATTAGGTATAGAATGCTTAACTTGAACCAGAACAGTTCATTGCGTGTTATAGTATACTCCAGAATACATTTTTTTTAGAATTCGGACTGCCAGAAAAAGTGTTTTAGACAGTGCTCGAAAAAGGAACTATATACAGTACCACTCCATTCTCGTGACACCAAGAAGAGCGACAACATTGTATTGATCTTATCAACTTTAAATAGCCGATGCCTCACAAAGTGCCTTATGGTACTATTGTAGTGAGGTTACACCAAAAGCAAAACTACTGAACAGTTCGGACGGTGCACTCAAACTTTTCCCCACTATGTTTACCTGAAGCTAATTGCGTAAAAGAACCTAACAATGCAGTTAGCCACCACTCATGGACGTCCGCCTTCACCAACAAATTTGCGTGTTCCCTATCGCTTCCTCTCGTCAGGTTTTCACACCGCAGCCAGACACAGTGGCATACACGTCAGGTAAACTCGCCGGCACCTGCTAACGCTATGAAAGAAGCGCCGGTTGCAGCCGACGCTGCCTGCGTAGCTCACCGCCAACGCTGTCACTTTTGTCTGCGCACCCTTCGAGATTGTGCAGCCCGCGATGAGACAACAAAACAGCAAGATCTTCCATTCCCGTCGCCCACGCGAGCGTGACGTTTAGAGCACCTTCCACCGTTGTGGTCTCTCTTTCGGAGCCCTAATAGAACTTTGGCTTCGGGTTCTATCGGCGGGCTCCCGGTCCGTCGTTCATTAGCTGTGGAACGTGAGCTGGCATCGACGTGGGCGCAGAACATGTACACCACTGAAGAGGCACGCGGTGGCACGTTCTCCCCGTTTGAGCTGCCAACGCTTGCCTCTTTCTTATCTATCTCGTGTCTGCTGTCATGCGGCATTCGCTGTGTATGTACTCTCGCATCACGCTACGAGTTTTCGAGCGCGCAAGAACGCGCCGAGGCGCGCATGCATGAAGAGAACAGCGGATGCGACTCAGCCGGCTCTTGTGGTTATACGTGTACGCCGCGATGCGTTTCCCTGATACAGTGAAGCGTGCGGGAAGCTATCGTTTAGGCATAGTTCGATCGTGCTGCACGTGACGTGATCGAGACGCATGCGCACTGACCACTCGCGATTGCTGACAAAATGCAATGGCACGTTCGCCTGCGTTGAACGGTTGGTGCTTTATGTAAGCTAGTCGATCAGGTTTGCGTGGCTTTTATCGGTTATTCTGTAGGGTTGACTTCGCTTGCTGTAGTGATTGTCTTCACATTTGCGAATTAAACACCCTGGGCACACTTTTGATAACAGGACTAAAACCTTAGATCCATGCGCCATAGACAATGAAACCGTGAGACACTGCGTCCATATACATTACACAGTACAATAAACAAGGCGTTCACTAGCCTGCTGAGCTGATACTGGTCACAGGGATAGTTGTAAGCTGCATGCATTATAATTTTTCATGAACTTTAAATGTGGCCTTGGAGGCTACACGTAACCTTATTGCGTGTACTTTGACGTAAAACGAATGTTTAGTTTTCACGCCTGGAATCGACATCATGAAGAAGAGGCTCTAAGAGGAGGCTTGCTATTTTAAACTTTGATTTTGTGTCATTGGCGGACACTCGTACGTTCATAAACCAGCAATAAACGAGCTTCTGTTTCATTGACGCTATCAGATAGCATCTACAAAACAGCGCGTTTTTCTGCAAATGGCTGTGTGCTTGTTCACGTACATGAGAGAAAGCAAAGCCAAGCAGTTTGCGGCCACGTGACTGCCCTAATCTTCGGAACGAGGCAACACCGGGCAACACGTATCCGAGCATTGACGTGAAATTGGCTGATAAAGTTATGTCACGGTGTGTGTAGGTCGCATCCTAATTAGCGACTGTTATGAAAGCGCTAAGACTGTGCAGAATCTGCGATTGCTCCTTTGGGGTTTCATCCTGCGTGACTCAGCGCCTCCTGCTGCTATATTCGGCGAATCTGTTTGAACGATTGCGTTGCTCCGCATGGCCACGGAAATTCCTGGCTTGCTTAAATGCTGAGCCTCGTCGACATGATCGGATTTCACATTGTGTCGGGTTAGACTGAACTATGTTCGTACTTTGCTGGAGCCATTCTTGTTTTCTTCTGGAAATGTTGCACTGGAGCATAGTCACCCGCTAATGAAAGGTGGCAGATTGTGTGGCCTGAGCAATGAAGGCTTATAGTGATTGCTGTATGTGGTAGTGTGGCAATCAAAAGTTTTGTGGGCATGCAGGAAGGGAGGAGCATAAACGCCAACGTAGACTACCGGGGCAATGGTGAACGTTGCAATTAGGAATCAACTTAGATCCAAATCATTATCGCTCCCTTAATGTCGTTTGAGGAATGCACAGTAATACAATTTCTACTGGAATTCGCCCTAGCTGTGTGCAGAAACATGAAAGTGCGTATCATCATGTCACTTTCTATCTACAGCGCAATACTCTGATTTCTGTCCTCATTAAGTAAGTCATCGTGAACAAAGAAAAAGTCATTGCTCTTAAAAAGACCAGAAAAAAATTTGTTTTTGGAGGCATACTATCGGCGGAACAAGCACAAGTGCGAGATGATGATGATAATGATGATGATGATGATTATGATGATGATGATGATGAAATAAACGTTAAATGTCTCAAAGAAGCGTTCCCGAGTTCGTGAGCACAGGGTAACCCTAAATGCGAAAAAATAACAAAGGAAACTACCAACATAGTTTTTGTTCTTAGAGAGAGAGAGAGAGAGATAAAGATGCAAGGAAAGGCAGGGAGGTTAACCAGACGCACATCCGGTTTGCTACCCTGCACTGGGGAAGGTATGAAGGGGAGAAAAGAGGTTGCAGAGAGATGAGAAGGCACACACAATCACGAGCCCACTCGGGGAGCACACAGTCTACAGGCGGTCGCTCAGGTTTGTTGACTTTACGTAAAGTAGCAGTGCTTTAGTCGCTTTCTGCGCAACTGAGGCAGATGCCCAAGGTCCTAGTATCTTCTGCACACAAAATGGTCCGGGGTCAAGTTGATTCAAAACCATCCGGAGCTGGCATCTCTGTGTGTCGTAGCAAGCGCAGCTGCACAGGACGTGTTCGATGGTCTCTTCAGCTCCACAGTAGTCGCATGTAGGAGTGTCTGCCATACCAATGCGAAAGGAGTACACCTTTGTGAATGCAACACCCAACCAAAGGCGGCATAACAGTGTCGCATTGGAGCGGGAAAGTTGTGATGGTAGCTTTATCTTGAGTGAAGGATCCAGTTCATAAAAATGACACCTTTGGAAGCTGGTAGACGACCAGAACGTGCGTGTGAGATCTCGAGCCAGCAGGTAAAGTTGTCTTGCAGCATCATTTTTTGATAGAGGAATCGGGACTACACGGGTTCGTTCATGGGCTGAGTGGGCTGCATCATCGGCTAATTGATTTCCGGTAATACTGGTATGTCCAGGCAGCCATCGATATTTTGTTCTTAGAACTTCGTCATTCAATACATCAAGAACAAACGCTGACCAATAATGTTAAGAGGTGCGTAGTACGCAAGTGTAACGGCTTTCTTACGAGCAACAGAGAAACTTTTTTTTAAGAAGCCCGACAGCTTTAGTGAGAAAGTTCGCGTGCGAGACCATGTTAAAGACAACACTGGTACGGAGTGTTTTAAATGACACATATTGCAGCAGCTGTCTTACTGATAAGAGATAAATATGAGCGCGCTTGCTTACTACAGAAACATTTCGGGTAAGATGAAAAAAATTTTGTTGCAAAGTTATGGCACTCGAAGTGTTGCTGCTCCATAAATTGAGGAAGCCGTTGCCAGTACTTGCTCTATTGCTTTACTTCGCAGGATCATCAAGACATGATAGACGATGTTATACGAATGAAATGGCTTTGATGTTACAGACCTTCGCTCAAGTTTAAGTTCTCGCGTGAGCACAAAATGCAGGCTGAACAACCTGCACGCGTTTTGCGTGCTCCTTAACTTGCCTCGCTACAACACGCGACGATAATGGCCCGGCGAATCTTATCAGTTTGTTGTGGTGCATTGAGATACGGTTGCGTGCATGGTATGGTTGCAACTGTATGGCATGATTCTAATCTCAAGACCTTCTTGTATTCGTAATCAATCGTGTCGCAGCAGTTCCCGTTACTTAAAGAAGCGCTTTACGTCTCTCAGAGTTTGCTTCGAAGGCTTGAAATACTTCGAAAGGTGGAGCTGGGCAGCAAGCTACGCAAGTGTGAAAGGCTGTAAAAGATCGTAGAAGATATTTTATCGATTCAGCGAATTTGCGCTTAGAGTGTTGTGGCGTGAAAAGGGCTTGCAGTACACGAATACACGCTGCCTGGACCCATATCTACGTCTTTTCCCTCCATCTGGGCGTTCTCATCTGAACATAATATACTTTAGTGGATTGCGGCTTGGTGTCGCTTTCACGAAAACTCTTGCCTTTTGCATGCAAATGGAAGACAGTGCTCCTTGGAATTATTGTTGTATCGAATACATTTGTTGCCGCTGCCCTCGTTACAGCATGCACAAGTTGTCCTTAGCTTCCCGGTTTCTTCGCCGTGATGACCAGCCATTTATAGAGTATACAGTTTTAGAGTGCACGTGTAAACTGCCATCGCAGCTGAAGTTGGTGAAAGCTTTATTGAAGGTATTTTGCGTAGCAATGGCCATATTAAGATTTAATGCGACTATTCTTCACTTTTTGCCTACTGTTTGTCTCAGCACATCCTTGTGGTATTCTTTCCAGTTTTCCCTAAGATTCAATCTAAAGCAGCAAGACACAAGTTTAAATTCTGCTGATCATGGGTGTCTTTTATATTTAATTCCTACTCTCTTCTTCGGAGGCTATGGAGATCCAAAGAAAACGAATGATTTGGGAAAAACTTTACTCATTCAGTATTTCAAACTTCGAGCACACACAAAAAAGCAACAACCAGCAATCAGACCTGCTGAAAAAGTTACGTGCAAAAAAAAAAAAATAAGTGCACGCCATTGAAAACAGTTCTATACAATGAAGCCATAACGAAGATGAGAAGCAGTAAGAGTGGTTTTCTTCACGCGAAGTTTCCGCAATTATTTGCATTTGGCTAAATTTTGACGTTATTTCGCAAAGTTTTGCATAGAAATCATAGTGCTCCTCATCATCCTGGACGAATAGCTGCAGTAGCATTAATTCCGAAATGGTTTTAAAGAAATGCTGCGAAGCCCTCTATACGAATCTGCCTCCACGACTTTCGATACCCTTGCCTCAGCCGAAGCCTTGAAGAAAGCTTCACGATGCGGCTTGAAGTAGTATGCTATTTTTGTTAACTGTAGACATAAAAAGCCAGTTTTATTGCTTAATACTTAAAAATTAGCCAGAATTTCGTGGCTCAAAGGCTTACTCGACTGTTGAAAATTGACGGTTACGGTGGCTGAGAAAGTTCTGGCAAGAGCTACAGAGAGAAAGAGAGAGTGCAAATAAATATAACAACTAAATAATACACGACAAAACAAGCGTTCTTAGTGATTCCTATAGCATGGAACTGTTACTGTTACAGCATTAAACTCCTGGCCGAAGTTTCCTGTTTTTCGCAATAAGGCAATGTTTATGCCACGAAAAATGCTTAACGGCCGCCACGTTGACTTGAAATGGTCCTAGCACCGTCAGTGTAGCGAGGTCGAGCTGCCATAACATTACATGGTATAGTGACCTACAAACGTTTGCCCTACTTTTCATTTGTTCATACATACATACATACATACATACATACATACATACATACATACATACATACATACATACATACATACATACATACATACATACATACATACATACATACATACATACATACATACATACATACATACATACATACATACATACATACATACATACATACATACATACATACATACATACATACATACATACATACATTCATACATGCATACATGCATACATGCATACATGCATACATTCATACATGCATACATACATACATACATACATACATACATACATACATCATTTGCCTGTTTAAAGTATACCAAATAGATACCTAAAAGAGCGAAGTATACCTCTTGCATTATGTTTTTTGCGGAAACATATTTGCGCGCTCTTTACGTGAAAACTAAAACGTTGCGACTATTTGTTGGTGCCCTCTTACTACCAAACACATTTTGTCCTGTATCGATTTCTATATAGCCTCACCTTCTAAAAGAGCATGCTGTTCTGAAAATTGAAATTGCAGTCACCAGTTTGAGTGGTGGTGTATACGGCCTCGAAGAATAACGATGAAAAACGACGAAAGAGGAATATTTCACTTTGAGTAAAACACCTTTTGCTTACAAACTTGAAGAAAGACCTCCGGCACACACTCCTTCTCAAAGACACGATGATGGCCGAGAATCAAAAGAAGCAATACTAAAAGCCCCTTAACAGTGCCCTCTAAAAGAGACTCCAGAGAGCCCGCCCGTTCACCCGCACAGCAACGACCGACTCACGCGGTGCTCCTCGAGAGGACCGTGACGCATGAAAGGTCCACCGTTGAAAAGCAAACCGGCACTATAATTGGCTATTACGCGTCGTTGATTTATGCTTCCCCTTGTTTCTTCGCGTGGTTCTCGAGACGACGGGCCTCCTTTACTTTTTTGGTCACCCGGGACATCTTCGGCTCGCGGTTTCCCCAAGGGGCTCGTGAAAGATATTGCGAGCACTTTACGCCGAGCTGTGAAGAGTTGGTCGCGCACCCGTGAGTGGCTCCTAAAAACTACAGAAGGGGGCGCCTCACGACTAACACGCTCACCCCGTCCAGTTCTGCTTCGCGTCTGATTATATTGCCGTGAAGTTACGTAGGCTGGCGGGACTGAAAGTGCAAGATGGACTCCGACGGGTTATCGACCCTGCCAAGCTGTGAGCGTCACTTCCGTTGACGCCGTTTCCGCGTACGTTAAGTAACTGCCTTATTGCGGGCACACCGTGATGCAACAACTTTCGACAAGTGCCCTTAAAATGGCAGTTGGGTGATTCGTGTACCCATCTATGTGCTATTCTTTAAGCTATATGAATAGCTAGACTTATACGCCTTGCACCACCAGAAATAACGTGTCAAGGCTTGACAAGTTTGTATCCTCTGGTCGAAGAGAATATTGTGTTATTTCCTGTTTCTGGAAGGGGTGGATGGTCGCAAGTCAGAAGCGACCCGCCAGGACTGTGGATTCGCCACCGACCGCGATGGTGTATATAGTGTACACGGTGCTCGGTTATTGAACGAAAGGTTATGGGTTCCAACCCTGTGATAATGGTCGCATTTCAATGGAGGCGAAATTCTAGAGGCACGTGCGATTTGTGATGTCCGTGCACTTTGATGAATGCGAAGTGTTAAATATTTTTGGAGCCCTTCACTACGGCGTCGTTCATAATCATATATCGTAGTTTGCGGGCGTAAAACACCAGCAATCATCATATTAGTATTTTGGATTCCTCCTAATCAGCTGCTCATAGACAACCTTCACGCGCGAGGTCTCCAACGTCCTGTTGATTATCGATATTCTACTACATAGAAAAAAGTTCATTCGATAAGTCCGTGGGTTTCATTAAACATATGTAACGACAGGCGATTGACTGTGAACTTATTTTAATGAGACGTTGGTGATTTTGTATGTTAACTGTTCAGGTTAATGGTTGGTACAGGTTTTGTCCGTGCATTATTAAGAAAATCCAAGAGCGCCAGCGCCTAAAAAAGGCATGAACATCGCTTACATCAAACTCGGCTACAAGGTACCCAAAAAACACCAACGTTTCTCTCAAGTTTTTTTCATTACTTTCTTCAGATCAGCTGATCAGATTTAGAAAAGCCACAAAATAACATGTAAATGCGCGAGAAACCACAATCTTTTCAGTCTTGTATAAGCAAGCGTATCGCGAAAACCCGACAAACGACGAGCAGTGTCAGCTGGTCTTCTCCTCATGGCATCAACTCCTAACCAAGTTTCACGAGAACTGTAGCTAAGGAAGCAGTTTATCTTCAAAAATTGGTCAAGAATTTTGCAGAGCGCCGCCACTTCAAACTTTGCCCACGGCAGTGGGTGGGTACGGCTGAAGGAGCAACGCAGGCTCGGCATAAAACTGAATGCATCTCAACGTCGGCGAAATTATAAAACATCTTCAAGCAGGACCACCCCGGTCTCGATGGGAGCCTTCGCAAATTACTGCCGCGGGTCTGTACATGACAGGCGTTCATAACGACTCGTAATTCGCTGTTCTTTGCTTCAAAGCAACAGAAGGAACCGTGGTATTCATTGCGTCACTAGCCTCGACGACTTCGCAGATTTACATTGAATAGCGGTAAAAGATGAAAATCTTGAGTATGGAAGAGAAAAGCAATAATTTGTATCATAAGCACTCGGCTATGTCGTGTTTTGTAGAGAAAAAAGCCGGTACCCCGAATACCTTATTAATTCGAAGAAATAGAACAAGTTTGACTTACAATGTTACATGACTCGTGAGTAATATTCAACAGATGAAATGTAGCACTTATTTTCTCTCAAAGAGAAATTGTTTGCTATGTTCGAGTGTGGGATTTGTCGAAAGTACGCAAGGCGCTTGATTGTCTGTCGTCTGCTTCAGACGCTACTCTCCTTCCTCAATGTTGGAAAGTTGTGTCTGTAATTTTGCAATCGAAGAATATAAAGTGACCAACTGCTTGAGATTGTGCTTGAAACATACGTCGTATGATGTTCACAAAGAGAGTGGAATGAAGTGTTCAGCCCTGCTACAACAAAAGAAAGTACGCGACGTAGAAAACTTCCTCTGGGCCCGCTACTGACTCTTTGGTTGTGTCACAAAGGCCTAGCGTTGCCACTGCTAAACACCGAAAGCCTCAAAAGGAGGAAACAAAGTAGCTTAACCATAGTTCCTAATCGTCATCACCACAGCTATATACATAAGATCACTTGTGCTTGGCTGGGCGAGTTCGAACCAGTCACTTTGTTAAACATGCATAAGTGAAAAGAGTGTTGTGGTGTCCGCGTGGAATTGTTTATACAAATGAGCTCGAAATCAGACACAGACAGCTGCTACACGCATTGCCTGCCCGGAATAAGGCACTGCATGTGAATGGGACGGGAGCCCAGCGTTCCTCGACCACCGAGGCAAACGGCTCAAACACACCAAGTTCGGTGCTGGCTTCTGTGCCCCCACCGATCCATTGGTAAAACTTGCTCAGCCGCCAGTTTCCTAAAAACGAGACAGAAATTGAAGCACTGACATGTGTGAAGGGCCGTACTGAATAGCGAACGTTACCAGTGTCTCCGAAGTCAACGGTGTGACGCAGATTATTTTAAGTATTCGAGAATATAGGCGTTGTTAAGGTTGTGTAAAGCACATTGTTCCACTCTATTACTGGGTGTCTATTCATCACAACGTTTTGTGTGTCCGGATGGCGCATGGCGAAACGAACAAGCGTGTTTGCTACATTGTGAGTGGCAGCACAATGGAAGCAAATGGAGATATTCAACTATATTGCCAGGAAGACTGATCCTACAATAATAAGCTTTACAACATATCTATAGCACGAAGCCAGCACATTATGAATAACTCAACTCGGGGAGTCGGGTCCATTCGCTTGTGATTCCACAAATACGAAGAAAGATGTCTACAGAGCATTGTTTATATATGCTCTTGAACAAATTCGCGAACTGCTCTGAAAGTTCGCCACAGTCGCATTGTTTGCTTTATTTTGCAGTCATGCGAACGCGCGTGCGCCGAATCCTGAACAGAACAGATGCAAAAAAAAAAGCAATAATGCACATTATACGTTGCACTTGACGGATGCCCGCCACCAGGCGTATACTGCCGACAGACGCGAGGAGTGGCGTTGGCCATAAAAGACGCTGTTATCCGCAGGAACTTTCTGAACCACACCACGTTCCACGGACATTCATTTCGCACCAATACGCAATCCGAATTCATGCGGCGAGCACGTATCAGCAGCAAGGTCGACAGGAGGGGGTCACGTATTCAGAGTCGTAGAGTGCTTCTAGGCTGGCGAGATAACAGAGTGCGGGTGGCAATCAGGGGAAGGCTGTGGCCTGTTTTGCTATCCAGCGCAAAGAGCGACGTTTGTATTCTTCTGATGAAGTCGCAGCAGGCTCCGTTTAAAGATTTTCTTTTGTTTCAGGTTTGTTTACGAACATCGTCGTTAAACTTGCCGTAAAGGTCTGATATAGACGTGAACATAATACAAGGAATCTTCTCAGTACCGTAAAATTTTCATAACGGCAAAGAGCAAGTGCCACTTGTCTACGAAAACAAAAATGCGGTGAATTTGAACTACCTCACTGAAAGCTTGACCTATCGAAGAATGGACCCGTTCCTACTCCTTCCTCATCGACCGAAGCGTGGATCTTCTAGATGCACCGCTTCCATCTCGGGAGTGCTCACTTTCTCAGGACGACTCATGACTCTCTGGACAAGATCACGCACAGCCAGGCTGTGCGTGAGCTGAGGTTGCGTCCGTTGTCTCCATCAGTGGACGTAGCTTAGCTACACTGCGTGTGCGAGGCTTGGCTATAGGTAGCGCGCATTCTGATTGCTATAGACAACGCGATGCTTCCTTCTTCTTTTATGGGTGGAGCGCCTTAAAGGGCCTGTAAACTACCCAGAAATCGAAATTCAGTTGTGGTGGGTTGAATTGGGCTCGAGTGTACGACGAACATGGAGCCGTGAGAATTTTTCGAAACGGTGCAGCAATAGCAGCAGTTAGATGCGTTTGATTATCGAAACCGTGACGACCACATCTATCGCTCTCTCCAGCGCTTCCCTCCGCTGATATCCTCTCCCATGCCGCTTTGCCCTCTCGCCGAGCGCCTTTCCCAATCTCGCGTAGCATACGTCATTGCTGACGTGATCCTTGAAACACCATCTACTTCCGGTTGCCGCGACTCCAACCATCGACTGCGTGCTTGTTGTCTGCTATGGCTGCCGTAATCGTTCCGGTATGGAGCCTGCGTTGCGCGCACGCCTTCAAAGGATAGCCAACGTGATGGATCTGTACGGGGATGCGCCGTGCCCCGTAAGTGTTGCATGCACGTGGGCAACACTACGAACAACCACAAACAGCGCGGACAGCTGCATGCAGACTGACCGGAAGTCATAGGCTCCTGCTCGACCAATCATAGTATATTGGCATATTTGACTCGGCGCGTCAGAGGTGGCACGGCGTGTCACGCGGAGGCCCGAAAGGCCTGCGTGACGAGGGATTGTTTCTTGGAATTGGTGCCGCACCAGCGGTTCATAGCGCTGCCAGATGTAGAATCGTTGATCAAGATGGAATTCATTTACTTGAAATGCTCTAAAACATTTCAGACGTGGTTTACACACCATTTAAGGAGTAGGCTTTTCTATCGTAGCCACCCCTAGTACGCGAGGTGTTCATTAAATGGTGCTCGCACCACTCGCATCGTTCGAGATGTTTCGATAAACCGACGGGCACACACACGGACAGAAGGATTCATGGCTTACCGATGAAACCCTCCGAAGCGTCACCCCGCTCATCATCATTCACTCCGTTGATATGCTGTGACTTATATTTTTCATTCTTTTTGTTGTCTCCACTTCTTTCTCTTTTCTTGATGTTCTCTTTATTTCTGCTCTTATTTCTCGTTATTTTCTTCTCTATTTTATTCTGTGCTATGCCATACTCTCTCCTTCTCTTCCTTCTCTTCACCGTCTCATCTCTCTCTTCTACACACACTTCCCTTTCCTTACCACTTGCTATACTATACTATGCAAGGCTATGCTATGCTCTGCTAGCATGCATGAATACCCACGGGGTTAAGACGGTCGCCTTTGGATATGGAGTACGCAGGCTTGAATTTCTCCTCGAGATGCATTTATTGCGGCAAGAAATTTTCATTGATCTCTTTTTATCTTTTTTTCGCCTGCCTGCCTGTTTATTTGTTTCTTTGTTTCTTTATTCATTTCTGTACTCGTTTTCCACAGGTCGGCAAAAATTGTGGAGCTCACTGAGACTCACTGGTGAAATGTATTGTGCACTTAGGGGTTAGTCGGACTGAGACTCGCCAAACTGTTCCACAGCCGGACTCACTCGGACTCAAACTCACCAAAATATTACTCGCACGTAGTCACTCAGACTCATGGCTCAATCTGAGTCTGTATGATGAGTCTGAGTGAGTCGACTCATGAGTCTGTTAGTCCAGAATAAGCTTTCTCGATGATAGTGTCAATGCTTGTTAATACCAATGTCTCACGTAATGGACGCTCTTCTTGGCTCCTTTTGATATAGAACCTTAAAATACGAGTTACGAGTGTATGCACACCAGTGAAATGACAACCTAAGACATATTTATGAAGAACTTCCCTGGAAGAGTTGGTGTGGGGCGTTCAAGGTAACTGTTATGCAATTCACGCCTATGATCAATAAGCTTGAAATGTTGCATGAACGATACTGATATGCAATGCGCGTGAGAAGACGTGAGTATTGTCACGATGAGTCACAAGTACTGGGGGGATTTATTGAACAACCGGGTGGCTAGCTCTAGGACGATGCGTCAGTCGGGGCTGGCTCTCGAGCAGAGAAGAACGCGATCTTCTTCTTTCCTCCAGATTTAGAACCGCTCTTGCTGCCAACCCACTACGTGCTGGCGGCATTATCCCCCCTTCCGAAAAGAAAAAAAACAACAAGTACCAAAAAGAGGAAAGGAAAGTACATAGCAGCACCGCGATGCTACTACATAGGCACGTGAAAAAAAAATGGAAATTCGGATGAAGTGAAAGTAAAAATTGAAGATCGTGCCTACATAGGAAACGTCAATGAACGAGAAAGTAAGTTCACAAAATAAACAAAAAACACAAAGAACGCTGTACGGTAAAGGAAAAGTTACGAACAACGCGCAATAAATGGCTTCATGCGCAACACATGAACGACGTCCGGCATCAGCCGTGTCCTGCTCCGTGCATGGGGTGTTGAGTCCGGAACCACTTCGTAGTTCACGTCACTGACGCGGCGTAACACTTTATATGGGCCAAAGTACCGGCTCAGCAACTTTTCACTAAGGCCACGGCGGCGGACGGGCGTCCACACCCAAACTTGATCTCCGGGGCTGTAAAACACTTCTCTGTGGCGGGTATTATAGCGTCGTGCGTCTGCCTGCTGTTGCTGGCCGATGTGCAGTCGCGCGAGCTGCCGGGCTTCCTCGGCACGCTCTGCGAATTCTTCGGCGTCTGTTGCCAACTCGTCTTCGTCCTGACACGGTAGCATTGAGTCTAGCATGGTCTGCACTTCGCGGCCGTAGAGAAGTCGAAATGGCGTGAATCGCGTGGTCTCTTGCACGGCGGTATTATACGCGAAGGTCACGTAAGGCAAGATCCGGTCCCATGTTTTGTGCTGTACGTCGATGTACATTGAGATCATGTCTGCGAGGGTCTTATTCAGTCGTTCAGTAAGTCCGTTGGTTTGCGGGTGGTACGCAGTTGTCCTTCGGTGTCTGGTGTTGCTCAGTTTGAAAACTTCGTCCGTAAGCTGCGCCGTGAATGCCGTCCCTCTGTCCGTTATTACACTGGAAGGAGCACCGTGTCGTAACACGATGTGGCGCATGAAAAATTGTGCTACCTCAGAAGCCGTGGCTCGTGGGATCGCCTGGGTTTCAGCGTAGCGTGTCAAATAGTCGGTCGCGACGATCACCCATTTGTTGTTGTCCGCAGACATAGGAAAAGGCCCGAGAATGTCCATGCCGACTTGGTCGAACGGCGTGCAGGGTGCTTCAATGGGCTGAAGCAAACCAGCTGGCTTAACAGATGGTTGCTTTCGGCGCTGACATTCCCGACAGCTCTTGACGTACTTCTTGACGCTTGCCGAAAGTCCTGGCCAATAGTACCTCTCACTCACTCTGGCAAGTGTTCGTGAGTAGCCCAGATGACCGGATGTGGGTTCGTCATGGCAAGCGAAGAGGACGTCGTCTCGCATGTCTCGAGGAACCACCAGGAGGTAGGCACGGTTGTTCGAACGAGCGTTCTTCTTGTACAGCACACCATCTCGAAGGCAGAACGACGGCAACGAGCGGAATAAATGACGTGGTATGACTGTGTCCTGGCCCTCTAAATGATCGATGATCGGACGAATCTCTGCGTCATCCCGCTGCCGTTTACTCAAGTCTGATGAGCTAATGGCGCCCAGGAAGCCTTCGTCTTCCTCTGCTTCCTGACTGCCGACATGAAGGGGCGCGCGTGACAGTGTGTCAGCGTCTTCATGCTTACGGCCGGACTTATGGACGATGGTGACGTCAAATTCCTGCAGCCGCAAGCTCCACCGTGCTAGCCGTCCTGAAGGGTCGCGCAGGCTTGCCAACCAGCAGAGGGCGTGGTGGTCCGTCACTATCTTGAAGGGACGACCATAAAGGTACGGGCGGAACTTGGTGATTGCCCACACGACTGCGAGGCACTCTTTCTCCGTAGTGGAATAATTCGCCTCAGCACGCGATAGAGAGCGGCTGGCGTAGGCTATCACTCTTTCGATGTCTTCTTGACGCTGAACGAGCACTGCACCGAGCCCAATGTTACTAGCGTCGGTATGGACCTCCGTGTCAGCATCATCGTCGAAATGAGCGAGAACGGGTACTGATTGCATGCGCTGTCGCAGCTCATCAAAAGCTGCTTGTTGCTCGTTTTCCCAGACAAACGGTGTGTCGTCTCTTGTGAGACGAGTCAGAGGTTCTGCTATCTGTGAAAAGCCATGAATGAATCGGCGATAGTAGGCGCACAAACCAAGGAAGCGCCGGACGGCTTTCTTATCGACAGGAGCTGGTAATTCGGCAACAGCGGCAAGCTTGTCCGGATCGGGACGGATTCCTTCGGCGCTAACTACATGTCCAAGAAACTTCAGTTCTTTATAGCCGAAGTGGCACTTCTGTGGCTTTAGTGTGAGGTCCGCCGATCGGATAGCCTCCAGTACGCTGCGCAGGCGCTGAAGGTGCTGCTCGAACGTGGCAGAGAAGACCACCACATCGTCGAGGTAGACAAGACAAGTCTGCCACTTCAGCCCTGTGAGGACAGTGTCCATCATTCGCTGGAAAGTCGCCGGCGCTGAACACAAGCCGAAAGGGAGTACTCGAAATTGGTATAGGCCGTCTGGAGTCACGAAGGCTGTCTTTTCGCGGTCTCGCTGATCTACCTCGATTTGCCAGTACCCGCTTTTGAGATCGAGAGAAGTGAAATAATGGGCATGACGAAGTCTATCTAGCGAATCGTCGATACGCGGTAGCGGGTACACATCCTTTTTGGTCACGTTGTTAAGCTTTCGGTAATCGACGCAGAAGCGTAGCGACCCGTCCTTCTTTTTGACAAGCACGACTGGAGATGACCACGGGCTGTTGGATGGTTCGATAACGCCATCGTCAAGCATCTCGCGAACTTGCGTACGTATCGCTTCACGTTCTTTAGCCGACACGCGGTAGGGGTGCTGGTGTATTGGGCGTGCGTCCTCGTACGTGATGATCCTGTGTTGAGTGATGGACGTCTGGCGGATCTTCGAGCAACTTGCGAAGCAAGACCTGTACTCGAACAAGAGCGCTCGCAGCGCAGTCTGGTTATCGGTGGACAGATCAGGATTGATGTCAATGCTGCTCATTGATGTGTCTGCGTTATCCACTGCTTCTGACGTGAGACAGTTGGTTACGTTTGCTACTTCGTGGGCAAACGCTATCGAAGTGCCACGGAAAAGGTGTCGATGCTCATTGCTAAAGTTGGTAACGAGCAATTCAGATCGGCCGTCGCGAACGTGTATTACACTTCTCGCTACACATATGCCTTGCTGCAGGAGGTGTTCTAAATTTGTCTCGGCCACCACATCGCCAACGCTCAAACCACAGCATGTTACGTCGACTAGAACACTGGCTCGGGGAGGAAGCGTCACGCTCTGTTCAGAAATACGAAGTACGTCGACACGCATTCCGTCATCCTGCACGTTGATTGCTCGCTTGGCTGAGAACGTGACGCGGCGCTCTTGCAGATCAATGATAGCTCCATTTTCCTGTAGAAAATCAACTCCCAGAATGACGTCACGGGAGCATTCACGTAGAACAAGGCAGCTTGCTACGAATGTGTACCCTTGAATCTGTACTCTAGTTGTGCAGGCACCCAGTGGAGTAACGACATGGCCACCAGCTGTCCGAATCTGCGAGTTATGCCATGGTGTGATTACTTTCTTCAGCTGCGTTGTCAGTTTCCCGCTCAGTATGGAATAGTCTGCGCCGGTGTCCACTAACGCATTAACTACACAACCATCAATTGTTACTGCTATGTCGAGTGAAAGCCGGCTATCCTTTGCAGCAGCAGGTGATGTCGGACCAGTTTCTGTATTGTTCTGCGTCAATAGGAGGTCTTCAGCGCTTCGACGTTCAGCGACCCCGCCCCCAGAGGTCGCTTCGGCTAGTTTTCCCGGCGGGGGCTGGGAGATCGTGCGGTAGAATACCGCTGGGGCGTTGATGAAAATCGCCTCGGTGATGGCGAGCGCGACTGGCGCCCGGCAGATGGTGGTGCATGCTGCTGGGAGAGGTAGTTTTGGATGTCGCGTGGTCTCTGACCGTAACGGGGTGGCGGCGAGTACGCAGAGAAGCCGCGAAGCCCAAGACGGCGATATGGGCACTGGCGGTACAAGTGATCAGCTTCTCCGCAGTGAAAGCACAGAGGCCGGCGATCAGGTGTGCGCCAAACATCAGACTTACGAGGAGACGTGCGCCGATCGTCGATGTACTGAACTGGTTGCACTGAACGATGGGCGACAGAAGCACCAGGGACAAAGGGCAGGGGCGGTGGCGTGTACGTGCCTTCGTAGTACGGTATGTGCTGCGCTGACTGTAGTGAAACAGCAGGAACAGGATGGACGAATAATGGCGGCGTTGCAGCAGGGCGTTTCAAGGCTTCCGCGTAGGTTGTCTCACGGCGGTATTCATCAGGAGCTGGCACAGCTGTATCACGAGGCAAGGTGTCCCGGAGGGCCTGGTGCAGCTCATCCTTGATCACAGTCGCAATAGAGTTGACTGTAGGATGAGGTGTTACACCAGCCTTTTGTAACTCTTCACGTACTACATCACGGATGAGTTCACGTAGACAGTCGTTGTTGGTTCTAGTGGCGGTGAAAATGTCGGCAGTAGACATGCCACTGACTCTCCTGTCGTATTGGTTGGATCGCTGCTGCAGCATTTTTTCCATTGTCACGGCCTCGGACAAGAACTCCGCGACCGTCTTCGGAGGACTTCGCACGAGGCCGGCAAAAAGCTGGTCCTTGACACCGCGCATCAAGTGACGCAACTTCTTGTCCTCAGTCATTCTCGAATCGGCCCGTCGGAAGAGGCGCGTCATGTCTTCGACGTACGCAGTCACAGTTTCGTTCGGCGACTGGACGCGGGCAAGAATAGCTCGTTCAGCTCTTTCTTGACGGTCAGTGCTGGCATATGTCTGCAGAAGTCTACGACAGAATTCGGGCCACGTCGTCAGCTGCTCCTCCCGATTCTGATACCACGTGCGAGCCCCGTCTTCGAGATAGAAGTAGACACGACCCAGTTTCGCCGCGTCGTCCCACTGATTCAAGTTGGCTACGCGCTCGAAGTCCGCCAACCAGTCCTCAACGTCTTCGTGCTCCGTACCATGGAACGTCGGCGGTGCCCGTGGGCTTTCCAACGTATAGCGGTTCGGCGACGTGCTTCCCGTGCCGGTTGCCAAGGTTTGTACCGAAGTGCTGGTCATGTTTGTTGATGTGGTGGGAGCAGTATCGTTGACTTCCGGAGGCAATCCCCTGATTCGGCGGCTGGTCCGATGCACGGGAGTGTTGACTGGCACTGGACTCGTATTACGGCTTCCTGGGGGGGTCTGCAGCATCCGTGAGGCTACCCAGTACCTTCCACCAGTTTGTCACGATGAGTCACAAGTACTGGGGGGATTTATTGAACAACCGGGTGGCTAGCTCTAGGACGATGCGTCAGTCGGGGCTGGCTCTCGAGCAGAGAAGAACGCGATCTTCTTCTTTCCTCCAGATTTAGAACCGCTCTTGCTGCCAACCCACTACGTGCTGGCGGCAGTATAAATGAAGCAGGAGGAGAGAAAGAAGCGGAATGACGGGAGGGTTCTTAGACAGGCTGGCTACTCTGAATTTAGGTGCGCGTTAAAGGACCCCAGGTGATCGAAATTTCCAGAGCCCTCCACTATGGCGTCTCTCATAGTCATATGGTAGTTTTGGGACGTTAAACCTCACATCAATCAATCAAATCAATCGACGGGCTACTCTTGGCTGGTGAAGAAGGTAAGGGGAATAAAAGATGATAGAAAAGAGATGTTACAAAGAGAGAGAGAATAAAAAAATAGCGAAAGATGGAAAGCAAAATTAAATAGAATATGACACTAAGTATGTCTCTAAAGTTGTCCGCAAAAACGTAATACAGCTTTTAAAGCGTACTGGGCTGAGGATGGATTCGGTCAGTGACCCAGAATCATTTGTTCCGACAAATGGCTATCATCTAGTCTATCTAGAAATTCGTTAGGTTCTTGTCTTGGCGCGTTTAAATGGGTACATTCGCACAGAATATTGACAATTGTTTCTGCGAAGCTGCATTAACTGGACGCAGAGGTGCTGATCTCACACTGGTACAGTGGAACTCGATGGAATTCACAAACGCTCGCCTACATAACTTGAGTCCCGATCTAAAGCTTCGTCGTCTCTTAGGAATATGTTGAGCTGAGAAGGCTCTTCGGTGGCGCCTGTGGCTTAGCGGCGCCTTTACGAAGTATCAATGCGAATCTAGATAAGGTTGATAGTAATGCCCAAGACGAATATACAGGACGACAGGTCGAGAAACAAAATAGGAACGCACTCACACTCACTCCAGAAACACATCTTGCGCTTTGGACTCACTCGGACTCGGAGTCTCACTAAACGTTTTATGAGCCACTACCGCTCACGAAAACATTCCATGAACCGGACTCAATCGGGTCTCACTCACCGAAATATTACTCGCCTCACGGCTTGATTTGAGTTTGAGTGAGTCCGGGTAAGTCCACTCATGAGTGAGTTTGCCGACTTAGGTCGTTCGCAGGGTTCTTTCAGACCCCGCCGTAGCGGTGAGTAGTGGTAATCGTCGACGTTCTGTGGCACATACCCCTTAACGAAAATGTAAGCTTTCGGGCCACAGCCACACATGTTAAAGCGAGCCATAACAGCTTCGCTTTTAAACTTCATGAGCCATTCCACCACTCCGTGAGAGTGGATGAGCAGCGAAGCTGTGTAGCCCTCGACACAGCGGGAACTGGTAACTTTGTTGAAAAGTACATGAAGTTCCCGTGGATTGAGCGTATGTACCCTTAATCACTTCTACCTTAATTAACGTGATACATAATGGGAGCGCGATGTTTATCAATTAACTAGAAATTAACGCTTCTCCTTTATTTCTTGTTTTTCAACAGACAAGTGTTGAGTAGAGGTGATTGTCTAATTTTTGTGGTACATACCTGGTAGAGCTGTTTTCGGGCAGGGTTGGATTTTTTTTTAGCGTGCAGCTTAAACGTACCCGCTGAATATGAACATAGTTAACCCTGGCACGTTTATAGCATCTTGTCTCTATTATGTCCTGCTGATAGCTTAAATATTCATGCTATAATGGTAAACACACAAATATTATGCTTTAAATCTCGTTTACAATGGGCAAGCAGCAGGAAATAGAGAATGCCGAAGCGGGTAGAAATTCGTTTTTGCGCGTGTTCAGGCATCTGTGCTGCTGCCACATCTATTTGGCATACGTGTATTCACATTTGTACTCGCGTCTATTCACGCGTATCCCATAGCAGCGTCTTTCTTACATAATTTCGATATATAATGATCAGAGTCACGAATTACGTAGAAAAGAGACTTTACTAGTTTAATATCACTCGTTTCTGGATATAGATACTATACCGAAAAGTTCGGCATTTCCGACGTACCTTGGGAATTATTGTTATGCGATACACGCGGATGAAAGGTGACTGTGTTGTAATTTTTTTTATTGAGTGAGACTTTAAGAAGTGGCACTCAATATGTCCGAATGAGAGCACAAACGTGCGTTAAATAGGCGGACATGTTTTATATTAGCAGTTGTTCGCAGTTGCGCAACGATGCCAACACCAGCATGGACATTGGCAACATCAGAAGTGGTAAGCTGATATGAAGCGCTGGAGTTTGCACTGGGGCTCACGAGGATGATGGTCGTCAACACACCTACACAAATAAACCTCAGCGGATGGCACCTAACTACAATTGACGCTAACCCGACATGACGGCTGTACCATAGGAGTACATATGTAATGTTGATGAAATTGGATGGGCAGCGCTGGAACCGCAATTGACGTTTCACGAACATTATAGGGTCTATTTGAAAAGTATATCCGAGGACTGGCGTGGCTCTGTGGTAGAATACTTTGTTGCCACACTGAATGTTAGTGTTTGATTCCTGCTGAGACACTGAGATTTATTCTTTGAACTCGTCCAGTCAACGCTGCCTATTCCAGCTTTTTCTTAATGTTCAAGCGTTAAAATTACCCATGTTTGTTCTTCTCGTTATTGGGTACTTATAAAATATCACTTGTGGTACATACATACATACATACATACATACATACATACATACATACATACATACATACATACATACATACATACATACATACAGACAGACAGACAGACAGACAGACAGACAGACAGACATACATACATACAGACAGACAGACAGACAGACAGAGAGACAGACAGACAGACAGACAGACAGACAGACAGGCGGGCGGGCAGGCAGAGAGAGAGAGAGAGATAGAGAGATAGATAGATAGATAGATAGATAGATAGATAGATAGATAGATAGATAGATAGATAGATAGATAGATAGATTACGTGAGATATTGGTGTTTTGGAGAATTGACATCATGGTCGACAAAGACTATTTTGGGCTAGCGGGCTCATGAGTCGACTTACTCAGCCTTGGATGAAGCCGCGATTCTGAGTCGCAGTGTATGAGGGTCAGTAATGTCTTATTGAGTTTGAGTCCGAGTGAATTCGATTGAAGAAAATTGTCGCGAGGATGAGCACGATTGAGTATACAGCTCAGAAAAATATTTGGTGAGTCTGACTCTCGGCGAGTTCTAAGCGCTAAATATATTTCGTAAGTGAGTCTGAGTGAACTCGACAGGTTGACCCACCACGGTGGTCTGCTGGCTAAGGTTCTCGGCTGCGGACCCACAGCATTTCCGATGGAGACTAAAATGCTGGAGGCTCGTGTGCTCAGAATAGTGCGCACGCTGAAGAATTCAAGTTGGTCGAAATTTCTTAAGCCCTTTATTACGGCGTTTTTCATAATCATATGGTGGTTTTCGAACGTTAAAGCCCACACATCAATCAATAAAGCTCGACAAGTTTTGCCAACCTATGGCTGCCACCTTCGACATGGCCACTTCTTACTCTCCATTACCAATGAAGCTAATTTATGAGCCACTTTGCTTACAGCCACCTTACGTGCTTTAAGCGCTGTGTATTTGTTCCACATGCAAGTTATGCATACAATATACATTTAATAAGTACTTGTGACCTTTTTAAGCCGCTAATTCAGAAGATGCGCCAGCATAATACATACATACACTCTGGTAGCAGCGGCTGTCGATCGTTTGGCTGCGCGAAATGAGGTGTTTGGGCACACACTAAAGCACTCCTGCTGCACCTTCTGCCATTCTACAGTTTCTCGACAATCTTCATCTAAACCAGGCTCTTCATAGGCACCTTTGTAGAGGTTGTCAGTTTTGTTATGCAGCACAGGTAGTTCCGCGAGTGTGTCGATGAGAATCTCTGCTGTCTCCTTGGCTGCCATTTTCAATTCGGAGCCGGTTGCTTACGTGGCGCAATTCGCATGATATATGCAGACAAAGCGCTGCTTCCCGTGAAGCGTAAAGTTGTTTCATATAAACGTTCCGAGATCAATCTACCTCATCTTCCGGCTTTCTAACCACTTAGAAGGTGAAATGAGCGAAGTACCAGTGAGTATTTACGCTTTGGCCGTTTTCGAAGCCAAGTGTGGATGGGACTTTAGTGCTTCTCTGTGTGTTTGAGCACTCGCAGGTAATAGCTTTGTGTTTGCACGCGCTTCGCGCTTATAAGGAATACTAATGAGAAATATCACTCGTATTTGCTCCAATAACTCTCATTTTTAAAGAAAAATTGGGCAGATCCCACGTACATTGGGAATCGATAATATGCGAAGCACAAATGAGAAATTTTGATATGTCACTTTAAAATCAGGACAACGTTACGAGGTGGAGGTAAATGATGCCGTACATGACTTCCGCGTCATGATATCATGTTTGGATGTGTCGTTTACTTTCGTCATCACTTCACGTGATACCAAATTTAGTATATGTGGAGCTAGAAAAACGGCCGCGAGCTCGCTATGAGCGTGGTATGTTGTCATGTTCTTACATGACACGCGTGTCAGCATTATCATGTTTGCACCGGTCATATATTTCGTCATGCATTGACGTCACGTAACACCAAATTTGGTATACGTGGAGCTATCAAAATGGCCGCGAGTGCATCATGAAGGGCCCAATATACTCCAATGTAGCGTAGACGGGCGCGCACGCTGGGCACAGCGACGCTACGTTAGAAAAACGCGAGCACTTATAAGAGAGTTTTAGTACTGCCTACGCTGCGTACGTGGCGGCGTTGCGTACGTAAGGACGTCTCGTTCTGCGTTGTGCGCATGCGCAGACCGCAACGCTAACGTATCGCATTACGTACGCAGCCGCTACGTACGCACGCATGAGATGCGTACGTATGAGGTGATCGCGCTGCTCTCGAACAAGTTCGTGACAGCGCGAGACTTCGTTTTGCAAAAATGGCGGCATCGAAGGCAAGCACCGACCGGCTCTGTGGCCTAAAATATGGCCATAATATGGCTATAACACTTCTATTGGCTCACGTTGGCTGCCAACAACACGTGCTTCTATTTTGATCTACCAGATGGCACAACACGCTTCACGCTCGTTACGTACGTGGCTACTACGGCGTACTAAAAGCCGATTAGTGGCAAACGACGCCACGTAACGCAGGGCGCTTGCGTGATGCGTACGTAGTACAGTTCCGCAGTACTTAAACTCTCTATAGTCTGACGCCAGGTGCGACCAGCCTCCGTTGGCGTGGCCCGACGGCAACCGACGCGAAATGCGACATGCTGCATTTCTTGCCGATGCGTTACCCAGACAACACTGCGTCTCCTTCATTTCGTGATGGAGGGACGCCGGACGTGCTGAAATGCGCAGGCGTCAAAGCAACGCAGCGCGGCGTGCGCATGTCAGTATATGGCAGGACCGGCACCTGGCGTGGTAACGCCGGTGTGACGCGACAAAATGTATTGGCGTCTTGACTGTGGCATGTAGTCATGCTCTCACAGGACACGCATCTCATGATTATCATGTTTGCACCAGTCACGTACCTTCGTCATCCATTGGCGTCACGTAATACCGAGTTTGGTACATTTGAAACTAGCGAAACGGCCACCAGCACATCATGAGCATGGCATGTAGCCATGTTATTACATGACACGCATCTCATGATTATCATGTTTGCACCAGTCACATACCTTCGTCATCCATTCACGTACCGTGATACCAAATTTTGTATATGTGACGCTAGTGAAATGGCCGCGAACGCATGATGAGCGTTGCATGTAGTCATGTTGTTACATGACACGCATGCCATGATTTTCATGTTACGGTCTCTCGCTTGTGTTTGCCATGCAATCATGTCATACCATAATAGTATTGCAACATGCCATGTGAACGAAACCACTGCAAGAGCTCCATGACCATGGACTGTAAATCATCACATCATAGCATACATGTCATGATTATTATGCTATATGTTATGACTAGTCAAATATGTACTTCATGCAGTCGTGTTATGCCCTACTAAGTTTGGTATCGATACCATTATCGAAACGGCCAGGAGAGCTAAATGTCGTAGGCGGCTAGAGAGAAAGATATTTAGAACTTAGGGCCAAACCTCATAAGCGCGAAAATGCACGCGACAGCGACGAGCGACGCGACGTAGATCGTCTTCGCACGATCAGTCGCTAGCGCAGGCAAACCTCATTCACGCGACGGCTTCGGCGAGCGAACTCCACTGTGGCTAGCATGATGCCGTCTACTCGCACCAAGAAAACCGCGTAGTGAGCGGTATGCAATTTAAAAATAACATATATTGTTGTGTAATGAAACGAAAAGTGTTTATGAATGTCTTGCAGCACTTTTTTTACATTCACATGCGTAAACATTGGGTTATTTCTTGTCGCGCATACGTGACTCGGGCAGGGTCACGTGCACCTATGCAGTCTTTGTCTTTTTCCGGTTTTTCGCTATCGGCTGCTTGAGCCCAGCACTTCCGGGCGATGAGCGACGGTTTCCAAATCTGGAGAACCGAGCGATCGCGCGAAAACGAGCACGCGACACGTCGCGCGAACGCCCTGTTTCGTCGCTCATAGCGTCGCTCGTCGCTGTCGCGTGCATTTTCGCGCTTATGAGGTTTGGCCCTTAAAGTCGCGGAAGTTCGCTGAGAAATGCGTCGCATTTAAAACTTTCAAATTACATTCTCTGTACATTGCCCGTTTGTCAGTCGAGCGTTTGGAGCTTTGTGCATAAGTTGGCGAACTGATTCAAGAGTCGAATCAGTCAAACTCACTCAGACTCAGATTAAGCCGCGAGTCAGAGTCTGAGCGAGTACGGGTGAGTAATATTTTGCTGAGTGTGAGTCCGAGCGAGTCTGGTTGAAGAAAATGTTCGTGAGGGTAAGTCTGTGTGAGCTCATTCCGGGAGTATTTTGGTGAGTTTGAGTCAGTCTAAAGTGCAAGATATATTTCTTGAGTGAGTCCTGCTCACTTCTACTTTCTTTTGCCGACATATGGCTTTGTGCGCACACCTATGCTTGAGCATAAAATTAGCCGATACCACCTGCAAGCCGGACGAGCTTCTTAAGAACGGCGAATTCAACCTGCATACAAAATATCTCGATTAAAACAAGTAAACAAAGATACAAGTCAATGTACAAAAAATAGAAAGCAATGTGTTGCGGAAGTACATACAACAGTCTGTTCCCACTAATCTTGTGTCAGCATACCCTTCCATTCGCTGTCGACAGAGAAAGTCTCGGGCCATTTTCTGACGCTCTGTCTCCTACGTCCTGCTCGTCGTAAGACCATTCAGTTGCGCGCGTAACTGACGCTGGTTCCTGCTACAAGCTCCAAGTGTAGCCGCAGTCGCCACGCACGGACCAACGAGAAAAGCTGGAGGTGATTAAGCCACAGATAAGGCCTCTCCTCGGACCATACCGAGCCGCTGGCTTGCACTCTAGCGCGCCCACGGAGGGGAAAGAGTGGCTTTCGGGGGAACGCCTTTGCAAAGTGAAGAATGATCGTGGCATCACATGGTCCGGGCTATGAAACGCTTAGAGCGGTGATAAATTGCTGACCAGAGCGCGGTGACTTCGTATCAGCCATTAATCACAACCGTACGGCGAACTAAGAAATACACTAGGTCATGCGTAGTGTTATCCGCAATTTTCTAACAGGGTTGAATACTGGGCATAGTTCAGCGTATAGAAATAGCGGCATGTTTACGTTATTGCGTGAACCTATCAAATCGAGCAGGAGGTTCAGTGGGGTTTGTACGGAGAGTTGTAACCATATTTCAGAACGTTTGGTTGATTGATTCATATATCGGGTTTAACGTCCCAAAACCACTATATGATTATGAGAGACGCCGTAGTGGAGGGCTCTGAAGATTTCGACCACCTGGTGTTGCTTAACGTGCACCCAAATCTGAGCACACGGGCCTACAACATTTCCGCCTCCATCAGAAATGCAGCCGCCGCAGCTGGGATTTGATCCCGCACCCTGGGGGTCAGCAACCGAGTACCTTAGCCACTAGACCACCGCGGCGGGGCTTTCAGAACGTTTGTCCACTTGAAATCATCGTTATCTGCTGTAGCACGGGGGCGAGCTCAAACGACTGGATACATGCACGACTCATGCATACAGGAAAGGGACATGCGCACAGCCCTTCCTTGCGGGGCTCGTGGAATTCACTAGCACCGCGCAGGTTCTGCAATAAGTTGCTTCCTTCTATCCTTTCTCTTTGTACGTGCATATACGCACGTTTGTGTATGTACGTGCGCGCATATGCTGAACTATAGCTCTAATCTCCGGTGTTATTAGTAAAATGTACATCGATCTCGTTTTTTATTATAGCTTCGTGGTATACTTACAGCTTTATATCGAGTTCAATATTACGCACTGTAGGATATGATAAAGAGAACTTCTAAAATATCTCGTGAAAACCCTAAAACACAACGGACGAATAACACCGCACATGGCTTTCTCTCCTGGCACTGTGCGGCCTCTTATTTACATGAGCGGCTTGCAGAGATGGCGTGCGTGTCACGGCTTTTGTCACTCGTCACTCACCGTCCCAGTCACTCCGGAGTCAAATGAGCCACTTTAAATTCGGCGCGAGAACATCGGTATGCTTGGTGCGAGCTGACCCTTTTTGAATCGCTGGGAAGCATCACTTTCAGCTGTCGGCTACAGAATTAAGCTGTCTCATTCGACCAGTCAGGCTGCGTCAACACATCTCAATCCGATTTGAGAATACACGCGAAAGAAGACCGCGTAAACAATTTTATGCTATGAATTGAGGTTGGCCATTTTTGTTTTTTGATGGAGAATAAGAACAGTGGTTCGTTAATCTAAAGTGCTCTAGAGCGAGCGAGGGAGTGGGTGGGTGAGTGATAGAGTGAATTAGCGGGTGAGTGAGTGGTTGAGTGGGTGAGTGCATTCTTAGATGGAATCAAATGTGGAATGCCGCGAGGGTTTTTAAGTGCACTAGGTGGGTCATGAAAATTGTGGGGAAACAGAGCAGAGAACGGGACAAAAAAAAAAAAATACAGGACACAGCCCTGGGTGGTGTCCACCTATTTCTTTATTGGGGAGGCACAGAGTATATATGGAAGTGAACAATCGCCTGCCTCCTTCTCCTGCCGATGTATTGCCTGCCTTTACAATAAAAAAAAATGGTAGTCAGCACTGCGCCTAGTATACGTTCTTTGTCTCGTTCTCTGCGCTGTTTGGCCACAATGTTAGTGACACATCTATTTATGCAGGGATATTTCAAATCAAGCTCTCTTTTTTATGGTCGTTGTTTCGTCTTAGGCTGCAACCTTCTTACAGGTAATTATCATGGTATCGTTTGCTTTCTGCAGCGCTTTTTGACAGCTCGCAAATGGAACCACTATTACTTCCTGCTGTGCATGCTCTCATGACTGAAATGCAGCAGCAAGAATAACGTACTCTCTGATTTCACATCACTTTCAATCGGTACGCGTAGTATAATAGTTGCGGTTGTTAGCACTACTATGACGCAATGCGTGAACATCTCTGTAAAATTCAAATCATGATGTAATACCGCACAGCAAAGTCATTTATCCACCCAAGATAATGCTCTACTCAGCCACATTTTTAAAAAATTATATCACTGAGTTGTCCATATATAAATATCATTACGAGTTCCCTCTTGGTCAACGCATTCACTTTTAGAAGTGCAGTCTATTGCGAAAAACGTAAGTCACAGTTCGCCGTTGCCGGCAACTGGCAGGTTGCGTGGACGTTTTCGCATGCACCACGTATGATTCACGTCGTTCCACGGAATAAAAGATATGCGTTACGCTAAGGCTGGTTGAACTGAACATTTTCTCTGTTGATCTTCTTGGTGGCTGTGTGGTGAGCTTACGATCATGGCTAGCAAGGTACGAGCTAAAGCCGTGGCTCTGCCGCCGTGACGATGTCCTGCACGTTGGGGAAATAATAATAATAATAATAATAATAATAATAATAATAATAATAATAATAATAATAATAATAATAATAATAATAATAATAATAATAATAATAATAATAATATCAGGGATTTCTCATCTCAAAACCATGATATGACTATGAGAGACCCAGTCGTGAAGGGCTCCGAAAAATTTGACCACCTGTTGTTCTTTAACGTGCACTGACGTCACACAGTACACTGGCCTTTGCCATTTAACCTCCTTTGAAAAGCGACCGCCGCGGCCGGATTCGAACGCGCAACCTTTGCGTCAGCAGCCTAGCAGTGCCGTAACCGCTACACCGTCGCGGCGGACAGATTTGGCGTCGTATCGGAGAAACTAGATTACTTTGCAGTTCCAGCTGGCTTTATCCAGCAATCATGTTCCTACTATTTCCGACTGCAGTCATCAGACTTACACCGGCGGTTATAGACTGATGGTCTTTTAATGACTGTGAGGTTCTGAGTTTGTGTGTGCGTGTTTTCCTCTATCTCCCTACTTCCATCTCTATAACTCTTTCGCACCTTTCCCTTGTGCCATGTAGCATACCAGTCCTCCTAGACTGGGTAAAACGTATGCCTTACTTCTGTTTCCTGTTACTTATTTCCTCCTTTCACGCTTTTCGCATTTCTTAATGCACAAAAACTCTATGTAAGCACTTCGGGCTCCATCTAAAAACATACAAGCATGTTCGAACGTACCGAACATGCTTAAGAACAACCCCCAAAAATTCTGGCAAGTCATAAACCCACAGGACACGCGCAATATTACACTATGTAATGAGTTAGGGGATGCCCTAAGTGACACGAAATGTGCACGCGTGTTTAACGCCGCCTTCGCATCCGTTTTCACCCAAGAAACTGAGTTGTCATTTACCATCCCTCATGCGAACTTTGAATGTACCATGCCACGAATTGCGTTTTTTTCCAGCGGTATTTCATCACTAAAAGACAAAATCAAACTTTCTTCTTCAGCTGGTGTAGACAACATTACATCCAAACTCCTGAAAAATACTAAACATATCTGTGCAGCGTATGTGTGTCTACTATTTTCACAGTCAGTTGCAACAGGAATGCTGCCTCCAGATTGGAAGCACGGAAAGGTCGTTCCAGTCCACAAATAAGGTAACAAACAATCACCATTAAATTATCGTCCCATTTCATTAACCAGCGTACCCTGCAAACTCCTCGAGCATATCATCTACACACATATCATGGACTTCCTTGATTACAATAATTTTTTTCATCCCGCGCAGCATGGCTTTAGGAAAGGGTTTTCGTGTGAAACGCAGCTAGCTATGTTTGTTCACGACCTGCATGTTAACCTCGACTCTAACCTTCAGACTGACGCCATCTTCATCGATTTCACAAAGGCATTTGACAAAGTTTCTCATGAGCGCCTACTACTAAAGCTTGCCGCGTTGAATTTAAATTATGACGTATTAGCATGGATTAAAGAATTCTTAACTAATCGTTCGCAATCAGTTTCCGTCGATAATCAAATATCTAACACTACCCCGGTAACCTCAGGTGTCCCTCAAGGGTCTGTCCTAGGCCCGCTTCTGTTTGTGATTTACATTAATGACCTACCATTACATGTATCTTCTAACATACGCATGTTTGCAGACGACTGCGTTATTTATCGTAAAGTAAACAACGTTTCGGATAACACGTCTCTTCAAACTGACTTACTAAGCTTACAGGAATGTTGTAACCTTTGGCTAATGGAACTCAACCCTAACAAATGTAAAACTGTTTCCTTTCACGGCCGTCGAAATCCGATAGTATTCCCGTACCAAATTACTGACACAAACCTCGAATTAGTTCCTTTCTATAAATATCTCGGAGTAACCCTTTGTAGCGATTTAACTTGGGCAACGCACATTACGAACATCATTGCATCTGCTAACAAAACACTCGGGTTCTTAAAACGCCATTTGCGTCACGCTCCTAATAATGTCAAATTACTAGCTTATCAATCTCTCGTAAGGAGGAAGATAGAATACGCATCAGCCATTTGGAGCCCGCATCAAGCATATCTCATCAATCAACTCGAGTCACTTCAAAATCGAGCCACACGATTTATTCATTCTATGTACTCTTACGACGTCAGCATATCAGCACTGAAAACAGAATCTTGCCTATCATTGCTTGCATCTCGTCGCCGCATTTCTAGTCTTTCCCTTTTTCACAAGTTTTTTTACAGCTCGCTCGGCAGGCCACCATACATTCTTCCTCCGGCACGCATCTCCCATCGCACTGGTCACCCGCAACAAGTTGCGCGGCCGCGTACGCGCACCGTCACTTTTTCGTCCTCATTCTGTTGTGGCTAGCACTCAAGATAGTTGTAGGTAAATAAAATTTTTGACCATTTTTGAGAGTGAAGTAAGACATCATATGTCACTGAAGTTAAAGAAAACAGTCTCAATGACTGGCTCAAATAAAAAGACTGCTAAATCTTACCTAATTCAGTGATGACCACATACAAGCTCGCAAGTGTAGACACTTTCAAATACCTCGGTCTTACTTTCTCATCTTATTTGAAATGACGTGTTCACATTCACTTCTTCACTCTTTCTTTCAGTCATAGACACTTCGATTGGTTCCTTTTTACAAGTATATATTGCACCTCCTGTATCGTTCCAGTGTAATTATATTCATTCGTTTTTTTCCATTTCCTCCCGCTTACAGCTTAGGGCCTTGTGCTCGTTCAGTAAAGAGCACGCGTTTTTTTTTTTTTCGCTTCACACTTTGTGATTGCCTGCATTTTCCTACTTTATAATGTTCTTATACACACGAGAAAAACTCTCTTATCGCCCTTTAGTATCCTGTATTTCTTAAACAAGAACAAATTGCTTTCTGCGCGCTGCTCTAAAATATTTTTGGCTAAGTGTGTGCTAGGTGTTTTTTTAGTAAGTGTATTGCGGATATTTGTTCTCCTCCCACCAGCAATGTTCCGATGTGTAACTTCAAATGACTTTTTGTAGATTCTCTCTTTAGTGACATATAACGCGTTATTTTTGTTGTGTTCTTTCAAAGTTTGATGTTTCTTTACGGTTTTGTCGCGACACTCACCCTTTGTAACCACCCTTACACAATTACCTGCAACAAGGGCCTGTAAGGTATTTTTAAATAAATAAATAAATAAAAGAATCTAACAAATGAGGCGTTAAGGAAGCTGGGTTATCTAAAAAGAAATCTTCGAGATGCAACTAAGAAATTTAATATAGTGGCATACCGATCACTAATAAGGCATTTCCTAGAGTATTGTGGGCACCACATCATGTCAAATATATAAATATGTATGATTATATTCATAAAAAACCATCAGATCGGTATGTAAGCGTCATCGTCGCCATTATTCACCAATATTATATGCTAACGAGTTACACCCAAAACATTTGGCTCTCCGACGCACTTGTTACCGTTTTGTTGTATTTCATAAGACTCATGAAGAAACATTTATTGATACACCCATCGCCTTTACTAACCCTTCTTCTCGAGTCACCAAGAAAAGCTTATCACTTTAACATATCTCCTTTGAAGTCATTTATTGATTGCTTTAGGCTTTCCTGTTTTCCCCACACTATTGACATTTGGAATGGTACTCCGGGCTCCTTGCGGGAGCTGTAAAATGATGAATTTGTTGGTCTATTGGCAAACTTTTTTTCCTGATCAGCTGTGTATATTTTCCTGGTTTATTGTTTATTCAATGTATAAACTCTTTTTCATGTTGTATTTTTATTGTCTCTTTGTACTCACTCCTGCAATATCTTGTTGTGCAACATGGAAGTATCTGTGAATAAATAAAATGAAAATAAAGAGGTCGCGTCAACAATATTATTCTTTGTGCATTATTAGTCATACACATGCACATAAGATGCCACATAGTAATCGCTTGCTCTTTTTAATAATAACAGTGGAGCGTTTTCAAAACTCTTCTAACTTTTTATTTTTAGTCTTATAAGCGATATCCACACAATGTTAACATATTGCTACGACGATCTTAATATTTCAACATTATTTAAATGCGGATACGTAAATACGCGGAATGACGCAATAGAAATCGCAAGAAAGTTAATACAGCGAGTGCCTTGACTCAGATAGCGCAGAAAACTAGTTCTTTCAGGTTTAAACATGCCCAGCATGATATAGCACCACGAAAGTGTGAATATTGTGAGGGTACGCAAGCACCATAGAGTACGCAATTACCCTGAAGTTGATGACGTAGAGCAGCCCACTTCAGATATTTCTGCGGCCTTGCTTGTTCTGTGCTACAATCGAGGAGGTTTATAAAAAAAATTGCTGGAATATAAATTATACCTGAAAAAAGATGCCATACCTACTTCAAAATGAAGGTCGTGGCCACCATCCAGTAGGTGCATGATAAAACGTTAGTGCTCACTGAAAAAAAGGCGTTTTTCTCCCACAATACCCCTGGTTACAACAGTGTTCTTTGGTTTCCATCAGTCGGCAGCGATGCCTTCAGGTCTGACCTCGATGCGTTCGCAAGAGACAGCGTAAGCGTTTCGAAGAACCACTACTGCACAACACAACAGAAATCGACCCTCTCTCTCACTCTCTCTCGATATCCTACCGTACATCTCTGGAAGCGATAATCCCACGCCATTCTGCCATGACCCATTAAACAAGACGAAATAGAAGGCTTTCTAGTGAAAGAAAAATGTTGTAGAAAAGGAGTGAGAAGGAGATTTTCCACACCGATGGAAGGTCGAAGGGCGAAATGTCTGCTACATGTTTCTTCGAGACAGCTACGCAAGCGACGCCTTCATACGCTTCCACCAGAAGCAAGAGGGAAGCCAGAAGAAGCCTTCCGCCACAAGATCGAAAGGAGTACGAGCACGGCCATTTGTAGTGGAGATTAGAAGTATCCACGGTAGCCGTGCTGGTAAACTGCCCGCCTGTCTCTGAAGATTAAGCTCCGTGTCGGACGGCTGGAGTGTTTCTGACCGCGACGGCGTTCGGGAGTAATAAATAGGTTGTCACAAAGGTTGCCATAAAGTTTGAGAGAACACTGCTATATTTCCGTTCACTGCGTGCGCCTGTAGGTTATTGTTATTATTCTTTTTTTTTGCAAAAGATTCGGTGCCACGTCATCATGCCAGAAATCCTATTAAACCTGAAATATTTCTGCCCCGTGGAGACAGATCAAACTTTGGAACGGATCAAAGCAGGGAAGCTGAAACATTTCATAAGTATAACTTATGTATGTATGTTGAAACCACTCGTGGTACATGTACTCTCGAATGAACTTGTACGTAACACTTCTAGCATCCCCAGCAAAAGTGCAACACGTACGTTGTCTTACTTATCTTGATTTTGTATCTATTCTGTCACATATTTGCTCATCGAAATGCCTTTGATCACCCGGTGTATGTGTACTGTTTGCTTTGTCAATGCGTAATTCACATAGTTATAGGGTACCAGCTCCATAATAAACACGGCACAAATCGCAAAACCGGAAAAGCGAGTTTTCTTCGTGAGAAAGCGTACCTATATATCATTCCGTGAATATTATCCTCATTTCACTTACGAGTCTCAGCTGGTAGCAACATCAAAGAAATAAGTCCCCTTTTTGTGCAGTGGTTCTTTCGTGCGAAATTTAATGGCCAACCTTCATACTATTTCGGTTGATCCAAGATGGTGCAGCAGGTGCCTCTTTGGCAGGGAAAAAGGGAGCAGAGCTTAGTAGTGAATGAGAGCTTTTATATTGTTACGTGAAGGAGACTGACTCAGAGGGGTAGTCACCGATGTATTTACAGACGGTTAGGCGAGCAGCGCCAGCCACACAGATTAGCTCGTGCCAGTCTATCTGCTTCGTCTTCTTCAGCTCCATGCACTGGCACGTAGCATGACCCCCGGCGGCGGAGGCACCGTCCCGGTGCTTTAAAGGTCGTTATCTGACGCATTATTGTAGGGCTTGATCCGCGAGACGTGTACGATATCACTGGACCGCATAGTAGATGATGATGGGCAGATGGGGCTGATCTCGTAGGTGACAGGTGTTACTTGACGCAATATACGATAGGGTCCCGTGTAATGAGACAGAAGTTTTTCGGATAGGCCCAGCCGACGCTGAGGGGACCAGAGTAAAACGAGGGTACCGGGAGCGAAATGTACGTCTCTATGTTCCGCATCGTACCGACGGCATTGGTTGGTTTGCGACGCCATCAGCCGAGCGCGAGCGAGCTGACGGGCATGATCGGCTCGCGCAATCGCGTCGCGGGCATACTCGCTGGTGGACGAGGTGTGAGCTGAGATGACTGTGTCCAGTGGTAAAGTCGGCTCTCTTCCGTACAATAAGTAGAACGGCGAAAAGCCCGCTGTGTCGTGACGGGATGAATTATACGCGAAAGTTGCGTAGGGTAAGGCAAGGTCCCAGTCTCGGTGGTCGGGCGACACGTACATAGCGAGCATATTTGTTAAAGTGCGGTTAAATCGTTCCGTAAGGCCGTTTGTTTGAGGGTGGTAAGCGGTTGTCAGTGTGTGTTGCGTCGAACAAGAACGCAGAATGTCGGCGATGACTTGGGATAAAAATGTACGGCCACGGTCTGTGAGAAGCTGTCTCGGCGCACCGTGAATCAATATAACGTCCCGTAACAAGAAGTCAGCGACGTCGGTTGCACAGCTGGTCGGTAGAGCTCGCGTAATAGCGTAGCGTGTAGCGTAGTCTGTGATAACGGCTATCCATTTGTTTCCCAATGTTGATGTGGGAAAAGGACCAAGCAGGTCTAACCCAACACGGTAAAATGGTTCCGCGGGTATGTCAATTGGTTGAAGATGGCCAACGGGTAGCAGCGATGGTGTCTTACGACGTTGGCATAGGTCACATGTGGCGACGTATCGGCGTACCGAACGAGCAAGGCCTGGCCAGAAAAAACGGCGCCGGACGCGCTCGTACGTGCGGGATACGCCAAGGTGTCCAGCCGTGGGAGCGTCGTGAAGTTCGATGAGAACACAGCGGCGCAAATGCTTAGGCACAACAATGAGAAGGTCGGGCCCGTCTAGTCGGAAATTGCGACGGTATAGCACACCCTTTTGAATGACAAAGTAGCGGACGGAAGCATCATTTGGGGAGGATTCCATACGGCTGATGATGTCAAGCAGCTCTGGATCACGCTTCTGTTCTTCCCCAATATTAAGGAAGTCGGACACTGACAAGATAGAGTTCTCCGTGGGCTCGTCAGTGTCCTCAGGATCGTCGGCAGGGTACCGGGAGAGGCAATCGGCATCACGGTGTAGGTGGCCAGATTTGTAGACCACCGAATAGGAAAACTCTTGCAGGCGCAAAGCCCAGCGACCAAGGCGGCCTGATGGATCTTTCAGAGAGTTCAGCCAGCAGAGTGCGTGGTGGTCGGTAACTACCGAAAATGGGCGTCCGTATAGATAAGGTCGAAATTTCGCTACCGCCCATACAAGAGCCAAGCACTCACGCTCTGTTATCGAATAGTTACGTTCAGGGGCGGATAGGAGGCGGCTGGCATATGCAATAACGCAATCATGGCCATGTTGTTTCTGAGCCAGCACTGCACCAATGCCATGCCCACTTGCATCTGTACGGATTTCCGTAGGGGCAGCAGGGTTGAAGTGTGCCAGAATCGGAGGGGTAGTGAGAAGAGCGACGAGAGTCGAGAACGCAGAAGCCTCTTCGGAGCCCCATGAAAACGGGACTTCTTTCTTGAGGAGCTGCGTAAGCGGCCTCGCTATGTGCGCAAAATTTTTCACGAAGCGTCGGAAGTAGGAGCATAGTCCGATAAAGCTGCGTACATCCTTCGCAGATCGTGGTACAGGAAAGTTTTTGACGGCGCTGATTTTTGCCGGGTCTGGTTGTACACCGTTGGCGTCTACTAAATGGCCAAGCACTGTGATTTGATGGCGTCCAAAGTGACATTTGGACGAGTTGAGCTGCAGGCCAGCGCGACGGAAGATTCCCAGGATGGCTGAGAGGCGCTCTATGTGAGTTTCAAACGTTGGTGAAAAGACGATGACGTCGTCCAAGTAGCACAAACATGTGGACCATTTGAATCCTCTGAGCAGGGAGTCCATCATTCGTTCGAAGGTGGCGGGAGCGTTACAAAGGCCGAAGGGCATGACCTTGAACTGATATAGGCCGTCGAGGGTGATGAATGCCGTCTTTTCACGGTCCATTTCATCTACCTCTATCTGCCAGTAGCCGGAACGAAGGTCTATGGAGGAAAATAGTGGGACCCATAGAGGCAATCAAGCGCATCATCTATTCGTGGCAGAGGGTAGACGTCCTTTTTTGGTAATTTTGTTTAGGTGTCGATAATCCACACAGAAACGCCATGCACCGTCTTTCTTGCGGACTAGCACTACAGGAGAAGCCCAAGGACTGCAAGATGGCTCAATGATGTCCTTGGCGAGCATCTTGTCGACCTCACTTTGGATGATGTGACGCTCGGCCGCCGACACCCGATATGGGCGCCTATGAATAGGATGCTCATTACCAGTGTTTATGCGGTGGCTCATACCGGTAGCTTTCCCCAACGGCCGGCCGCTGATGTCAAATACGTCGATGTAGGACAGCAGAACCCGGTGGAGCTCATCAGTCTGCTGCGGTGTTAAGTTGGAAGCGATCATCGAAGTAATAGCGCTGTCGGAGCAAGCAGCAGACTGATGTTGAGCGTGGGGTTCAGAAGGGGCGGCCATCGCGAAAACATCTACCGCATTGTCTTCTAAGGTGCAGAGCAACGCTAAAGAGATCCCTTGCGGCAAAACTTGAGGTGTGAAGCTAAAGTTGACAACTGGGAGGCACGTAGAATTTCCTGCGACGGACAGAATGGTGTGCGGTAATGTAATGCCACGGCTTATGAGAACATCGGTGATAGGGGTGAGAACATAGTCACCGTCGGGAACTGGTGGTATTGAGACGAGCTCTATGTAGGTCAGTGTCTGTGGAGGGAGGCGCGCGTGTCCCGTTGTGCAGAGGCGACTCGGCCGTTGTGTAAGAGGTTCTGTTGCGGGCAAGTGTAGACGGAGCGTACTGGTCGAACAGTCTATGAGGGCAGAATGCGCGGATAGGAAGTCGAGGCCTAAGATTACGTCGTGGGGGCATTTATCAAGGACGGTGAAGAGAACAACTGTGTGTCGATCCGCAATGCTCACACGAGCGGAGCACATTCCAACGATCGATGCTATGCCACCATCCGCAACACGGACGAACTGGGTGGTCGCAGGTGTGAGAACCTTCTTGAGCTTGCGGCGAAAATCACTCGTCATCACGGAAAGTTGGGCGCCGGTGTCGACAAGAGCAGTGACATGTAGGCCGTCTACTTGTACGTCTATGAGGTTCCGTTTTGTCGGTATCGTCAAAAGAGGATTTTTGGTCAGTCCGAGCGATGCAGCGCCACCTCCGGGGGCTGCAACGCTTAGTTTTCCGTCGGAGAACCTCGTGGGAAGGCGGGGGAAGATGGTCGGCGGGGCTGTGGAGAACGAGACTGGCGACGTTGGGGGGATGGAGAGCGGGAGTAGCGGCGTTCAGAAGCAGGTTCCTGGGCAAAATGGTCGCGGTTGGTCTCATGGCGATAGGCAGGACGTGCATATAAGGGACGAGAGGACGGTTGTGCAGGAGGACCCCAGCGACTTCTGCAATGGCGAGAAATGTGCCCGATTCTGTGACACGAGAAGCATGTCGGCTGTCATCGTGTGTTCGCCATGCGGACGGATTACGGAACGTTGAGGGAGAGCCGGTCGGGAAGGGACGTGCAGGCGTGTATCGGGGCTGGTAGTCGGTGCGGGTAGGCGGTGAGATAGAGTGAATTCCCAAGCTGGCGATTTCCTGCCGGACGACTGCTTGAATGAGAGGCAACGTAATTGGCGGAGAGGGGTCAGGGGACGTTGTTCCCACCTTAGCTGGAGCAGCCGCTTCAAGCTCCCGCCTGACGATTCGCGTCAAGTTGTCACAGTTGTCTGGTGGATGATATGTGTCGAGACATGAGGACGTCGCAGTGGTGTTCGGGAGGCGCTGGAACTGATGGGAGATGCGTCTGCTTTTAGCTTGTTGGAACCGGCGGCATTCTTGAATGATGGCATCAACAGACGACACATTGTTGAATACCAACAAGTTGAACGCATCGTCGGCGATACCCTTTAGGATATGGGCAACTTTTTCAGGTTCAGACATATTTTCGTCAGCTTGGCGGCATAGTGAAAGGACAGCCTGAATATAACCGATGTAGGGCTCCGTGGAAGATTGTGCGCGAGTCGACAACTCATTTTTCGCAGCTTCACGACGACCAGAGATGTTGCCAAAAAGCTCACGGATCTTTGCCTTGAAGCTGTCCCAGCTTGTTATGTCATGCTCGTGCTTATCAAACCAAACACGAGGTGTTCCGTCGAGATAAAAGATGACGTTTGCCAGCATAAGAGTGGGATCCCACCTGTAAGTGGCGCTGACGCGTTCGTAGAGGCGTAGCCACTGGTCGACGTCGGAACCCTAGCTGCCCGAGAACACGCCGGGGTCTTTGAGCGCGGGAAGCGTCACGAATGTTGTTGCGGGCGCTGGGTTGACAGGTCGGGCAGAAGGGGGAGCGACCGGAGAGGATGTAGCCGAGTCTTGGGTGGTCATGTTGTAAGCCGCGAGTGAGCGTCCGCTTCGGAGTTCCGTGGCGAGGACGGGGATCGCACAACTCCACCAAATATGTTACGTGAAGGAGACTGACTCAGAGGGGTAGTCACCGATGTATGTACAGACGGTTAGGCGAGCAGCGCCAGCCACACAGATTAGCTCGTGCCAGTCTATCTGCTTCGTCTTCTTCAGCTCCATGCACTGGCACGTAGCAATATTTTTGTGTATACGTGGGACGCCGAGAGATCCGTATTAGTGCACTAAATACGTGACTTCTTGTCGTTAGTTATGTACAGATGACTTCAGCAAAGAAACATGATTTCTCTTTAAACACAAAATGCGTGCGCTGAAGAACTTCGTCCGATGTTGCGAAAATGGCGTGTTTTCAAGTTCCAGAACCCTGCGATGTGACTGGAAAGCATTAAATTGAGCTGGGGAGTTCCACCATGCTTCAGAAAACGTGTCCGCATTGCAGTCGTGCCTGCAAGCGTGCTTCGAAGGACTCTTTTAGCAGATGCTCCTTACTGACGCACATACCGCGGCTACACTGCGAGTCAGTGTTGTAAGTTTATGTCGGTGGATTCCCACGCTATACAAAATGTCTAAGTTGGGTAAGTTTCCACGTCCAAGCCTAGTTGAGCCGGAAAAGTGGTGGATATGCAACCCTGTTTCCAAGCTTCTTTTTGATTTTTTTTTTGCGAAATATCAGGGCCATCAGATCCAGGGTATTACTTGCAAACGCACAAATAAAATCAAGTTAAGCGAGTGGAAGTACTCCCAGTGTACCCTGAAAGTCGAAATGGCTTAGCGCCAGAAGTAGACTTTGAAAGTAATTATGTTGGTATAGTAGAGTTGCGCTCGCCCTCAGCATCGTATAATGGACTCCTCGTGACTGAGCCTGCATCAGCAGTGACACGTTCGTACGCTGCCCTCATCAGCTTAATGGGCAAAGTCATGCCTGATATCATTTTCGCGAGCACCAGCGCATGTATTCTCACTTTGCGCATTTTCTACTGGGGCTGCGCGCTGGTGCCACAAAATGAGGCACCGCGTTATGCATGCGGACTGTCCTCCAGAGTCCTCACCCTTGAGTTTATTGTGAAATGAATAATAAAATAAAACGAAATGCATTCATGAATACTTCATGCCCTTCGCAGGAATGTTTTCAGTTAGTTGGATTATTTTTTTGTTTTTGATCAAATGGCTTTCGTAATTTTTTTTCTTCCTACATATCTGAGCAGGTGGTAGATTGTGTGTATTATATGCTATTAACTTAAATAACGTTAATGCTAAAGGTAACTACGCTAACATTGTCGAGCTAACCGCAGGTATGGAAAATACTGAGCCGCCCTACTAGTGTCACTAGCATTTTTCCGTAGGGCGTGCGATACCATGATGTGTCGCTGAAGGTGGAAGGACGGAGGGGGTGGGCGGGGCGGGGCGTGAGGGGGCGCTGGTGGGGCTTCTTTGGCAGACGCGTGCTGGTGTTGCTGAACAACCTATGTGGGGGGAAGGGAAGTGGACTTGGTGCACTCTCTTGCCGATGACTATGGTTAATGTTTATTAACAGCCAAGCTGTCGTATAGCTAGCAGTAGTTAGTACGGTGTCGTCAAAAATATAATCGTCATGACCCGGCACGTGCTCTCTTTGTGGTGTTGCTAACCGTCGTCGCGGTCTTCATTTGCTGCTTCATTACCGAAACACGAGCTTCAATTTCTCCGGCGTAGTATGCAATAACTCTCATGGGCAATGCAAGGAGTACCGGGAGAGAGAGAAAGAAAATAATTGTATGGAGAGAAATTCGGGTAGAAAATTCTTCACTAGACGAGGTTGAAACCCGCGTACACACCATCTGAAGGCAGACGTCTTGAATGAACACTAAAGTCAAATAAAAATTTACGTCAGAGTGAAAGCTCAATGTATGACAACATCTAAAACGACAACATTATGAACACCAGTGCCATACTTACTGAGAAATAAAGGTAAATGCACAAGAATACATGCGCCACAGTAGGAAATCCCCAAAATGATCCCGATGAGATCAGACGAACCACCTACATTTAATCACGAGTAGTTAATCTAGCTGCACTGAATAAAGAACCTTCCGTGAATCAAGAGACGCAATAAAATGCTGCTTGTTCATTCATGTTTCATTCACGGAAAAAGGAACCACTGGACGTTACTATGGGGAATGGTGCGAGTGGTTCGAAAATTTAATTTTCGCGTGGTTAAACTCGACAAGTCGTGCTATCTAGCGGGGCGCAGCTGAACCAAAACACGTCTGTCATCTTGAAGCCGGTGGCAGTAAATTGACCAATGACCGTTGTTGCTGCTGTGGCTCCCACTGCTTTCGGTCTGTCTACTAGCGTCGGCGACCACTCAGTAAAGCCAGGCAACGTTGTGCGCGGCCACAGTGACGTGAGTCGGTTTGCTTTTTGAGGCGGGTAATTTGTAGTGCGCTAACCTGATGCGGACCACTAAAACATGATCTTATTTGTATATAAGCGCTTCCTTGGCACAAAAGTAACCCTACGAGATTTTCGGACCGCTATTTCAACAATCAACGCTGACTCGATAGTTGCCTTTAGTGTCCCTTTAGGCGTTCGGCTATTCAGGAACGCCAGCATAACATAGCTTTACCTTGTGCAGTATAGCATAGTGTCGACAAACGGAACTCAACGAGCAAACTCACGTAAGTCGAGGAAGAAAGAAGAGTAAAAAAGTGCCAAAGGAACAAAGCGAAGTATACAAATAAACAGAGGAAACAAATGGCAGAGAGATAAAAACAAGGAAAGAGATAATAATACAATAGTCAAGGAAAGGAGAACGAAATGGAAAGAGGAAGCGAGAAATACAGAGATAAAAAAGTGGAAGACAAAAAAATCTAAAGACGGAGAAAAAGAAACATGGAGAGAGATAGAAATACGGATATGAGAATGAGGAGGAGGGGAACAGCACCAGCTCTGTCATTAGCTCAGTCTTCGCACTACCAGCACAGAGCTGCCCTAGTTTTCACACGAAAGTGTTTTATGCTTGGATTCACCATGGCTCCGTGGACGTACTTCTTTAAGGTATATGACGTTGTATGATATATATACCAACAGAGTGCAAAGAAAACAACGACAAGAAAAAGTTCTGCAGTGGTGCATCGAACCACCGACCTCGCGCTCCTCAGCGCGCGACCTTAACCACTATGCCACAAATAGATACTTCCTGAGCGTGTGAACGGCGAGCCATTTGTATTCGCAATTTTATATATTATTTTTTTATATTCGCAACCTATTCGTGCCGCGACTATTCGTCCAACATGGCGGTTGTTGAGATAATCGGCTCGAGAGAGAGAGACGACACCGAAAAATACACTTTTGGCGAAGACTGCAATTCTTCGCGCTTCGGTGACAATTGGATTTATGTTTTTGAGGAAGTGGGGGAGCGCTAACATACTATATTAAGTAAATAAATGCCAGGCAGCATATTGGGAAGATAAATATGCGCAAAATTATATCGTATCGAGCAGACGAACTTAGCGCGAGAACTGCAAACCTGGAAGCTGTTGTACTCGTGCAGAAAATGGGTGCTACATACCTTCACGGGCCTTAGTTACTTGCCTGCTAAAGTTAACCCTCTTAGCCCCTGATGGCTTTTTGGGGTGCTAACATGAACAGGGTGCTTAATTTTCCTTCTCATGTATATAGGCTGTGAGAATCAAGGCTCGCAGTGAAATCAGTCGGCCTTTTCTTTTTCTCTCTACTTTCCCTTTAACTTGAGAAACTTGAAGGGTTACGGTAACATTGAGACCACTCACAACGTTGAAAAACGACCACAAAGGCGTGAAAACAAGCAGCAGCGTCGGCTGTTTGAAGCAAGTTCAAAACTTCCATCTTCTCAACAGTGCTTCTGGCCGCCACTGCTAAGCGGCAGTACGGTACCTGGAAGTTGCGAATACATTACGTACCGCAAACAGGCCTCCGAGCTCAGCGACTTAGCGAGTTTTAGTCGTCACTAGTGAGATGGCATGATGGGCGCGGGTCGGGCGCAGCGCGCGCGCCACCACATGGTGCCGTCAAAGTGTGTACATATGTTCTCTCGCATGGTGGGGCACCCGCTCGCGAGCTTATTTCGGCATTCGGACGCTTCTTACTTCTTGTGGTTGCACCGGCTGTTTGCTTTGAAGTTACAGTAGCGATCATCATTTCGTTCGCTGCCGCGGCCGCGTTTACGAAAGGAGCGTGCTGCTCACACCTGATGAAGTAAGAATTATTGCAGTTCGTTCTCGTCCAGTGTATACACGCACGTTATTTCTGTCTGTTTCAGTAGCGTGTTTTCAGTGTCCAGCTGTGGCAGTTGCTTGTCCACGCTTGTGCTGTGCATGCTCCTTTCGCGCGTGCTTTCTGCTTGAAGTGAGCTCTGCAAGTTTCGGGTTCCTTGCCGTTTTTCGCGTGACATTGCAATTTGTTGCTGTAGCGGTAATTCCTCCGCTCTTGTGGCAAAACAATGTCCAAGGAACGCTCGACTACCTATGCGAGGACATGTTTCGCTTTCGAGCTATACCGATTCCTAAAAGAGGGATCGATCACGTTTTTCTTCGTATCTCTTCTTACGAAATATATTACCGCCAGTTCCTTTTTGGTGAGTGGTTTTCAGTGACTCACAGTTCTCGTTAGTCTGTTGGGAGGAATCGGCTAAGGATTCAAAGGTTGCGTGCTGCCACACGAAATACAGAAGTAATACGCCATAGCCAGATGTTTGAACCACAGCATAATTTTCTAGGGAATTTCAAGTCACTGCAAAATCACAAGGAGCGGCACTACTGACCGCATGACACACAAGGAGCGCTTAAGAATATTAATTTTTCACCAATACCTCCATTGAGGATAGGCGCGCGATATACAAGCTGCGCCGTCGATTGTCCAATGAAAGTTGGTTTTTCAACAGAGCACATAACTCTGTTCTGTACCATTGATTGAGGCGTGAATGTAATATTCTGATAAAAGTTAGTCGGTCGCTTAAAAGTAAATCATAAGCTTCGGCTTGGAGTGGCCTATACGAAGACATTCCTGTATGGAATCGGAAAATATGATAGTGCTATGCCGGTGCTACTATAAAGAAGACATAAACGCCTTCTTATACACTTTAAAACTTATGACGCCCATTGTGAGAAACATTCTCAAAGACCAAGTTGTTTGAAGGAAGAACCTCTATCAGTAGCGAAAAATTTCGGTCAATGGTCCTGAGTAAAATATTATGACACTGTTGCACGCGCAGTACTGCAATTTTTGGGGGAATCTGAAAAGGTACAAGGACACTAAATTTAATGCAATTATTTTTGCGTTCTTTCAACTGCTATGCTCGGCTACATATATTTTATATTGTGGTTTTAGCCGGCAATTGTTTGTGAAAACATCATTGTTGCTATTGAAAAGCGGTATACTCAAGTGAAAATTCCTAGATTACTTATGGTCAGCTATCACAACATATTAGTGTGGTAGCGTTAAATAGCTCATTTCACAGAAATTACGGTGTTGGCGTCAGCGTTGACATTGGGAATGGCATCGTTGGAAATCATCTTGTCTGTGAGCTAAAAATCGAGGAAGATGTAAATGAAATAATTAATAAAAATTTTTGGATCTGAGTGAGGACCGAACATAGGCCGTTTGCGTAAAAAGCAGATGTTCTACCTCACAGCCACGCGCTTGTTTGGGAATACAGTGAAACGTACTCCATCCCCTTGAAAATGCAGTGAAAATACCTCTTGTGGTTTACAAGCACACGTGTCCTGTATACAGGCTTCACAATACAACATGTAATATTACACTAATATTGCGTCGTACAAGTGTACATTGTCATCCGGTGTCATAATTTGTAATTATCATACTTAATTCGTGTATTAAAGAAGCCCGCCTTCAATTACCAAAGGTACTCATGTTATTGTGCATATTCCGTTAGGGCCATGTAGTGGGTACATAGGAAACTACAAAACGCCCCCGCGCATATTTACAGGTGGTTTAAAGCTGGCTACTCATTAACCAAAATGCAGCGCTTGGGGTAGCGAACCGGCTGCCTATAGGCTGGTTAATTTCCCTGTCGTTACTTTCCTGCTATTCTCCTTCCTTCCTTGCGAAAACTTCACTGACAAAAGCCACTTTCAACTTTATCGATTACAAATCAGTAATCCACAACCTAAACTTCTCGAGCGTCATCATAGAATAAAAAGCATGCTCTAAGTGGTGACCGGCTATTGCTATCATGTTCAACTTTTGAAGTCGAAGCTCAAGAATCCCCAGTTTTTTAGCGAGCTTTTACTTTGTGGGCGGACATTTCAGTTGCGTGAATGCATGGCTTTTGGCAACGTTTGTTTTGAGCATAAAAATTTTTGCATTTAAGAGTTGGACTGAGTGCACAAGTGTAGCACAATGCGAGAGCTTTGCATTTATCCCACAAGTATGGGTCTTTTTACAAGATCGATCTATCGTCTGATTTCGATATGCCGCTAGACCTTAACAGAGAAGGGGAAACATGCTTGCAACGCATCAGATACGTCGCCTTAAACGCATTAAATGCGGCCTTCGCTAACTACATTAGGAGCAAGCTTACACTGTCGGACTCGCCATTGTTCGTTAAATGTATCCCTGAAGACCTGAAACGTGATCTGGGTGAATGCAGGCGATACACATCAGAGAGACAGTGTCTGAAGGTAACCTAGCACCTTCGTCCGGACTCGTTCTTAGAGCTGCGACATATTTTGGGCCCGTGGCAAAGCCGCACCTGTGCGTAACGCGCCACGGACGTGCTTTTGGCTTTCTGTCGAGCCACGAGCATGAACGAGACTTTGTAAACAGTGTATCCTTTATCGCTCTGTGTGTGTTCGTGTGTGTGTGTATGTCTCTATGTATAACCCAGCAGCTGGAGTGACATGTGAGGTGAACAGCGAGGCTAACATATCCAGGTTCTCATCAAAACACGTCTGTCAGTCTTGTCTTCTGCTTTGCAAAAACAGCCATTGTGCAAGAGGAGTAGCCGTCGCAACGCATTGGCACCAACCAATCCTTACATATATACACGAAGAAAATGTGTGTTGCAAAACGCAGATTCTGTTTCTCACACGAACAGTGTGAAACATGAAAAGAGAGACTTTTTACTAGAAAAAAACACAGATTTTTGCCGGCGTCTATACATCGCTGACATGCTACTCTGTATAGGGATGGGGAAGGGGACTAAAAGATTTTAGTAGAGAAAAAAAGAAAGATTTGAAAGAAACGTTGTGACGTAGTGAACCTGATGAATTGCGCAATGCTTTGCATGCTCTCCGGAGGTATATACTTGATGGAATGACATAGATCGTCTTATAGACATCTTGAAGCACGTGGTCCTTGTTGTACGCGCGAAAAGTTTTTCTGCGAAGTGTCTTTTTCATTATTGCATAAATAACATTCGGACATATAACTTCATGTGCTATAGCGTTCACGAACAAATATGCCAGGCAAAAATACATCGATGAGTTGTCTTGCATCAATCCAGTGAATTAGGCAAACAAGGAGAAAGAACAGCAGCAGGCATACTGAGGTTTCAGAACAAAAAACAGATGCAGAAGTGCAGCTTACAGAGCAAATTTTAAAGGCGGATATCTGATCTCATTAAGCTTTGTTGAATTTTCCACGTGGAAATAAATAAATAAGGAAAAAAAAGAAAGAAAGAAAGAGAAAGAAAGAAAGAAAGAAAGAAAGAAAGAAAGAAAGAAAGAAAGAAAGAAAGAAAGAAAGAAGAAATACAGTATTGAGGGTGAACTTCCCAAGCACCTGCACACATAAGTTTTTTGCTGAAATGGTGCAGTCGAATATGATTGTCACCAAGTATTTAAGAAAGTGTTTTTCTAAAAAAAAACATTAAAGCGCGCGTGCAGCCACGCGTAAAACCGCAAATATTAGAGGGAGAGTACGTATAAGACAACTTACCCAATTGATCCTCACATGCTAGCACGCTTCTTCGTCCATGCCAATAGCGGTGGCGGCGTGACAGGTGTCTGAACAACCACCAAGGTGAGGTCCATTACGTCGTTAATTGGGCTGCAGCAGTAAGCAGGAACGCACACACGCCGAGCTCGCACGCTTAATCCAACGAGGCACTACACCGAGAGTGCCCTCGTGTCCGGACACAAGTGAGATCCGCGCACTCAAGCTGTCACTTGTTAGCCGAGTCGTGTGAACTCGCCAACGGGAATTCCTGCGGCTGGGAACAGCGCGAGACGAGAATCTGAATGCGACGGGGCGGTGGAGACGACGGCGCAGCAGGCTGGGGATTTCGCGCAACGTGACGCCACTTGCACGCCCGGCGGGACTTCTCGTGAGCGCACTTCGGCGAGCGACGCGCGCCGCGCTGGAGGCGGCGGATGTCGTAAGCGAGAGGGAAGGGAGGAAAGTAAGCCATCGACTTTCGGCGCTTGTTTACGCGGCGCACGTGGACGTGCGGAGAACGTAAGATGCGCGCACACATGTTGTGCTCTCGGTTCAGTCTCCGGATGTGCCTCTGCTTGCTGTAAAACAGGAGAAACAGTTAGGAGACGGAGGAGGCATTTTGCGAGGGTACTGATTTTTCCTCCCACTCATCACGACGCGTTAGAAGTGAGAGGTGTCACCTTCAACGTCGCATTTCTTTCTTGCCTGCCTTTCAATACAAAAAAAAAAAAATTCTGTGTATGCAAAAAAAAAAAAAACAAAGAGTGCTGCGAAGAGGGAACGGGAACGAGCATGTTTGCATCTCGAACGACGTGCCTTGCGATCGCTGACGCCAGCTGATGGCGATGGGAGCAAGGGGCTTGCTGAAGAGGATATTTTTTACCAAGTTCGCGCCACAGAATTCTGACCCAGTTTCATTTCTTTTCTTTTTTCGCAAGGAAGAGCTTGTGCATGGCGTTAGCACGAAGCAAAGCGAACCGAACTCCTGTCATATTCAGGTCCACGGAACACACGCACCTGACCTAACGTAACACTGATACTCTGGTAAAAATGTAAACAAGGAAAAAAAACATGACCCTGACGTAAATCAAGATAACTCATAGAACAATAGGACACATTCTACCGATTATCGGAGTCAATAGCGTGCGAATCGTTGAGCGAGGAGCTGCCACTGCAACCATTTTCTTGTTTCTTTGAATTTAGCGGCACACAAACTGATTTCATTTGCCTACTTTGTGTAATCGTGCCCGTATCTTTGCTTTAACAATGATGTCGACTACACAGGTGCCTAAAGGGCAAGTTACGTTCTGGTATGATGCCGGCACTAGTGCTGGAGTATAGACGCCAACTTTTTCGGAACGAACTGCACGTGGTGCGCTAATATGCATGTAATAAGGTGCATTTGTTCCTGTATATGGTATGACGCACCTCATGAATATAGTTTGCCGAGCCGTAGGGGTACGTATCAAAGGGTCATTGCGTCGGCATAAGTGCGAATAACACGCACTGGAACCGCCCACTTAGTGTCTCGGCATGACGCGTGCGCAACGTGTTCCTTTTATTATATTTTACTTTATTTATTAGTATTTTTTCTCATAGCAGCTTCAAGATCTGGCGAGCTTCGACGGTATACCCCTCGACTGCTATACGTATGTATGCATTTGTTCGGTTGCGACTCATCCGAAGTTTTTATTCTTTTTTTTCTATCGGAACTTTTCGTTGTTAGTAACTGTCGCTGAGGTCACGTTATTTATGCCTTGGAATGTCTCTGATAAACTCACATACTCCTATATCAATTTAGCTAAAGCGAAAACCAAAAGACCACCCAGGCGTAGGCGGCTGGATGGAGGCATAGATAGATAGATAGATAGATAGATAGATAGATAGATAGATAGATAGATAGATAGATAGATAGATAGATAGATAGATAGATAGATAGATAGGCCGTCCCCATTCGGCAGCTGTATATACCACCTATTTTCATCTCTTTGAATATCTGCTTGCGCTGAATCACACATACGATTTTAGCAGTGTGTTCATTGTGGCGTGTCAAGGTTTGTACGGAACGTTTCAATTGCATCATTTCACAAAACCATATTCACCCCGCCGCGGTGGTCTAGTGGCTAAGGTACTCGGCTGCTGACCCGCAGGTCGTGGGTTCAAATCCCGGCTGCGGCGGCTGCATTTCCGAAGGAGGCGGAAATGTTGTAGGCCCGTGTGCACAGATTTGGGTGCACGTTAAAGAACCCTAGGTGGTCGAAATTTCCGAAGCCCTCCCCTACGGCGTCTCTCATAATCAGATGGTGGTTTTGGGACGTTAAACCCCCCATATCCATTTCAGCAGCACTTTTCAGCAGCACTTTCAAAACAAATCAATAACCATGAAACTATTACCTTGAAATTGTCATGCTGGGGCTTTTCCTTAGTACTAGTAGCCATTTATCGCCGTCCCGATGCTCCACCGGAGTTTTTGCAGGATTTATGTGATCACGTCTTGGGTTTTAGACAACAAAAAATAATTATTGCTGGTGACTTCAACCTTCCTGGTGTAAATTGGGAGAACCCGTTTGCTTCTAATGAACCCAGTGCTCATGTTCACAGTGTACTGGACTTATTGATGTGCTGTAATTTGGAACAGGTGGTTAGACAACCTACTTGTGTTCAGGGTAGTTCCTCTTCTATATTAGATCTTGTTTTTTTGAGCCGATGCATGACCGACTTTTCTGTGACAATTGAACCTGGTCTTTCAGACCACTATATGGTGAAGTGCGTATGCCACTTCTTGACAAAGAAAAGTGCTCCTTCTAAAACTGTCGCAGTCAAAGATTACCTTCATGCAGCGGATGAAAGCGTCTTAGACTTTCTTGACATAAACTTGAGCAATTTTGGTGGGTCTGATGTTTCTGAGCTATGGGAGACATTTAAAAGGTTATGTCTATACTGCATAGATCATTTTGTGCCAAATAAAATGAAAAGGATCGCGAAAAAAAATCCGTGGATTACCCGTGACATCTTGCATCAAAAAAGGAAACTAAACGATTACGACGTCACCGCGCATCTCAGACAACTATTCACACAAACCAGACACTTTTAAACCAGTCTATCCGATGTGCTAAGCAATTTTATTTTCAACACACTCTTCCAGACTTCATACGGACGGCTCCTGATAAATTCTGGTCGCAATTATCTCGCAAGAAAGAAGGTACTCTTCAAATAATTCACAATGATACAATCGTTGTAGATGAAACAAGCATAGCGACACATTTCAATGAGTACTTTCAAAGCGTTTTCCAAAAAGATTGCGACAGCGCACGGGCTTCTGCTACCTCTCCTTATCTCGACGCAGACATCGTGTCCTTATCTGGTGTTGTATCTATGCTTCTGAATTTAAAGACTAAAGCTTCGCCTGGTCCCGATAACATTCACAACGCGTTTCTGCGTCGATACGCTGAGATGGTTGCTAAATTCCTTGTGATCATTTTCCGCGCCTCCCTGTCTTCTTCTTCTGTTCCGATAGATTGGAAAATAGCGCGAATTGTACCAATACTCAAATCAGGAGATAAATTATTGATTACAAATTATCGCCCTATATCTATTACCTGTTCTTGTTGTAAGCTTCTCGAGCACGTCATAGCTAACTACATCACTAATTTTCTTAATGAGAACAATATATTAACCCCATTTCAACATGGGTTCAGAAAAGGTTTGTCCACTGTTACTCAACTGGTCACAGTCATACATACTTTCGCATCTATTCTTGATAAATCCGGGCAAATTGATGTTATTTTCTTAGACTTTAGGAAGGCTTTTGATCTAGTTCCCCACAATAAATTGATTTTCAAACTTAAAAATATTGGCCTTCCAGAGTTTATTGTAAATTGGGTATCCGCATACTTGTCAAATCGAACACAATTTGTTGATATAAATGGTCACTGCTCATCCAAACTTCAGGTTACATCAGGAGTTCCTCAGGGAAGTGTTTTAGGGCCCCTACTTTTTTTAATCTATATAAATGATATTGTTGAAGTTGTCCCTGAATATGTCGGAATAAGGCTATTTGCCGATGATTGCGTGCTGTACAAGGAAATTGTTACCATGAATGATCAACAGCTTTTAAATACCTGCCTTGATAACGTTTACCAGTGGTGTAAGCAATGGGATATGAAGCTAAACTCAGACAAAACAGTGTACATGAACATCACTAGAAAGAAAAACTTCTTTTCTTTTCCATATGCGCTACAAACTCACGTACTCAGGGAGGTCAGTGTGTATAAGTACCTTGGCGTAACGATAACCAAAAATCTAAGTTGGAATATGCATGTATCGAACATTTGCGCATCCGCCTTCCGTAAGCTATGCTTTCTCAAGTACAAACTTCGTTTTGCCCCGTCATCAGTGAAGCTGTTAGCCTATAATACCATCATTAGACCTTCTCTCGAGTATGCGTGCGTCATTTGGGACCCATACACTAGGAAAAACATTCATGCCATAGAAATGATTCAACGTAAATGCATCAGGTTTATATTTTCTAAGTACCGCATGACAGACTCCCCTACAGCTATCATGAAAGAAAATAATATACAAGAACTTCAACTTCGTCGCAAAATTCTGAGATTAAAATTTCTTTTTCAGTTAAAACACAAACATTTCGCACTAGATGCCTCTACGTTTATACAACCACTGACGTCACGAGAAACTAGAAATCGCCATGCTGCGTCAATAACACCATTCCAGACACGTACTAATACATTTAAGTTCTCTTTTTTTCCTAGGACCATTGTAGACTGGAACGCCCTGCCGTTTGAGTCGTTACAGAACATTGAACACTTTGATTTTATCACTTCATAACGTTAAGCCCCAAAATGCTCCTATCGCTGCGCCATATGTTATTGCGAATATGTATTGGTGTGTATAGTTTTGTGTAAATATACTTAATTTGGTCACGAATTGTTACTAATTTATGTGGTGAAAATTGCTGTTGAATATTAATTGTCATGCGTACATTTATTAATTTTGTGTGCCTTGACTGCTGATTGCTTGTGATTTTTTTTTTTTCCCACTCCTGCATGGGCTCTGAAGTGAGCCTGCAGTATTCTGTAAATAAATAAATAAATAATAAATATCAATCAATCGTATCAATCAACAAAACCATATTCTTTTTGTCCCTAAGGGATCGATTGATATGTGGGGTTTAACGTCAAAAAACCACCATATGATTATAAGAGACGCTGTAGCGGAGGGCTCCGGAAATTTCGACCTCCTGGGGTTCTTTAACGTGTACCCAAATCTGAGCACACGGGCCTCAACATTTTCGCCTCCATCGAAAATGCAGCCGCCGCAGCCGGCATTAGATCCAGCGACATGCGGGTCAGCAGCAGAGTACCTTAGTCACTAGACCACCACAGCGGGGCTTTTGTCCGTAAGAGATCATCGCGAATGCTGTCATCAATCATAAATGTAATTATTTTTTTTAATGAAACGCTATGACTGGAGCAAAAACTATCCTAATATACGCCGGTAATTCTAGCCTCATCATAGCTCCACAAACACTGGTTAAAGTAGTAATGATTGCTCAATTTCATGCACACTTTTTCTGTAGAGACGTAGTGATGAATAATATTTATCTAGCACTAACCTTTCTACAGAGCGTAATCGCGAGGTAGTAATTCATTGGTAAATGCTAAAGAAAAAATAATCAAGTCATCATAATTCCTATGCTTGCGAGACAACAAGGCCTTCCAAATGTTTACGCTCTCCTCTTGTAAGTTCATCGTCGTAAGATATTCTTTTATATATACTGATGCCATCAATAAAAAAAAGTAAAATGTTATTTTTTTTATACCCTCACTCGCAGTTTTCAAGTGACCGGTCTTGGCGAAAGAATTAAAGAGGTGAAAGTGCTGCTACGAATGTCAACCGGAAATTGCACCATGGTGAAAACTAAGCAAAAAAAGCACCTTTAAGGATGCTTTTGCTGGCACTGTCATGACCCCATTTTTTTTTCCGTCGTTGGCTTCTTTCGGGGTGTTTTTGTTTGCGCAGGTGTTTTGCTTTTCCGCTTTTGTTTACATTTACAGCTTGCGTTTCTCGCTTGACGATCAGCTTTTCAAGTCACTCCATGCACCCTTCTTCGCAAGATAAGTGGTCCGTTTATCAACGCGCCTGTTCCTTCCGTCGCATGCGGGCACCCTGTCATCTGAGAGTGCCGCGCGCTGCTGGTGCCTTTGGTAAAGTGCAATTCTTTGATGTCGGCTCCATCAAAGGAAGGACAAGGTTTTTTTTCACTGTTTAGAGAGTTGTTTTTTTTATTCGTCACGCATAAATTGGAAAAAAAACGAAAGTGCGCCTGCTGTAATGAAACATGTCTGAGAGAATCGAGCAGAGGAGCGCGAGTACTATGGAAAACATCAGCAGTAGCTTAGGTCGGCTATGCCAATATATGCATAGCGTGAGCTATGAATGCGTGGATGAACGAACGAACGAACCACGGATTGACAAACGGACGGACGGATGGACGGATGAACCTCGTATGAATGAATGAACGGACGGATGGATGAACCATGGATGAGTCGACAGACAAACAACGGATTTATGGTCGGGCGAGTGAACCAAGGACGGACGAACGGGCGGATGGACAAACACGGATGGATGGTTGGTCGACTGAACCAAAGACGGACGAACGATGGACGTATGGACAAACAAAGGACCGACGAATGAACACAGATAGATGGACGAATGGACGAACCACGAATGGATGTATGAACGGACGCGCTAGCGAGCGAGTGATCTCACGCGAGTCAAGCGCCAGCCCACTTGTGACATGTAACTCCAAGAGCTTTCATTCCTTCGACACGCCAGCTGTGCGCCATGTGACGCCATTGCTCTTCGCGCTTGCGCAGAACTGGTCTTTGTAAAACACTTGAAACTGCTTACCCTCGGCAAGTGTAGCTTACGCAAGAAAATATCCAATCTAATAAATTGAATGTGTTGTTTTCACGGGGTTGGTCCTAAATTTAATGTGAGCGATCATATTGGGAAGTGATAATTGGGAAGTGATAATAATACGCCACAGCCTGCCAAGGCCGGCTGGAATCGGTGAAGGGCGAAGTAACGCATGCACGCACGGTCACTCAGAATTATAACGATCTGAAGAATACGAAAAGTCTTTACCATGAAACTCATGCTGATTTGCCCTGTAGGCGGTAATGCTGCACTTGATGGAAGAAAAGGGGAAGGATTCTCACGAAATTTTAGGGGAAACTCGGAAAGACCACAATGTGAACTTTTCCCATCTGAGAGACAGACGTTGGTGATGATGGTTCGTCAAAGTCTTGAAAATAATCCTCAAAACACCATTTCGCAACAGCTGGCAAAGCCAAAGGGGCTTGCACTAAGACATTCTGGAGGAAGCCTACACAGTCACACCGCCACCGCTTGCATATCTTGCTCGAAGTAATGTATCGATGCAGGAGGAGCATATATTGAAGCATTTATAATGTTGTAATGATCTAAGAGAGATTTTTGTCCATTCCACCCACTGACATTACTTTTCGGAAATACCGAGTAGGTGCCACTGATCAAATTGAATGTCGAGGAGCCCGCTTGCAATGGACGGGTTTCTGCGTTTAAATAGTGGGACTACTGAGACGCATCCACACTAATTCAACACACAGGAACGAGAAACGAAGCACTGAAGAAGTGTCCAGCGTTTTATGACTTTCTGCAGCTAGTTGGTTCATTCAAAACTGGACAGCACCGCAACACCGTGGCTGTCTTCCTACCATGGCCGTCCTGCTAGCGGGGCCTTCTGCAGCACTGCTCAACAACCGCATCACGTCGTCTGCTCGGCGTCCCCATAATGTCTGCGCCGCGAACAACGCTACGGGGGTGCTGAGCGAAGTAGACAAAGTAAAGTCAACATAGTGGCATCTATGAGTGCAACTTAATTCCTAGCGCCTTGATCCTATCACGCCGTCGTCCTGCGCAGTGTGGCTTGTGAGTTCAGAACGCACAAGTTTATGTGCTTTACAATTACAGCATGAAGCTTCGTGACAAACGTATTCGTCGATGTTTTGCGATGTTTTCAAGGCTCATTCTCCACTTCACGGTGATTAGGCTAAGCATGCATGGCTAAATAAACACAGCTAATTCCCTTATTAAAGACAGAACATACCTGATACTTTGCCCCGAGCGTGAGGTAAAACGAAGCGGTAGTTGATTTCACCATTTATTTGTTAGTGTGACGGCAGTACGTGAATAGGAAGACAGAAGTTGGGTCGAAGTGGGCAGACGCGTCTTCAGGGGTCTGCCATGTTGGCTTGTAACCTAAGCTACGGCCACGGCCGCTTCGCTGGCCGAATGTGTTGGCTAAGGCAACTAGTTGGGAGAAGGCCAGTTACGGTCATGTGATCAAACATGGCAGTGCCTGTGCACCGCTGCAGGAAATTGTCCATAGAAACGCTAATTAAGGTAAGGCTAACTGCAGCGAAGAGAGGAAAAAATTTCGCTCTGGTGAGAGTGAAACTTAGGCTACATTTTCGGCAGTATCCGTGCAGCATGTTTTCTATAGTAGTGTTTTAAAAGAGCGGATGCCAAGAGCCAAGCGCAGTTTGTGCAACATACGGAAAATGAGGTTCCATACTATTGGGTTTATGGATCAGCTTGAATGTATACCTTACCGGTGAAAATTACTTGCCGTGTTCGTTTATACTGGTATGTATCATAGATAGGATAACATCAGGAATGAGACGAACTTGGACGCAGAATATGACTTACGCGCTGTTTTTTTATGTATAGAATGCAATAATAAGACGGTAATGACAACACGGTGGTACCTGCATCGACACCAGAACCTTCAATTAATCAAGCATATATGCACTTGATAGTGCCACCATAAGCATCCTATCAATTCTTCGGGGCGCACTTTTAGAAACACGGTTGGCGTACGTTTACTTTGACATATTGTGCAATCGTCTCCCTAAGTATATCAGCTTGGTTAACTGACGTGTAAATGTGGACACTAAAAGAGGTACATTTACAGATGCCCTTTTTTTCACTGTGGTTTCTTCCCCGAAAATTGGGTCCTTCCAAACCACCGCGGTCACAGCCTATATAACACCATCAAATCAGAAGTATGCAGATAGTGAATTTTAAAACCGAATCACATAAGAAGTGAATAATGATGACATCGAATGGAAGACGAATACAAATAGAATATTATTCCAACAGTTTTCTAATCGTAAGCCAACAATTTTTAAAGCCGGCCTAGGCTGTTAATTTAAAGTGACAATTTTCAAAACAGCCCAAGAATATCACATTTTGTTTGAAACAAATATTCACAAGTATTAACAAAGTGGACATTACGGTTACTTCTAACCTACAAAAATACAATTGTTCAGATTTAGCTGCCACTAGAGCCTTCAAAATATTTTGTATCTGCAGTCGGAAATGCAGCAGTGACTGCAGTATTCAATGTCGCACTTTATCAACAGCTTTGAATAAAACTGATACTTAAGTAATACGCAGTTTGTATAAATTAACACCATAAGCGTTTCATTGTGAAATAGTTCATTACAATGCTGCTTCAGTGACCCGAGTTTTAAGCAGATACCTTCGCTGTTCTCGCTCATTCATTTGAGCTTTCTTCCTTTCTCAATATTCAAAACTATTCGAAAAGTATTCGCCATTTCGAATATGCGCCTTTCGATTCGAGTACCGATTCTAAAATAACGCTAATCTATTCGTAACTGAAATTTTTGGATATTCGCATATCTCTACATCAAATCTTTCCTCTATTATCTATAGACGCCTTTGTTTCAGCTATCGCAATGAATATATTTATACACAATCATTTAAACCATCTCGTGATAATGCATACGGAAAATCAATTTTGCTCGTTTGAACTAAGTACAATGTTACCTGCCTATATCAGCATATGAGCCTTTTATTTTGTACTTCTGTATCAGAATTTGTTTTTTTTTTCTAACCAGCACAGTGTCTTTATTTGAACTAGTCACATCTCCGGTGTGATAAAATTCTGAAGTTTTTCTGCCAGCCATTTCTTTATTGATCTGGTTATCATTATCCAAACTATAAAAAACTGATTGTAGAATATTTCAAATATCAAATCCTGAAACTACACGCTCAGTCGAGAAAATATATTTGTTGTGCCTCCTGTGTATCACTAACAACCCACTGCCACATATTGCCACCGGGATATATGCAAGTTGTACAGACAAGTCACCATGGTAACCACGGCAGCGTGAAGACACTACTTTGCATTTCCCTTGGGCTTCGTGTGTGCATAGGTCGAAATGCATGCTTTGACAAACGCACAAAGAATGACTGCCAAGAAGAGCGTAGACGTCGGTGCGCACTTTTCTCATCACGCGGGCTCGAAGAACGTGTACGGAGCACCACAATGCATGCATCGATCTTCAGTTGAAGAATAGCACTGAAATGAAAGGTCTGCGGGTGTTCATCGATTTTTCGGGTAGTGCCCAGAAGCCCAGGCGTAGGAAAATGTTACCCAGCATTATTCATGTCTGTCGACATTCGGTTGCAGAGTTCTGTTGAAATTCATCAAAATAAACAGTCGATCTGAGCGGGATTATAGGAGCACAATAATGTTTTATTTGTTATCAAACTCACCTGGAGTGTTCGCTGTGCCGAGTGTGACATCTCGGTAGCCGCAAAACCAAAAAAAGGAACAAAAATAACGTAAGCTTGAGTACGTTGGTAATTTGCATTTACACATAAAACGCACAAAAGTGACAAAACACAGAAGTACACCAGAATGAATTTCCCACCATATTCTTATATGTCACCTTGGAACTGCGTTTTGATCGTAGGGGCCTTAGTTGGAGGAGGTCGGGAAGTATGAAGGAGGAGGAGAGCATTTGTCCGACGCGCGGTTCGACAAGTTGTGGAGTGAGAAAACAAATTGAGAAAGAAAGAGAGAAACAGACAGGAGAAACACAAAGAAGGAGAAACAGCTTTATTGGCGACACAACGACGTGGTTGCGGTTTGCTTACCGATGGTTTCGAAAATGGTGGCCGTGAACACACCAAGACCGTTTAAGAAAGAAGGAAAGAAAAATACGTTCTTCGCGATATAAATGTCTGGCTGAGCTGGAATCCAAACCCAAGTACCGACGATCTAAAGGCAAGCATCGTAACCTCTCGGCGGTCCAGGCCCGCTATGAGAGCCTAACGTAGCCTTGTACAGCACAATACAGCAAGCGGCTTGGAAAAAGAATTGTAACGACGTGGTTTTTGTAACGACGTGGTTCAGGTGACATATCCTAAACATGTCATAAAGAGAGAGAAATGGGCAGAAAATGAACAAAGACTGAAAAAGAAAGAGTGATAACTAAATAAAGAAAACAAAGAGAAAGAAGGAATGGGGAAGTGAGAAGTGAAGAGATAGAGAAAGCGAGTCAGAAGAAAGGAAATGACTATTTAGAGAGGTAGAAATAAAAAGAAAAGAAAGAGATAGAGAGGAAAGAAAGAGGGAGCGAGAAATAGAGGATAGTGTTCAAAGAATAGAAAGAAGGCGAAAAAAGTAAAACAGCAATAAAGGCAGAAAAATATGTTGCCAAAAAATAGAAAGGAAAAAAGACAAATAAGAGACAAAAAGAATGAGAAACACGACAAAGCAAAAAGAAACAGACAAAAACAGGGACGGCTGTTAAGTTTTGGTGCTCTTTCTGGTTCGGCACCGCTTGAGTAAAGCGGTTCTAATTCTTTTGCTGAGCTGAACATTCAATGGAATAATTCACCTACTTCATCAGCGAGAAATCTCTAATATCTTCACGCGTTGTTGGTGCAGAAATTGTGTTTATATTGCAATTAAAGTAACCTCACTCATTAGCTCGCGAGCACAAGCGCGCTCGTAATGTTGAACTTGCGAATAAACTCGCACCGTCATATACGGAAGTTTTCAACAGTTTGTATTATTGCTCTTGCATTCGACAAAATCACATTATACTTGCTTTTTTTTCTCAGTTTTTTGGATTGTTTGCATCGTGACCAAGAAACACAAATGTAGTAATTGTTTTCTTCACACCGCTTGAAAAAATGGATTTCACTACTGCAGAGCAAAATTGAAAGCACTTTCTGGAGGCACTGTACTTTGAATAGGACCAAGTGTACCTATCGGAACGCCCGACACAGCCACCAATCTGTCTGGAATCTCGCCAAATATGATCGCCTATGTTCTCGTTTTTCTTTCTGTGGTGTTGAGCGATATTGCTTTTCTGGGTGTTCAGCCCACTCCGGGGAACCGCGATAAGAGGCAGCCACAACCCGTTCGGTGATGAATGGCTCCCGCAAACCATTTGGCTCGTGAAGAACCGCTATCGATTCCCGAAGGAGACTGTCTTTTCTTTTTTATGACGAAATCGCTAAGTCTTCCGAGCTATCGTGAAACAACACTCGAAGTTGTTCGACTCCCTTTCTTCAAGCACTAATCATAAGTGTAAGCCTCGATGTCTACACCGTACATCCGGCACTCGCCAGCCAATAAAACTGTTCAAGCTGAGCACTCTTTGCTACAAGTATACAGATGGGCTAGAAGGAAGCACTGCGCCGTGCTCGCCACCGGGCTGTAGAAATTAAGTGCTTTCTTCTTCTAACAACTACCACCACCAATAAAGCGGGAATTAAATGTATATGCTGTTCAAAAAGCACACCACAAAATGTTGAGTTGCTATACCACCAGGACAAAAAGCGTACACAAAAGCCACGCACACACACACGCACACACTTCAATCGGATTTCATCGTAAACGGGTAGAGCATAATGCTGGCAGCTTTACGCTTTTACAGGACTTAAATGGTGCTCTGAATTCACACACACACAAACACACACACAGACACACACACACACACGCACACACACATCCACACACACACACACACACACACACACACACACACACACACACACACCACACACACACACACACACACACACACACACACACACACACACACACACACACACACACACACACCACACACACACACACACACACACACACACACACACACACACACACACACACACACACACACACACACACACACACACACACACACACACACACACACACACACACACGCTTCTATCTGATCTCATCGTAAACGGGTAGAATATAATTCTGGCAGCCTTCCACCTTTACAGGACCTGAATGGTGCTCTGAATTCACACACGCACGCACACGCGCACACGCGCACGTACACGCACGCACACACACACGCACGCGCACACACACACGTACACGCACGCACACACACACACACAGAGACACACACGCACCACACAGACACGCACACGCACACAGACACACACACACAGACACGCACACGCCCACGTACACGCAGACACACACTGGCAGCCTTCGTTCTATAAACACACGATCGTTCTACACACGCACGTACAGGCACACACACACACGCACGCACACGCACACACGCACACGCACACACACATACACGCACACACCCACACACGAACGCGTACACGTACACGCGCACGCACGCGCACACGTAAACGCACACTCACACACACACACACGCACACGCACGCACGCGTACACGCACTTGCACACACACACATACACACGCACACACGCACACGTGCGCACAAGTACACGCACACGTGCACACGCACACGCACACGTGCGCACAAGTACACGCACACGTGCACACGCACACAAGCACACGTACACGTACACGCACGCACTAACGCGCACGCGCACACACTAACACGCACGCGCACACGCGGACACACATACGTACACACACACACGCACACGCACACGTACACGCACACGTACACGTACACGTACACGTACACGCGCACGCACACGCACACGCACGCACACACACGCACACACACACACACAAACACACACACACACACACACACACACACACACACACACACACACACACACACACACACACACACACACGCTTCTATCTGATCTCATCGTAAACGGGTAGAATATAATGCTGGCAGCCTTACGCCTTTACAGGACATGAATGGTGCTTTGAATTTACAGAAACCAAATTTCTTGGCTTCATTGGATGTTTCTTTAAGAATTTGTACCTAGGACAACGTTCCAAATATCGAAAAAGATATGAAAATCTGGAAAGGCTTCTTCTTTGCGTAAACCATGGAGCATTGCTTCGAGGATACGCGTTCTCTTGCAACTTCTTTACTTTCACGGGATGCATACTTTCAAAGGAAACGATTCGGAGCATCCATTTTCAGTTGTTTCCTTCCTTTTTTTTCGATATCTACCTCCTTCCTTTATCGACGGAGTTATCGTATTAGCTACACATTTCAAACCATGCAAATGCACTCGTAAAGCAACAAACCTGTAACCTTTACATTCTCAACTCTACCCAGGAGGTCTTAGCTATCGTCTTTCAGAATACAGTCAGCTATGTTAAGCTGAGACGGAAACGCAACCAACCTGGAATTCTATTCCCCGATTTAGGGCACTTTAGATTGCAGAGCCGGATGCCCGGAATGAACAGAAAGAGAGGTGAAAGCGCGCGAGGCCTGTTTCTGACATCTGATTGCATTCGAATAAGTTTAAAGTTTTTTTTTACTCCCTCGATTGACGAATACATTTTCAAATTTCAAGTTAGCAGCTTTGAAAGACGGACCGATAGCACGATAGCCTATCTGCGTTATTCATTTGAGCTTCCGTTTTGCCGTTCTTATCACAAGTCTTCTCGCTCTGTCTCTCTTCCACTATAACTTGAACCGCGTCAGACGACAAATGCATGAACGTGGGTCGCGACGCATCGATGGAGGATGCGCGAGCGTGCGCCAGGCTACGACGCCCGGCCAGAATGCTTCCCACGCCTTTCCCAGTCGACAAGGGGACTTTCTCTACCTTCTCTTTCTTTTTTTTATGACGGCGTCAGCTGGAGCTCAGTGTGATGCAGCGTGGCTGCTGATAACTGGCTGAGAGGGTCTTGAAAAGATGCAGGTCAAGAATGGCTCGGTGCATGCGATCAGAGGTGACAAGAGGAAGAAGCTGAAAAAGAAATACATACAAAATACAAAGAACAAAAGAAAGAACGAAAGAAAAGAAGGAAGGAAGAATTAGAGAGAGGGAGAGATACAAAAGAGAGGAAGAGAGAGTGCATTCGGAGAGATGCGAGAGGTTCAGAATATTCGAGGCAATGCGAAGACTACAGGCGTGAAAGAAGAGCCGATGCCTCTAAATTTCGGCCATATGGAATATTCGTGCTGTGAGCACGTATATTTCTATGCACTCGTGTAGAGAAAAACTGATCATTCAGCCGAGAAAAAAATCATGCCCCTCATTTTTCTCGCTATTGAGTCTACCCAGCAGTGTATCCCTATTATTTGGCACTATGTGGGCTCGGCTCAAGCTTGAAGTAAAATACTTGCTTGGGGCGACAGCTGACCTGTGCCAAAGGTAGGTATTGAAAAAAAAATAATGAAGGAAGGAGGGAGAAAAGAAATATGTAAATGAGCAAATAAGTTCAGCATATTGAAATTTTCTTTGCGAGTTGCTGCTTTCTGAAACCAGATATTGTGTTTGATTAAACTTGCTCAAGGATGAAGATTGGTTCCACTACGTGGGATTAGGGTGTGACGATGTACTGCGAACACGCCGTCTGTAGGGTATACACAAAGGAGGTTGTGTTCAGTTATTGAAATTTTCTAATGATGTACTCCCAGTCACCGGGAGCTTTCTTCAGGCGTGCTAAAAAGTGTGCAGTGGGCTAGTTTTTGTTTCAATATCTGTTTGAATTTTTAATCAGACTGTGCCTATTACCTGGAGCATATGAACACCACACAATCACATTATGAGCGCCTGTTTAAGCTCACGTCCTCTCTCCAGCTCTCCACTTCTCCTGTGTGTGCGCGCTTGCGTTTTTATCGTTTTTTTGTTTTATCCCTAACATAGGATCTGGAGCCACGTGACTCCTGCATACAAAGGCTGGATAGATATTCTACTTGCGCATCATGGTGACACGCAGCCATATCGCTTTGAAGTTATGCTACTATACATCTAGCACTTTCTATGGTTATTACTGTTGTGTTAACAGCACAAGCAGCCCCTCCGCGGTGGTCTCGTGGCTATAGGGTACTCGGCTGCTCACCCGCAGGTCGCGGGATTGAATCCCGACTGCGGCGGCTGCATTTCCGATGGAGGTGGAAATGTTGAAGGCCCGGGTGCTCAGGTTTGGGTGCACGTTAAAGAACCCCAGGTGGTCAAAATTTTCGGAGCCCTCCACTGCGGCGTCTCTCATAATCATATGGTGGTTTTGGGACGTTAAACTGCGCATATCAATCAATTAACAGCACAAGCAAACTGAAAATGCGAGTGTTGCTTAAATTAGGTAACAGGAGAAATGGATTAAAGATGGTACAAAGGTGCTAGCGTTGACAGCAAAACACCAACAGGTAAATTATACATCACAAGTTGTAAAAAAAAAAGGCCGTAAGACATAATCAGTCATTACTCTAAAGAATAAAGTTAATCAGACGCCACAGCTTTTTTTCTATGGCCTGCGAGATCGTCATAATGATACGGAACAAACCTGGCAATTATTGAGGTTGACCTCTCCATTAGAGCAGCATTATCAGATAAGTCAGTGATACTCACGAAGCAATGAGACGCTTTATTCGGAAAGTGTACACGACACTGAAAAAATGTAGCAGCGAAATAGAGCAATTACAAGTGTATAACAGTGATGGCATTGTGCATTTATATAAAGATAGACTTCTTCACATATACTCTCACAATTAGTCCTAACCCCCCCCCCCCATCTGTGTTAAAGGAATCTAAAAAAAAACTGTACTCAAGAGTCAACATAAAATGTGCATCCTAGATGAGCAAGACGATTACTGCAAATTACGAATAATTTTGATGTCACGCTGCCGCCGGCGATTGAGAAATGCATGCGCTGGGCTAAAAAAGAAAAAAAAAGGCAGGAAAAAGAAAGCCGCAACCTGATCTGGCATTGCGCAGCCAGTGTGGTCGCGTCAGGGAAGGCAAGATAGATTACATCTAACTCACGATCTGACTCGACGCCGGTGGTCGCGATTAAAGCGCCGCGCTCATTAGGCGCCCCGCCAGCCTTTTGAAGCACTGGGTTTGCCTAGCAAGCCCAAGAGCTCGCACTTGAAGACCCACTCACAGGAACATAAGAAAAGCCGCTAATCTCAATATGTATATTTCTATGTGTGCATACACACCATAAGCACAATACAACGCTCGCATTTGCACGCGTCGCCCATGCGAACTTTTCGAGGCCTGTTCCATAGGAGGTGTACTGCTGCGCAGTGTTTGAAGGCGAAAAGCTTGAATGCATCTCCAAACGCGAATGCTGGCTGGCGGTATCGAAAGCGTCGCTGACGCCAGCACGAGCGATGCGAGAACTGATAATTATGCGATGACGTCTCTTTATGACCTCACAGATCGCCAGACTGTGTAACTTCATTATGACTTCATCATGACGTCCTTATAGCGTCACGTAGTGTGACATTGCTTTGACCTTTTACGTCATCATGACGTACTTTTGACGCCACATGACATCATCACATCCTATCACCGCTTGGTCACACGTGGACTGACCCAAGAGGCAATGCAATATCATGTTGGGTGCAAAGGGCTTTAGGGCTTTAGGGTGAGAAGGTGGGTGGAGGGAGTGTTATCAATAATACAGTTGCTCAAGGAGAAAAGGAAGATTAAGGTTACTTTTGCCTTTGAGTCGTGTTCGTATGTATGAGAGACTAAGTGACTTCGGTTAACTTCAACGAAGTAGCGAAGGAACACTAATAGTGATGGATTAGGGCGAATGTATTTCCAAATTGAATACAATAGACCACATTTGCCGTCAAGAAATATATATACATACCACGAATTGGCGCCGGCTGATTCCAATTTTCGTGCAAGCCACTGATCTCAATGATAGACTTGAAATACCTTTTTTTTTCACTGTATGTTATGAACTTGTTTTCTACCATGCCTATCATTCATAGTCAAGGCACCAATCCGTGGTATAAGTCGTCATCCAGTTTTCACCTTCCGGGCTTCACTATAAGCAGAAACCCCCTTCCTCTACTCAGTTGTCCACCGTGGTGGTCTAGCAGTTACAGTTCTGTGTTGTTGGCCTCAGGGTCACTGGCTCGATCACGGCCGCGGCAGCAGCTTTTAAGTGAAGGTGAAATTCTAGAGGCCCGTGTGCTGTGTGGCGTCAGTGGACGTGAAGCAACAGCAGAAAGTAGAGATTTGCGGAGCCCTCCACTGCGGTGTTCCTCATATCGTGGTTTTCGATCGTTAAAGCGCATATATTATTCCCTACCTTCTAGTTTTTTTTTTCTCTCTGTTTACGCATATCGTCCGAGTTCTGCTAACGAGCGCCGACGCACGTCCAAGCATTTCACCGCACACCGAGGCGTCGGGTGTGTGACACTGCCACAACAAGGCCACGTTCATTGCCCATTTGGTTGTGACGGCGTTATAGGGTGTACACCAACAAATATCTCCGGACGCTGCCCACGCTGTCGCTTCAAAGCATCGCCGCTCGCGCTAATGTGACCCATACCAGAGTGCGAACTTTGACGACTCGCAGAAGCACCAGGCCTCCTAGCGGTGGCAGCCGTGAACGCTCGCACTCTCCGATCCCTGCGTGAAACACGGGCATGCGGGTACTTCCGGCATCGCATCTGTCAGCGTGCGACACCGGAGGAACAGCCAGTCTGCTTGTTTTCTAGCACGCCAGTCAAAAGGGCACGTCAGTCGGAAAGAACAAGCATAGCACAAGTTTGATCAATCACGTCACACGTAAAACTGAACAGGTGCCCGTTTCTTCTTTATCAGAAGTATTGGTAGAAAGCGAGAGGCTAGCTTCGCCTGGTGGATTCGTGTGAGTTTTGGTGAAGAATCAATAGCTGCACCTGACGTTAAAGGCATGAACGAAGGAGGTGGGTTCGATTGCAGCTGCTGCAGCTGCTTTTCTGATGCAGGCGAAAATGAATGAGGGTCATGTACTGAGATTTAGGTGCACGTAAAGTACCCCAGTTGTAAAGAACTTGAAGTTGTAAAAAAGTACATCTACTTGGGGAAGATAGTATCCTTACCGTGAAGCCTAACCACAACATTGAAGTTACTAGAAGAATAAGAATGAGGTGGAGCACATTTCGTAAGCATTCTCAAATCATGAATGGTAGATTGCCACTATCCCTTAAGATGAAGGTACATGACAGCTGCATATTACCGGTACTTACCTACGGAGCAGAAACCTGTAGGATTAGAAACTGGGCTCAACTTAAGTTGAGGACGGCGCAACGAGCAAAGGAATGAAAACTGATAGGTGTGACCCTAAGGGACAAGAATAGAGCAGAGTTTATCAGGTAACAAACAGGTGTTAGGGACATCATTGTTGAAATCAAGAACTGGTCATAAGCAGGGCACGTAGTGCAAAGTGAAGGTAATCGCTGGTCATTAAATATCACAGACCGGATTTCAAGAGAAGACAAGCGGGTGAGAGGGAGACAGAAGGTTAGGTGGGCAAGTGAGATTAGAAAGTTTGCGTGTATAAAGTGGCAGCAGCAAGAAGAAGACTGCGTTGACTGGCGGAACATGGGAGAGGCCTAGTCAAGCTGTTTATGATTACGAAAGAACCCCTGGAGCACAAAAATTCTGGAGCGCACCACTCCGGCGACCCTTATAAATATATCATGCGTTTAATAAGATATACGTCATCAAGTATTATTAATTTCAATATTATTATTATTGTTTCTCCTAATGAAAACGCACTTCCGGTAAATTAAAGCTCCAAAATTATTGATCAAAATGGAACAAAACAGAATACTGAGAAATCCTCATGTGCTCAAGATCTTTAAAATTAAGGTTTATGAATTAATTTTAACAATGTATATTTGAAACTACATGGTGTGGTAGTTGTGTTGAAACAATAGGTTGCAGCCTTGCACGCACAGCCAGAAAACTGTTCCACTTGAGCATCTCATCACTCTCTCTGAATCCAATTTTATTATGTAGCAACTATACGGGCGTTCTCGGCGAGTTTTTGACGTCAGTCCATATGGTTGTGATCACCCCGTAATACATGTTACAAGGACACTGATCTTACGTTCTACGCACGAGTACAAGCACTCCGTCGGCAGGTTGCAGTGGGCTAGGAGGGAGGGGGGAGAGAGGAGATTGGGCTGCGTTGCTCTAGTGGCACCAGCGAACTTTGCCTGTAAGGGCGTGCTATATTGTCAGATATCAACAAGCAGCTAGTAACTGCGCGGCTTTTACTTCTTATACATCGCATTTCTTTAAGCTCTCTGTAGGACAAAGCCATCGGCCAATCACGTTCTTAGCGGATTCTATTTTATCCACTGAAGTTCTTAATTTCACTGATCTATGTAACTATAGCTGTCGTCCTGGGCTTCTTTTTCTTTTCCTTGGTTTCCGCTCTGTTACTCTTACTGACCATCGGCTGTTGGTCCCACGCACTTTGAGGCCGATCCATGGCTATAGTTCTTTTGGTTAATTTCAACTATTCTATCAACAAGAGCAGTTTGTTTTCAAGCCTTGCTAGAGTCGTCGAATTTCTTGATGGTACGCCTAGCACTCTCGCTTCAATATCAAATAGAGATTCTTTATTTTTTCTGCCTTGTAGGAGTACAGAAAGTGGAGGGGCAGAAAAAGCTGTCAGACACAGCTTGACACGTTCTTTCTTTCGGCCATATACCAGGTCAAAGGCTGTATACATTGGTCCGCTTCACCAAAAGGCAGTCAACAGTTCTATAACAATCTTCTCGATTATCACGGCTAATTCTAGACATCACATCGTGAAAGCCCCACACTTAAAACACGACTCCCCCTCTGCCCCCCCCCCCCCTCTTTTTTTTTATTGGCAGTATAGCAGAGCATTTATTTTTGCGTGAAAAGTGAAGGGGTTTTATGCTGTGTATCTCGCCGCATAAGCCACAAAGGTGGGAAGCTTGGTGTAGCTGGAGTCACTTCTAACGGTGATAAGGTTCAGATAATTCAGCTTAGATATGTGGAATTGAGTGTACAAATGGAACGCTATGGGAGAAGCGCCGAGACAAGTTCGGCACAGTGCGTGTGCTTCCGCGATATCGTCTAACTTCTCACTAGCCGTGGCACTGGACAAGAGGTGGACGTTATCACATAAAAATAAAGGCAAAATGTTCGAATTTCTAGAGGAAACAATGTCATGGCTTCGTCAATATATGTTCCGTTCATTCTCAGTTGAAAGGTGTGATTGTTTAGGGCTTTCTGAAGATAATAGTGGGCGTGAAACTATTCACGGCGTTTGAGGAAGAACGGCAAATCAGATCGTTCTATACAAAGTACACAGGAATGCACAAATTGCGATGAAAAAAATAGCAAGCGTTGCACGAGTCTGCTATCCGCGCAGCCCGCAAACAGTTTCAGCACTGCTTACTCGACCGCAGTAGAGAGCCTTATGGCCGGTCATTTCCTGTAGGCTTTCTAGACCACAGGAGATATATTGTGGTAATAATCTTCTGCTTGTTTCCTTTCAACATCTAATACTTACATTTTTCCGACTCGTTTATTTTTACTGCCTCTTCGACAGCCACAGTCTATAGACCTTTTCAAGAATGCCTCCCTGGGTGCCGCCATGATCCTCTTTGGGCTGCGCAAATAGGCGTGACCTTTCAAAAATGCACTGACAAGGCTGCGCCCTTAGCCTTTGTTCTTCCGCGCGCAGCCCATCACGGCGGTGTTTTTCCCTCCTGTGAAAGGGTGTATAGTACTCCGTGCTGAACCTCAGCGTCGATATGTTGATGTCCAAATGGTAAGCGCCCACGTGAATCGTCGCTCGCGTGCACGCCGTCAGCAGTGTATATTGTTTGTTCGGGAAGAGCTGTAATTCCAATTCATATATAGATGAGGCTATACATAAGCGAGAGACAATCTGCGAAAATGAAGCACGCAAACAAAGAAAATAACAACGAAAAATACGCGTGTAGTTACACTCAGCGCGATAGCTGTAGGAATTTCGCGTCAGTAATTCGCCTTCCCTGCGGTACTGCTCAGCGTTTATCACAGACCTCCCCTACCACAACCCGATTACGCCAATAGTTGGCAGTGAAATATTGTGTACTAGTACGCAGCTTCAGTAAAAAAAAGGCTACTAAAGCAGATAAGGAAGAGGGTCGAGCCGCATTGACTTTCCTGGCTGAGAGGGCAAGAAAAAAAAAAAGAAAGGCTGTGGTTGAATACTCTCGGGCAGTCGGCGCTGGCTGATCGGCCGGAGCGATTGCCCTAAGTCGGAAGGACGCTGGCATAGTTCTTGTCTCAGGCGAACAATTTACGAGGCATATCTTCAGGGTTGAGTGAGTTACCACAGGCGCCAGCACCCTTTATCTGTGGCGGAAGCGCGCCAGTAGCTATCGGCTCCGTGTCTCGCTCCATCTTCCTGTCACCCGTCACACCACGTACAATGCGAGCTCACAACTCCGTGTACATTCCGCATGGCTTGCGGTTGGCGAGGATGAGCGATAAATTCGAAGGACAAATGGAGAATATCCGCACGCTTAAACTACATAAGCTCGTCAGTTCTTCGGTATTAACTCTGCATTGCCTCAGTTTTTGCAGAATCCAGTGGTAGTACGCATTTTTGCGAGCTTTGTCTATGGAGGGCATGAATATACTCTGAAGCTCTTATATAGAACTGATAAAACGAAAGCCCTATAAATGGCTCATAAAATGTGAAACGTGACCACTACAACCAATGACAACGGCGTAGATACGTCGTGTGGAATATATATGCCACGACGTCCTAATATGACCCGAAGTGACATATTGTCCCTTTTTGTGACGACACAATGCTGTCACTTTGCATAACTTCGTGAGGACCAGAAAGCTTGGAATGCCTTCGATTTTAGAGGCAGAGTGATACTGTTTTGTGCGCAAAGATAGGAAGGGGAGGAAGGAGAGAGTGAGAAGAGAAAGGTTTCTTTTGCTTTCGAGTCGTCTTATAGCCTAAGAAATAACATACCCCTATGACTTTATTCGTGATAATATGGAGCTTGCAAGTTAACAGATACTCATTATAGGTGGCGTTCAAAGAAAAAAAAAACTTGTGGTGTTCGTAATATATAAAATATTCTGCCCATTTCGAAATTTATATCTGTGGACTCGAAATTTTTTCTGTAATAGTCTAGCCTCTGTTTAAATAAGGAAAAAAATATTAAACTAAAGTATCTTCGCTTTTCGCTGCCCTCATGTGAAATGTCGTGCGAGGCTTCCTGCCCTCACTTATTTCAGACGAAAATGTGCACCATTGAACTGTATCGAACTCGTATTTTTTTCCCGCTCGTGGTTGTTTTTGTGGCCGATTCGAGAGAGATGTCAGCGAGCCCAGTGCGCGCGGCGATGACATCCAGTCGACTTGCCCTGATTTAGAGGTGTTAGACAATTCTATCGTTGACCCAACAGCCGTGTTGTTGCTCCCGTTAGTTCCTACGGCACGCCGCACCCGCTCTAGTCGTGTGTCTTGGAGCATGCTAACGGCATCATTTCTACCTGGCCACCTCCGGGACTTCTTGTGGCGGCTTGGGTGGGGCGTTCTTCCTACCCTTGACCGCCTAGAAAGGCGGAGAATGGTCCAGTCATCAACATGTCCGAACTGCTCCCTACGGGAAAAAAATCAGCATGTGTTAAGGCAATGTGTCGTTGCTCGTGTTTTCTGGAGGGCTGTGCATGCAGGATTTCGTGGCCTCGGAGTAAACCGCTTTGTTTCTTCTGGACGTTGTTCTCGAGGCCGCTTTGCCTGCCTTCTTATTGTTGCTGGTGCCTACTGTCTTTGGCGTAACCGTTCTGAAGCTGTTGCAGCAGGTCGTCGCCGCCGTGCTCTCTTCCCGATTTTGGAGCGACTGTACAAAGAAATACTATTTGTGTTGTCGGAGGAACTCTTCTTTCTGGGTGAGGAGGAATTCCGTCGACACTGGTCCTGCCGTTTTGTATTCGTCTGTGAGAGACGTGTAAGGCCTGTTTTCGGGCCTGCCTGGTATTGGTAGGTTAATCTTTGTTTAGTACTCATACAAATACCTTGTAAATACTATGTAAATATCTGACATATAGATCTCTACAATTCATACGTGTGTTTTTCGTTTACCATGTATTGTGCATATGTAGACATTGTTTTTGTAACAATTCCTGTGTAGTTGGGTAAGTTGTGTATGTTGTGTTCCGTTTACATATGTACACATATCTTTTTGTAACAACTTTTGGTGTGTCTGTGGATGTTGTGTTCTGTCGCAATGTTCTGTTGGATTGTAATTGATGTTCACTGTCAGTGAGAATAAATTTCTCTAAACACAATAACAAAAGCTTGGGCGAGCCATTCCTTTTGAATTAGCGCCTGTAGCAGCAAAACACTTGGTATGCGCCAGCTATAGAATAGAGTATTGGAGGAGGCGTAGCTGTTCTTATCTTACTCAGTGCACCTTTGAGCGAGCAGGTGCATTCGTCAAAGTGATAAATATGACGAGGATCCTGCTGTTTGTATACGCAAGTCACGTGCGAATTCAAATTGTTTCCTTGGGAATTTAAATAAACAAAAAAAAGGATGTTCCAATCGGGAAAACTGGTCGAAAGTAATAGTATACCGTTTCGTGAAAGTTACCGTCGTCAGAATATCGCACACTGTTTGGCTCGTATTGAAACGTTGCGAGTGTGACATCTTGGCGAGGTGATCATTCTGCTGCGATTTGAACCACGGCCATATGTGTGTCGTAACTTGTGCCGGATATAACACGAGCTCATCGCGGAGTTTACTGCTTTACATAAGCACGTTTTCTTCCGAGCAATGACGGACGTGGGTTGCGAATCACTGTTTAAGAAGATGTGGAAATAAACTGCTTAAAGAGCTCATTTGATAAGTAATATGTTCATGGTGTTAGCAAAGTAGCCAGCACAAATAAATACGAAAGTGTTTATTGTTCCCTCCCTCCCTCCCTCCCTCCCTCCCTCACTCACTCACTCATTCACTCACTCACTCACTCACTTACTCACTCACTCACTCACTCACTGGTAAAGCAACTCAAAAACTTACGCGCAGTGCTGTATATGCAGACGCTGATGTTCTCAGCAGAAAATTCTTGTATGTTAACCAAGCAAAGGGCTATCACAAGGCGCTAGATAGGTTCAGTCGTTGCACTAAATGCGACAAAGAAGAATGCGGTAAATACAGGTAACGTTGAACTTTTCGTCGTCTGCACGTGAGACTGATTGATGGATGGTCAAAGCAAGGTTTGCACGCGCACGTGGCAAACGCGTGGCGCGAAGTTTAACCCATTTTACGCATTAGGAAACGCGCCGAAACGCACAACACAAAAGAGGCTCGGAAACACTCATCATCTCTTGCGAAAACGTACTCTTTTAACCTTTCAACCTTTCGATTAGCGTGCGGTGGCTGAACAATACATTGGCTCTTTGCGCCATATTTGACGCCGTTGTTACTGACGGCATGCATGTCAGACAACAGAGATGGAATCGTGCGACATGCAGGTGATATTTGCAGATCATAACGAAAACCCAGTTGTTTTGTCAATCAATTTGAAGCTATTTTTATGCTAATGAACTTTACAGTGGTGCTATGTCGTTTGATTTCATGACGCCTTACTTTAAACAGCCAGACATCGTTAGACCTACTATTCATTATTCTCTGAACCCGAGAAAGACAGTCTAAAAATTTTCTCACTTGTGGATTGTTAAACGATGGCATAATTGCTTTATTTGTCAAGAATATACAACAGAGCTGAAAAAAGTATGCATGGGTACAGTGCTCTATATTTTCCACCTTTGTTGCTAGAATCTAAAGGTTACTAAAACCGAGAGAGCTGACCACCCAAACATTACGATACCTCAATGCACCAATAAACCTTTTACAGTGAGACAACGATTACCAAGGGCCATAGTTGCAGTCTTCAGACCCGTCTTTGTCGTTCAAAGATTAAACAATCAGGATAAAATTAAGTCGACGTATCTTTCTCACGGGGCCGAAACTAAACAGGCTCAGCGTTTCATATTAAGCTGGCATTACACAAATTCACCCAAGGTTTATCATGCAATCACTTGAACCCAGCCTCAGGTGAAAGCCATCGTAATTGTTATCGTCACCGGAGCTTGAGAGGATATATGTACTTCACGCCGCGTTTTGAAGGCCAGAGTTCTATAAGATAAGCCGTGTAGCAAGTCGTACGTTCCTTAAGAATCGAACGCAGAAAGTTATCATGATCTTAACGATATGAGGGCCCTTGCGCGGCCTACCGAAAAACTATCATCTCACACGGGTACTGGTCATAGACATTGTGTAAATCTTTTAATCATCACTGGTTCACTTAAAGTGAGGGCTATAGTTAGCCCAATGAATGGCAGCGAACGACGGCGACAAACGATGGAAGGCATAACGCGAACGATGGCGCACCCGTACAGATATCTATGAGAGGCTCGAATGCTTGGTCTCAGAGCGAGTTTTTGTTTCCGTATAGTTGGAACATCCGTGTCAGGTCTGTGACAGTCTGACACTCCTACATGCGACTACTTCGGAGCTGAAGAGACCATCGAACACGTCCTGTGCAGCTGCGCTTGCTACGACACACAGCGTTGCCAGCTCCGGATGGTTTTGAATCAACTTGACCCCGGACCATTTTGTGTGCAGAAGATACTAGGACCTTGGGCATCTGCCTCAGTTGCGCAGAAAGCAACTAAAGCACTGCTACTTTACCTTAAGTCAACAAACCTGAGCGACCGCCTGTCACTTGTGTGTGCTCCCCGAGTGTGCTCGTGATAGTGTACCTTCTCATCTTTCTGCAACCTCTCTTCTCCCCTTTATCCCTTCCCCAGTGCACGGTAGCAAACCGGATGTGCGTCTGGTTAATCTCCCTGCCTTTCCTTGCATCTTTATCTCTCTCTCTCTCTCTGTCGTTTAACTCGAATCTCCATGCGCTGAGAATCACCGTAGAATCAACCCAGCATCACCCATTCAAAATCTACCGCAAATATAGAAGCGATAAGATTAAGTCTTCAGAACTGTCCAGTCACGCCGGTTCAAGCTTTGCGTGGTTCAGTTTCTGTTGATGTTTCTGTTCATTTTCTGCTCATGCTGTAGCCGATGCTGCTGACGATGACGACGAAATTCGGCTAAGTTCTTTGTAACGGCTTTGCAGCTTTTACTTACCGACTCGTTATGCGACTCACATGATGCGGCACTTGGTGCGACTTTGTGCTACTGTCAAGCACCGTTACATTAACGTCACTCCATTCTAAAAGACATAGCGGGCGAACACGGACAGAAATCAGGGCGCCACAAATGCCTAAAAACTGAAGAAGCGCAAAATGCCGGAAAAAAGAGAAAGAAAGCACCAGACACTTATCTGCGCATGCCCATGTGCATTTTGCATGGGTATGCGCACATAAGTTCTTGTGCCTTTTTTTTTTCGCCGTTGTGCGAGTCTTCAGTTCTGAAGCGTTTGTAGTCTCCTGACTTCTTGTGTACGTGTTTGCATGTTCTGTATTTTAGAATGAATACGTACCAAAGCTCTGCCTTTTCTTCTTCGTCCCTCCCCAGTTCACACCACGGCTCGAGATCTCACTCACCAGGCCGCGGCCGATTCGGTGGCCGCCTTCACCTCCGAGAGCGGGGCGATGACATTAGCCACCCAACAACAACAACTGGAATGGTCGTGGGGTGATATCGCCTTACACGACATTACGCAACATTACTGACGCAACATTACTAAACTGACGCGAATTCCCCCAGTACACAACATATTGAACAAAAACAGGCCGTAACTATGAGGTTATTAACTTATTACAGACAAATACGTACCCCAGCCCGGTGGTCCTACGCATGTGTTATCCTCACCTATACCCAACCGACGCGTCTAAAGCGTGCGGGGAAAGGGCCACACTGTGGCGCAGGCTTTAAGTAGTGTGCTAAAATAGTTGACGTCACTGCCGCCGCTCCCTTCGCAACGCATGTTAGGCAGAGACGAACTACGAGGCCAACTGCTGCTGCTGCTACCACCGCTTGAGGGCAGGGGCTTGCCTCCGCCGCGCCTGTGGTCACTGTTGCCGATCGGCGGTGTCCGCTGGGAGGCGGCACTCACCAGCGACGAGCTGGAAGACCAGCTTTGGGCCGTTTGGCAAGCCGAAGATGCCACCCGGGTACAAGGACTTCGAGCGGTTACCTGAGGCACCACCATCATAATCGACTGAGTGGGAAAGAACAGGGGTTAATCCCTTTTCCCCCACCTCGCCCGGTGAAAACTGCCGGACTTAAACTAAAGTTTATTTATTCATTCATTCATTCCATATCCGATATGATGACTGTACAGCGTATTTTTCCCGAGCAGTTTCAAGCACTGATTTACCTCTGTTGTAGACTACGTATACTTGATTGCAATGCAAAACACCTGGCGTTAAATTTTGATTGGAACCATGTCATTTTTATTGATGATAATGTAAGTTTTCATAAAACACAACACATTATTCAAGGTGAGCGTCTGATTAGACAAGAAATTTTACCGTGATAATAGGCACACGACCCGCAAAACTGAAGGTAGCAGGAAAAATGCTCCGACCATGGCGACCCCTGGTAATAAATTATTCACTGTGAGCGTTCTTCGCAATTTCAATGAACCCAAACTTAATTAAACATCCGTAAATTACACCATTATTTCTTCTCTTTGTATTTTGTTGGTAATGGGAACTATCTCACTCAATTTATGTGTAAAACATCAGAACTATTTTGGCGGACTACATCGCGGTAATCTGTGTAACCTCGCCGTATGTATTGGACTCTTGCCCTTGGAGGTGTTACTTATACTCGAAAGATCGTATGTGTCAGCAGTAAGTCTGTTTATTTCTTTTTCTTTTATTATTCTTCTGTTCTTTATGTCTTTAGTATTTGTGTGTTTATTCAATATGAGTATGTTAATTAGAGGGCAATTGCAATAATAGTTGGGGTTTCACGAGCCACAACCAAAATATTGTCACGCGCTAAGTGCTCGAAGGAACGTATAAAGGGACGCGACTGTCAAAATCTCAGAGACAAAGAAGGACGTCTCCGCTGGCACGGGTTGCTCGTCTTCGTCTTCCTCGTTCACCGGCACAGAACTGACCCACTGTTCACTGGCACAGAACACCAGGTGGCATTACTCCTCCTCCCAAGAGAGCATCGACCCGATGCTCAAACAAAAGTGAGCACAGCAGTGGGTCGAAGTAGGTAACATAAAGAAACATTAAACAAATTAGTGCACGAGAGAAAATGCGTCCTGGGCCCGGCAATCGGAAATAAACGGCATTCACTGTTCACATGAAGAGTTCACTGGCACAAGAAGAAAATTCGCATCACCGCGTAAAGTATGGTTTTAGGCGAACTACGTGTACAGTCTCTGGGCGTGGTAACGTGCGCTGGGATGATGGTGAGCCTCCGTCTGGAACCACTTCGTAGATCACGTCACTCACACGTCTGAGTACTTTGTAAGGTCCAAAGTACTTCCTCAAGAGTTTCTCACTGGGACCTCGCCGCCTAATGGGTGTCCAAACCCAAACTTGGTCACCAGGTTCATAATTAACTTCTCGATGGTGGATGTTGTACCACCGTGCGTCTGCGCACTGTTGAGTTCGGATGTGCACACGGGCCAGTTGACGTGCTTCCTCAGTGCGCTGAATGTACTCATTGATGTCGGGGGCTAATTGGTCGAGCTTGTCGATATCCTTATATGGTATCATGGCGTCTAGCACAGTTCTAACATCTCGAACATAAACAAGTCAGAATGGCGTGAAGCGTGTAGTTTCCTGCGTTGCCGTGTTATACGCAAATGTTACGTACGGCAGGATGTCGTCCCACGTTTTGTGCTGCACATCCACGTACATAGAGATCATGTCGGCTAGCGTTTTGTTTAGCCTTTCTGTTAAGCCATTACTCTGAGGGTGATACGCAGTGGTCTTTCGATGGGTTGTGTAACTCAACCTGAAGATATCATCCAAGAGTTTCACTGTGAATGATGTCCCTCGATCAGTGATGACATATGACGGGGTGCCATGCCGTAGCACAATTTGATGCATAAAAAAACTTGCAACTTCAGATGCGGTCCCTCGTGGCAACGCCTTCGTCTCAGCGTAACGCGTCAAATAATCGGTTGCGACAATAATACATTTGTTGCCAGAAGAAGACAAAGGAAACGGGCCTAGGAGGTCCATCCCCACTTGTTCAAACGGTGTACGTGGTGGATCAATCGGTTGTAGATGACCTGCAGGCTTTAAATGTGGTGTCTTGGGACGCTGGCATTCATGGCATCCCTTCGCGTAGCGTCTCCGCTACGTCTCCGCTGGCACGGGTTGCTCGTCTTCGTCTTCCTCGTTCACCAGCACAGAACTGACCCACTGTTCACTGGCACAGAACACCAGGTGGCAATATGATTATAACGCATGCCGCAGTGGAAGTCTCCGTAAATTTAGACTATCGGGGTTTTCTAACATGCTCTGGCGTCGTACAGTACGTGGGCGCTTATCATTTATTTACTTATTTATTTATTTATTTATTTATTTATTTATTTATTTATTTATTTATTTATTTATTTATTTATACTGCAGGCCAATATGCGGGCCCATGCATCTCGTCTTCATCGAAATGAGACCTACGTGGTGTGCATTGAACCCGTGACCACCGGGTCAGCAGCCGAGTACCACAATCGCTATACCATCCAGGTGAATTGTGTTGGGATAAAGTAATAGTAGTAGTAATTCATTTACAGTAAGCACAATACAGAGCTCACTGCAGGGGCAATGACTTAAAGAGCCTGCTCCTCTACCACTAAAGCCCCTGCTCCTCCCGCGCCCCTGCTCCTCCACCTCTAATGTGTATCCGACTCTAGCGTAGCCTACCAACCCAGTTTGTTTTATTCATATGTAATAATAAAAAACATCTAGACAAACAAACCGAACAACCAAAGTGAACGACCGATGCGTCCTGAGGGCAACATGTTCAATGTAGCGGAAAAGACCCCATGAATGGCAGTGGCAACTGCCCGAAAAAAAACAAGAGACTCCAAAAACAACGTGCAACAGCATCCAGTTCATCTCAAGCGACAAACGCGATCTTCTATTCTGCAGAGTATCGAGTAGAGGCGGAAGAGATGGTTACCGGTGTTGCGTGCAGCGAGGATTCATAGAAGAAAGCGTAGGAGAGCATTTGTATTCCTATGCTTTGAGTGTCACTGGATGTTCCATGGCGCTCGTTTTCTTTCGGACTGCGAATATGCATGTTTGCTTGGTGAAGGCAATAAAGAAAGACACGTCCAGTCCACAGCAGCACGTGAATTATAGCATCACAAACATTCTCCATCCATTGTGAAAGCGACAGACAGTGGTCATGGGCTGCAGGAGATGACTCGTGCACAGAGGCGAATTTATTGCCGGTGGCTGCTGTCACGGCTCGGATGGAAAGTTTCAGCACAACAAGGATATAGCAGCTTTCGATTTACAGAAGCTATCAAGAGAGAGAACAGAGCAATCTAGTTGCATGTTCTATGAATGTTTATGCTGGACAACAGTGTAACTGTATACATCCGGGGCTTCAAACACGCGGCCAGCAGGACGCACATGGCTCGCAAACCATTGGCACCAGTGGCAACCCTGCCTTTGGCGACCCGTGGTTTCACACGAAATAAAATTTTTTCTGTTGCCTTGCTTAATGATATTTCCATTATTTTCTTGTCTATTTCGAATAATAACGCCTACACTGGTAGAAGTACAAAGACGGGACTCGTCTCAACCTTTCTTTTTTTCGGTGACGCTTCATGCAGTGCCTATGTGTTAAAGCATCACTATGAAAACAAAAAAACAATCTATTTCCGAACTGTCTTGCACATTTTTTGCAAACCCCCGTTAGGATATTACATAATGTTAGTCATTTTGCGGATCGACGTCAGAACCTACGTCAAATTGCGTTTGAATACGAACAACATACAAGAAATTTATTGCTTCAAATGACAGCGTTAGGAGGCATGTTATTCAAGTGCCTGCTTACTCCCCCCTCGTTCCCACCCGGTTCTACTTTCTTACTGTCACGGCCCTTACGGGACTAAAGTTTGGGACAGCGACCCACTAACTCATATCAGTTTGAAATTCCTGCCATACATATAAGTACGGAACAAATAGGCAACTGAAGAACGATTTCGATTGATATGTGGGGTGTAACGTCCCAAAACCCCCATATGATTATGAGAGATGCCGTAGTGGAGGAATCTCTAAATCTCGACCAACTGGTGTTTTTTAACATGCACTGAAATCTGAGCACATGGGCCTATAGCATTTTCCCCTTCATCGAAAATGCATCCGCTGCAGCCGGGATTCGATCCCGCCACCTGCGGGTCAGCAGCCAAGTAGCTTAGCCACTATAGACCACCGCGGTGGGGCCAGGAATGATTTCAAGGAAATTCCAGCAAAGCCGTTTAGCACGCGACGCCAATGCGACATAGGATTTTGGACCTCAGCCGATAACACATCTTGCAACTAAATTTGAAATGTCCGTCATTGCACCTACGGAGTGAAAGATTTCGTTTTAATATAAGCAAAGGGTGTTGGAATCTAGTCATGGTTTGGTTTAACGGGGGCTACTAATTCTTTTTGCCTTAAATTTAATTCTTTTTCTCTCATCTCAGCTAGCCACAGTTCTTATAAAATCTACAGCTAACTACTACTAAGCTTTCCCTTGCGTGAATATATGTTGGCTTCGTATCGGTTTGTCTTAGAAAAAAAAAAGAAAAACTGCCTCCTGAATTCACTACCCTTTCTCTACTATCCTTATCACTAAAACTGGATTGGTCTATTTGCAGTTGTTTTAATAGGTATCATTTTCAAGGCTTTATTTTTATTTTAGCCACTGAGAATCCGGGTAGTGAAATAAGTACTCTGTGACCAATGAACGTGGTGCATATGAACCATGATGAACAATATAGATAGAGACGCGCGTCAGTGCACAACAAACGCTAAGTTAAAGCGCTATGATCCAAGACAGCGATACGCGTGATCACATCTGGGCCTCTACATTCATTTCTCTTTCTTTTCGGAGCAGGACGATTGGACTGCCGTGACAACGTGGCACGGAAACGAAACATTACATTTTCTATGGGAGACTGTGCTGCGGCGAAATTTCGCTTTTTTTTTGTTTATGTACTGGTTCGTTTGTTCACTAGGTAGTAGTATACCCGCAGAATCCCTCTGAAGTGGTGGGCACGTTCTAGGCAGAACGCCGGCCATCCATCTTGTGCATCATTGTTGAAAAGATTGTTGTCTTGCTGCCATTCTTCCTGCTTTCGAACTAGGGCGACAAGCGCGGCCTAGGTTGGCCAGCTTACAGGTCGTGCCCGAAGGGTTAACGCGAGTCTGTTGGAACGCACCATCTATTCCGTCGATGCGTACGTGTCGCATATGCGAAAACCTTGACGTGACGGCTGCCGCAGGTGGCTTCCTTCATGGCAAGAAGGCTTTGTCCGATGCCCTGTTGTGTGACCAAGTGTCTCACAGCATTGTTGCTATCAAGTCTGCACAAACGTGCACACTGCCTTCGTGCTGTGCGTTGCAATACAGTGGTTAACTCAACGGAAGCCACTATTACGAATGTAATCCCGAGAGTTATATGAGTGAAAAGGTCGAAGATGGCACTTCTTGCTCTGCACACGTGTATTTGTAAGGCGCTTGGGAATTGCGAAACAAAGAGATAGTTGCCGTGATAACAGTAATTTCAGGGTGCAGCAGAAAGCAAGGTCTAAAGGTAGCTTTTAAAAACATGATTAAGTTAATTTTGCAGTCTAAACTCCAGCTTACGTACCAATACATTTTTTATAGGTTCTTAAGGGCGTGCTGTATATTTGAGCAAAAAAAGAAAAAAAACCAAAAAACTTGAAGTGTTTGTGTCGAGGCCCATTTCATCTAAACAAAAATTTGCTATGCTACATTGTAAAGTGAGAAAAGAGCACATGGACCGTAAAGGCCAGCACATCGGCATATGATCAATAAAGCAACTAACATGTTGTACTTCAACAAACGAAACAGAACAAGACACTGGCCCCGCCACGGTAGTTTAGTGGCTAAGGTACTCACTCGGCTACTGACCCGCAGGTAGCGGGATCAAATACTGGCTGCGGCGGCTGCACTTTCAATGGATGCTAAAATGCTTCGAGCCCGTGTGCTCACATTTGGGCGCACGTTAAAAAACCCCAGGTGGTTGAAATTTCCGGAGTCCTCCACTACGCCGTCAATCATAATAATATGGTGGTTTTAGGACGTTAAACCTCACATATTAAACAAAAAGTCACTGATATCCTCACGTGCGCGCAAGAATATGCCCTACAGTATTTCTTGCTAGCAAAAAGCAGTGATTGGGCACTGACGCTCTCGTAATATTGGCGAATGAAAAGCTAACAAACATTGACTGACTCTCGCTGCCCGTGTACCTGGAAACGACCAAGAACGAGTTTTCTCTTTGTAATTACATAAACGAAGTGCGGACGGCGGATACCTAGCGCATTTGACATTTTATTGCGATAGCAATTATATGGACACTCTCGGCTGGATTTCGCCGCCGGCGTCTGCGTGGGCATCGATGTCATGCACCGTATATCTATACGTATTGTGAAGAAGAAAACGCATCGTTGACAAGCAACATCGCCACCGCTTGGGCACTGGGTTCTGGGCTTCTCTCGCTCGCCTCGTGCTGATCGTCGCCGGCATCTACTTGGCCAGAAGCTTGCCTCGAGAAGCGAGCCTACGATCGGGTGCCTGCGGCTGCGTTCCTTGTTCCATCCTCAGGGTTGCGGTCAAGTAGCCGGCGGTTACTTTTATTTTATTTTATTAGATCTACCTCTTGTTCCGCAACTGTTTTAGTGCATTGATAAGTGTAACTTCTTCTTATTTCATGTCTGTTTCTTCTCCGGGCCAGAGGCCTGCCCTCTGGTCAGCCTCTGTTCCCCCTCAAGATCTTCCTCTGGAGTTGTTTCTCCGCAATGGAATCCGTAGCGTTCCTGTCGCTTTGGTGCCGACCACCGGTGGGTTCATCCGCATGAAAAACCCCAAGACAATCCAAACGAAACTTCGTGCGATCACTCCCCACTCTCTATTGATAACAGAGGTTCGTCAGTTTGGACGCGGGGGGATACTATGCTGCTCACCAGACAAGGCCTGCATCCAAGACCTTCTGAAGTGCACACTTTTGCGTCACATCCGGTGAGCTCTTTTATCCCACCTCATCTAGCTTGCTGCAAAGGATTGGTTCGGGGGGTAGACGCAAGTATAAGCCCAGCAGAAGTCTTGGACATCTTTTCCCCAGCAGGTGTTATTTCTGTTTACCGCTGTACCAAACAGGAAAACCAACAGAAAGTTCCCACTGAAACTGTAATTGCCACGTTCGCTGGACAGATCGCCCTTCGGAGATCAAGGCATGGCCGCTTATCTATAAGGTCGAAGCTTTGGCTCCCCGTCCGCTGCAATGTGCTAAATGTTGGCGCTTTGGACACAGTACTAAAGGTTGTCGGTCGGAGACTCGATGCCGCATATGCGGAGCCATATACGGGGCTGGTCATAGTACTGCTGAGTGTCAATCAGACAATAAGACATGCTGTTTGTGCAAGGCAAATCACGCTGCAGACGATCCTAACTGCCCTGCAAGATCAAAGAAACTTCAGGTGATTGAAATCATTGAAAGGAGACGATGCTCTCGTAGAGAAGCAATTGCAGAAATTCAAAGCAGGAGTCAGGGTTATGCCGGTATAGCAGCTCGTCCACCTCTTTCTATGGATGCATCACTTTCTCAGTCCATTTCTGCTATGGTAGAAAAGGCCGTAGAAAAAGTATTAGAAAAATTTTTACTCAATCTGTTCGCCTCACTCAATAGTATTATGGATTCACAGATGTCGGGTGCATCTGATCGAATAACTAAGCGTATCCAACCTCCTAGTGCCTCAATTAGTAAACCTGCCGAACATCAGTCAGATGTCTCTATCGATAATGAGGCAATGCTTTCCAGTCCTAACACAACTGAGCAGGAAGGTATATCTGATTCAGAATCAATAATTAATCGGGATGTAGATATGGATGCTCGCCTTTTGAAACGCACCAGGTCACCCACTAGCAAACTTAATAATTCTTCTCATCCGAAAACAAAAAAGAGTGTGAAGGAAACTAGGACTAAAGCGGACTTCTTAAAAGATAGTATCTTAGATCAAGCAGTTGCTACTGCTTGCTTATCATCATAGGGTACCTTAGAGTACTTCAGTGGAACTGCCGTTCAATTCTCTCTGCAACTACAGACTTATTATACCTAATTTCTCAACAATTTCCAGACGTCATAATTTTACAAGAAACTTGGCTGTCTGCTGATCAAAACTTCTTTCTAAAAGACTATCAGTGCTTTCGACTGGACCGAGACTCACGTGGTGGAGGATTAATGTTTTTCATTTCATCCAAAATTTGCCATAAAGCACACTTAGTTTACCAACAAATATCACACGATTATGAGGTATTGGTTCTGGAAATTCACTTTCCCGGATATGCGCCACTATCTATAGTCAACAACTACTTTCCGGCTGGAATACAAGATGAAAGAGCCCTTGACATGACTGCGAGTTTTTGCAGAAACAGTACGCTATTTGCGGGAGACTTCAATTCCCATCACGTTTCATGGGCATTCCGCACTGATTCATCAGGAAAACGGTTGTGGGACTGGACTAACCGGAATAACCTTATTTGTTGAAACTCCAGAGTTCCGACATTCGTTCGATGTAATTCGAGGTCCGTCTTAGACTTGACATTTGCTAGCTCAAGTGTGACAATATCGTCTTGGACTGTTCTTGATACTGCTACAAGTAGTGATCACTGCCCCCTGGTATTTGAAGTCAGCATTCCTTTAGTGACGGTAGATCGCCAGGTGCAAAGTTTTGTAAACTACTCTAAATTTAAAAAGAACTTACAGTCAACGCTGTCTTCCTTGCCCAATATGGAAACAAATATGAAAGCTATAAGCCTTTGTTCCACCCTAAACTGTACAATTAAAAAATCACAGTTCACTATATCTTCAACAAAGGGAAAATTCATATCTGCCTGGTGGAATGCGGATTGCGCCAGAGTTTATAGACGCCGCAACGCTGCATGGAAAAAACTCCTCACCAACCAATGTCCGACTAATTGGAGAAATTATTTATTTGCTAAAGCTACCTTTAGGAGAACAGTTTCATTAGCGAAAGACGATTATGAAGAAAAACGGTACACCTACTTATCCAAGAGTGGCAACAAGAAAGCTCTATTCAGATTTCTCCGTAATCGTAAAGCTATTACAGCACACGTAAATATTGACTCAGTTATTTTTTCTCCAACTGATTTGGAAAATACATTAACGGAAATTGCAATAGAATTGGAGAAGAGATTTACATCACAAATCAAAATAAAGTGTGCAAAACCGTCATTCGGAAATGATTTTATTGAAGTAAGTAGGAATGAACTTGCGCACGTCGTTCGTATTCTGCCAAACACAGGTCCTGGACCAGATGGCGTCACTTCGGAAATGTTAAAAATATTATTCGACATCTCTCCTGAAGACCTCCTTAGCGTTGTCAACTATTCACTTGAAAATAGTTGGATACTTCCTGACTGGAGACTTCCAAAAATAATACCGCTTGTTAAAAAACAGGGACTAGGAATGCAGATAAATAACATTAGGCCAATCGCTTTAACATCACACGTAGTTAAGTTAATAGAAAGAATACTTTACATTAGAGTTACGAAGTTCATAACAGATAATGCGATACTCAGTGCGTGCCAGATTGGATTTAGACCAGGTTACTCTATATGGTGGGCGCATGTTGATTTAGAGGCTCGTATAAAGCTTGCTCGGCACAGACGACAATATGCGGCCCTAGTAACCCTTGATTTAGCCAAGGCATATGACAGTGTTGAACATGCTATTCTTATCAATGTCCTAAAAGAGCTTACGTTCCCGCAGTACATAACAAATTGGATATACGAATTTTTAAAAGACAGAAAATTTATTGCTTCCAACGAGGTATTTCCACGCCGAAGTATAGCCAACGAAAGGTGTTCCTCAAGGCTCTGTTCTATCGCCTCTGCTATTTAACATTTTGTTAAGTTCAATACCACAGAGTGATAAGGTACACGTATATGTATATGCAGATGATATCGCGTTCTTTGCATCTGACAACGATATTTATTCACTACATTCGACTTTACAGTGTTATTTGGCAACATTGGAAACCTGATTTCAGAAAATTCATATGAACCTGAACGTAACTAAAAGTGCTATAATAGTTTTTCCGTTGGACGCACCAGTTACTATTTCTCTTCAGTACCATCAAGAAATAATACCCCAGGTTAATTGTATTAAATATCTGGGTGTACTGTATGATCAAAAACTGAGCTGGCGTGACCACATTGAATATATTAAAATTAAGGCTATACACGTGCTGTTGGAATGATAAGTAGGCTTGGCCGCCTCCGTTCCGGTCTTCGCAGAGATACGATGATCATGATTTATCGCATGTACGTTCGTCCGATTCTTGAATTCGGATGTGTACTATTCTCTGGTGGACCAGCATACAAAATACACCCCCTCATTCTTTTAGAGCGGGAAGCCCTACGTAGTTGTTTAGGTGTGCCAAGATTCACAGCTAACAATGTTTTGTATCAAGAAGCTCGGATACCCACCCTTGCTTGCAGATTTCGTATTTTAACAGTAAACACCTATTTAAAATTTTCTGAATCCACTTTAAGAAGGCGACAATTTGTATTCTTTGCCGAGCCTGGTGTCTTTTTCAATGAGCATTGGTCCCGTGTATATAAACCCCAAGTGCTATTTGTTCAAACACTTCTAGATGCTTTAAATGTTAATATATTCGAGATCACACCATCTGTCAAACCAATCGGCCAAGTGCAAATAGAATTTGACGATATCTTCCCTATGAACGCTAAACACTTGCCCTCTAAATATTTGATTGGTTTATTAAAACAACACCTGTCTCAATTAGGTACTAATACAGTAATTGCAACGGATGCATCTATGAGTGGCGAGAAGGCAGGTGTGGGTATTTTTTCTCTCTCATTATTCTGGTCATTTTCATTACGCCTCCCAGATTATACACCAATATTTGAAGCGGAATTAACGGCCGTTATACTAGCTATTCGTAAACTTCCTGCGACTCATTCGACAGCTGTGATAGTGACTGACTCGTATTCCGTGTGTTCATTCTTATCATCGTCGTCGACATTAGCAGTACTAGAGACTTTTAAATCATTAATCCCAGCAAACATTCGTCTAGTGCGAATGATATGGGTGCCAGGACATCGTAGTATATTTATAAACGAGATGGCTGACAAACTTGCGCGAACATCTCTTGATCTTCCGATTGTGCCAATCATGCCTCCTACAGCTTATGTAACAGCAGCGAGGTTTAGAAAACTTTCCCTTCTTGAAGACTCATCAAAAACCATGATACCGAATCCAGATTTCTCGCACCTGCAATTCACATGGAATAATAAATGGTGTCCCACGCGTAAATTGGAAGTCTTGGTAACAAAATTACGTTGCCGTGTACCACCTCTTAATTTCTACTTAAACAGGTCTGGTCTGGTGCCATCCCCTCTGTGCTCAAGCTGTAACGAACCTGAACATATCGACCATTTTCTTATCACATGTCACCGATGCAAAAATCAAAGAAAAAACTGCTTTGAAATTTTATTCAGAAAATTAGGAATGTCACTCGATACTCCCAATATTTTGTCTTTTGGGGCCATTTCATTTGGACATAGCGACAGGAACATCTGCGGGGCTCTCTGAGAATTCATTTATAACACAAGAAGATTACCTTGCTGAGTCAGCCATCAGCTCTCGAATTTCACTAGTCACACTACCACTTATTATTTAGCTGATACACTGCAATGATTCAACTTTCAGGAGAATTTCATATAACGATTGCACCACAGATATTCAACAAATTCTATTATTTCTCCCCCCCCCCTTTTTTTTCTTTGTTTTTACATTGCGCCAAATTAATTTCACAGTCAAAACACAGTAATCATATTCCTCTAATCTAGAAAATCTATAGGTATTTACTTGCATTAACCACCGGCTTCTTGGCCAATCCCCCTTAGTGGGTGAGAGCCACAAAAGAAAGGAACAAGCAAGCAAGCAAGCAAGCTCCCGTGTCATTGCCAGAAGCTCCCGTGGACGAGACTCACGTGCTTCTCATTGAGCGCTGCTGAAATCTGCTTCTGGAACTTCTACCGGGTGTCAGTGAAGTGCCGCGCTCAACCTACTGGGGTGTTCTTGGCTGAGGATTGAGTGGTTTTAACTTTCTGTCTTAGAGTCCGATTCTATAGTTTATCTGTTTCTAAGTCTAACCATATCTCTAGTGCTCATGTCGACTACTTCTCCTGGCCAGGCGCGATCCACCTGGTCAGCGTCCCTGCCGTCTAATGAATTACCGCTAGACTCCTTTTTCCGCAGTGGTATCGACAGCATTCCCGTAGCACTGGTACCTACAAATGGAGGCTTCATCAGACTTTCAAACCCTCAGGTGGTTCAAAAGGAACTAAAGACAACTTCAAATCATTTCCAGACCATCACAGATGTGCGCCCATTTGGGCGAGGAGGTATCGTGTGTAGGTCGCCGGATCAGACCTGCGTGCAGGATCTTCTCAAATGCACCTCCTTTGCTGCTACCCCGGTGAGTGCTTTTATTCCGCCTCACCTTGCATGTAGATTTCGAAGTAGACGCCAATCGGCGCCCGGCGGCGCGGCGTCTGTGTTGTTCATACGACCTTCGAGTGGCTCCTGCTTCCTACAATGATATTCAAGTGAATTTTTCGAGTGCGCGTTCAGCTTTGTTTGTGTCGCATCAGTGAAAGTGCCAGGACTATTTTGATGCCAAAAACTGCTGCGTGAGTCGACTATTTTCACGTTTTGGAACGTTTTTTCTCCGGAGCCGGCCACCGCCTGGGCTAAGCCTAACGAGGTAAGCCCACGCCGGCGCGACGCCAGCCGCGTCGCCGTTCCCGGGTGCCGTTTTCGCTCTTCTAAGGGCTTATTTTCAGAAAATAATGGAATATCAGGTGGTGGGGGAGGACATAACCCCCGAAGAGGTGACAGAAGACCGAGGTTGGCAGTCTGCAGGCGCCAGAAGAGCTGGCGCGCGCTCGGCAGGCGCTAATCCTAATAGTGCTACTCTCAACGAGACGAAGTCGACAACGGCCGAGGCCCCGCGAGGCCGCAACCGTGGCAATAACATCAAGGCTAGAATCATCCGCGCTGGCCGGATGCCCCACCTCCCCAAGGAGGATACGAAGATCGTGATTCGGCCCCGCGGAGGCCTCAATATTGTCAAGACCGGCTGCACCGTGGTGGCTGATGCAATCCTGGCAGCCACAAGCCTCTGCGCCGAAGATTGGCGGGGCGACACGCTATGCCCCAACGTGCAGCAGAATATTATGGTTGTCAGCACACCTAGAAGGGAAAATGCCAACCACTACGTCAAAGTTCGGCAGATCGTCGTCATGGGCCGAACATACGAGGTCAGTGCCTACGAGGCCGCCCCTCATTCCACGTGCAAGGGCGTGATCCGAGGTATTCCACTCGTAGACGGCCCGAATGATATTGACAACGAGATCGTAAATGAAAGAAATCCGCTCGCCCTGGCAGCCAAGCGCATAGGCAGCACCGGTACGGTAATCGTCGCCTTCGACGGTCATAGAGTCCCAAACTTTGTACGCTACGGCCCCACCCTTGTGCAATGTTCGCTTTATCGCAAGAAAATAGACATTTGCTACGCTTGTGGTCGGCTCGGTCACCGTGCTGATGTGTGTCCCAGCCCAGGCGACGTCGTATGTCGGGGCTGTGGGGCTTCAAATCCTGACGCACAACACAAGTGTACCCCCAAGTGCAGACTGTGTGGTGGGCAACACCTCACGGCTGACAAGGACTGTAGGCAAAGATTCCAGATCCCGTATGTCGTGCGACGAAGGCGCTGGGAAAAGTCTCGCGCCACCGATCAAGACCAAGCCATGGCACCACCATCACCCCCCACGGATGGGCAGGACTTCCAGCAGTCACGTGGTTCCGGGGGCCGTTCCAGGCGACGTTCTCGGTCCCATTCCAGGGGCCGTTCCCGGTCCAGGAGCCGCTCCCGGTCCCGAGGAAGAGCCCGGCGCTACAAGTCTGGGAGCCGCTCCAGGTCTCGATCCAGGTCTACCGGGCGTCAACAGCAGCCTAGCGGGGTGTCAGCGAGAAGCAAGAAGTCGGGCTCTGTAACCTGGGCCGACACGATCCGAGGAGGGCCAGCTGAGGTACTGTCGGGGTCACTCCCAGAGCATGCGGAGAGCGCGCGCGAGATTTCCCAGCTGAAACCCGAGAACGCAGAGATGAAGGAAACCATAAACAGGCTTTTGTCCGAAATTGCTGAGGTTAAGAACGCGAGAAACCCACCACCGCAACCCGCCGTCGCATGCGTCGCCGATACAATGCCCTTACCCATGGAGGTGCACAGCACTAAAGCCGGCGACAGCAGCAGTGAGGGTCAAAGTGCTCCCAAGAAGAGGGCCGTCGCCCACGAACAGGAAGGTGTAGCGATTCGAGTCAGGTCTGAGCTTCGAGACACGCTATCCGCGCTCAGTGAAAGCATCAATAAGCTCGGGGAGAATTTCGCCCAACTGCAGATCACCCTGGCCGCGCAAAACGACCGAGTATCCAAAGTAGAGTTGTTTCTCGAAAGCGTAGTGAAACCAGCTCTGACCTCAACCGCCGTCGTACAACCCCAGCCCGGCGCTACGGGCCCCATCGTCCACGCTATTCTTAGCCAACCTGAGGGCAGCACCAGCCCACAAAAGCACCAAGATGGCCAAGCCAAGTGAGACGTTTCTTATTTGGCAATGGAACTGCAGGGGCTTCCCTAGTAAAAAGGCGTCCTTGCAGCAGTACATTCGATGCTCTAGCGAAAAACCCCTCGTCATTCTGCTTCAGGAAACATTAACTCCAAACGTCACACTGACTGGTTACAAGCCCGCCTCGCGTTATTCCGATGGCCGGGGCGTCTGCACCTTGGTCAGTAACAAGCTCACACACATCTCTCACGACCTCAAAATGGCCACCAGCAGCGCCGAATATGTCATGACCGAGATTCTGCCGCGCAGCTCGGACCGAAGCAGCATCTTTTTTCTCAACGTGTACAGTAGTCCTAAGGACCGACGGCAGCGCTTCAGGGCCCTCATAAAGAAGGGCGTCAACTTGGCAGGTCCCAACCCCTGGTTGTGGCGGGCGATTTTAATGCTCCGCACCACACTTGGGGCTACCCGTACAATACCAGCAAGGGCGCGGAACTGTGGCAGAACGCGATGGACATGGACCTGACTCTAATCACCGACAAGGCCTTTCCAACTCGGTTGGGCACCTCATCCTGCAGAGACTCCACTCCCGACCTGACCTTCGTCAAGAATCTCCCCGATGTACAGTGGGCCAACTCAAACATTGACTTAGGTAGCGACCATTGCGTCCTGGTGACGCAGTTTTTAATGGTCCGAAAGAGGGCACGGGAGTTTTCTTGGACAAACTGGGACCAGTTTCGCAAAGTCCGCAACGACCAACCCCTACCTGCAACCAGGCCAAGCCTACAGGAGTGGATTAGCCAGCTCAGAGAGGACGTCATAAGTACCACCAAGATTATTAGTACTGACCTTCCGGTTGAAAAAATGGATAGCCGCCTTGCCCACCTGCTAGAGGCCAAGCAGTCACTTCTCGCCCGCTGGAAAGGCCAGCGCCTCAATCGCAGGTTGCGCAAGAAAATCTCCGACCTAAACAAGACCATCGAGGAGCACTGTCGCGTGCTCTCCAAGCAGCAGTGGGACGAGGTGTGCAACTCGGTAGATGGCCAGATGCGTAATGGCAAGACATGAAACCTGCTCAAGCACCTGCTCAGTGAGACTAACACCAAAACTAACCAGTGGAACGTACTAGCGCGAGCCATGCACGAAGCCAAGCAGTACTCTTCAGAAGAGGAGGTTTTGAAGCAGCTGGTGCAAAAGTACCTCCCTGTCGACTCGAACCCCGCAACAACGTACCCCGAGTACTCAGGACCGGCCAACACTGAACTGGACGCCGAGATATGCCACGAAGAGGTTCGGCAGGCGCTTTACGCGCTCAATGGGAGGTCTGCCGTGGGCCCCGATGGCATAACTAATAAGACCCTGCGCAACCTGGACGACCGATCAATCGACTACCTCACCGAGATCATCAACGAGGCATGGAAGAGCGGCGAGGTCCCCGACCCGTGGAAGGTCGCGCGCACCGTGCTCATTCCTAAGCCGGGGAGGTCACCCAACTTGGACAACATGCGCCCCATTTCGCTCACATCCTGCGTGGGAAAGGTAGCCGAGCATGTGGTCCTCAATAGGTTGACTCGGTACCTGGAAGACAATGGGCTCTACCCGTACACCATGATTGGCTTTCGGGCCAAGCTTTCGACGCAAGACGCTATGAAGCTGCTCAAGCACCAAGTCATCGACTGCAACACTCGAGACATGCGGGCCATTCTCGGCCTCGATTTAGAGAAAGCCTTCGACAATGTTACTCATTCTTTCGTGTTGCGGTCGATTGCTGAGCTCGGCCTTGGAGTCAGATTCTACAAATATGTCAACTCTTTCTTGACCCGTAGGAGAGCCACCCTCAGTGTGGGAGACCTTGTCTCCGAGGAGATCGAGCTGGGATCGCGCGGCATGCCACAAGGGTCAGTGCTATCGCCCACCCTGTTCAATCTTGTCATGGTCGGGTTGTCCAAGAGGCTCTCATGTATCGAAGGCATTAACCACACAATTTACGCGGACGATATTACCATTTGGTGCACAGGTGGCAGCGATGGGCAAGTCGAGCGCTCCCTGCAGGAGGCCATAGACACCACGGAAGATTACCTCCGTCCCACAGGCCTGAGGTGTTCCCCAAGCAAGTCCGAGCTTCTCCTTTACCAACCCACTAGGCGAGGGCCCAAGCCCAAAAACTGGCAGCCGATCTCGAAGAGTGATATCAAGCTCTACACCAGAGATGGCAGTGCGATACCCAGAGTTGACTCCATTCGGGTCCTCGGCATGACCATCGAGTCCAATGGTTCCAACGGCAAGGCTATACTCAAGCTCGCCGCCAAGACGGATAACGGGGTTCGGCTGGTTCGGCGGGTGGCCAACCGCTACCAAGGCCTCAAGGAAGACAACCTAATCCGCCTGGTCAATGCCTTTGTGCTCTGCCACTTTTCATATGTCACGGCCATGCACAATTGGCAGCGTGCCGAGCGTGACAAGATCAACGTCTTGCTCAGAAAGATTACCAAGCGGGCCCTCGGTATCCCAATCAGGACGCGCACCGAGCGCCTGCTCCAGCTCGGAGTACACAATACGTTGGAGGAGATTGCCGAAGCGCAGGAGGGGGCCCAGCTCGCGCGCCTTTCGAGCTCCCAGACCGGCAGACATATACTTCGAGAGCTCGGTCACTCTCCGGCTGAAGTGGACGAGAAGATGAGACAGGTACCCCGTGAGATTCGTGACCTCATCACCGTGGCACCGATACCGAGGAATGTCCATCCCGAGCACAATCGTGGTAGGCGACGGGCTAGAGCTGCCACTCTTCTCAAGCAGATTCACAGTGAGGAGCACGGCGTCAGCTTTGTCGATGCGGCCGCGTACCGTGGGAGCCGCGCCTTCTCCGCAGTCGTCGTCGACTCCAAACAACAAATCACCAACTGCGCATCGGTTCACACTGACGATCTGGCGGTTGCCGAGCAAGTGGCCATCGCCCTGGCCATCCAGGAAGGTGAGAGGGAGGTCATCTATAGTGACTCTAGGTCAGCTATTCGCGCTTTCGAGCGCGGTGTAATCTCCAAGAAAGCCCTGCGCGTGCTCCAAAGTGGTGGCCGCGACGGCATCAAGCACCACGTACTGATTTGGTTTCCTGCACATGTTGGACAGGTCCAAGGCGCTCCCCCCAACCTCAACGAGTCTGCCCACGAGGCCGCGCGCGCACTTACCGACCACGCGGGTTCCGGGCAACGATTCGGGGCCAACGGGGTTGCGGAAAACAGGGACGCGCCTGCCACGTACAACGAAATAACAAAATATTTTTACCTCGCGCGGAGACTATATCCACTCCCTCATCCAAATCTTAATAGACCACAAGCCCTTACGCTCAGACTACTGCAGACCGACACGTACCCTAACCTGAGATCCCTTCACGCTATTTATCCTGACGTGTTCCCCAATGACGCTTTCCCCGAATGTGGGGATGTATCCACGCTTGCGCACATGCTCTGGGAGTGCAAGGCAATGTACACTAACCCCAACACTACATCGGTCAGGTGGGAGGCGGCCCTTCGCAGCTCCCTCCTGGCCGACCAACTTTGGGCCGTCCAGCAGGCCCGCGGAGCGGCCGATAGGCTTGGCCTAACGGTCCCGACGTGGGAGACGCCCGCTGCGCGCTGACGCGCGCCTTGCAGGACCTCAATAAAGTTTCGCAACCAACCAACCAACCTTGCATGTACCAAAGGCCTTGTACGGGGAGTCGACTCCAAGCTGAGTCCAGCTGAGACCCTAGACAGGCTCTGGAGCAGGCGTAATTTCAATTTACCGGTGTAATCGCCTAGTCGACAACCAGAGGGTACCAACCGAATCTGTTATCGCGACATTTGTGGGCACAAAATGCCCGTCAGAAATAAAATTATGGCCACTGATCTTCCGAGTAGAACCCCTCGCTTCTCGTCCGATTCAGTGCAAGAACTGCTGGAGATTCGGCCACAGTGCGGGAGGATGTAAATCTAACGTTCGTTGTAGCACCTGTGGAGAGAGTCATCCTTCAAGCAATTGTACTGCAACAGTGGAAAAGTGTTGTCTCTGTGGGGGCAGTCACTGCGCCGACAACTCTGACTGTTCCGCTCGTTCCCGGGAGGTTCAAATCCTAGAAGTTATTGACCGCCGCCGCTGTTCTAGAAGGGAAGCCATTGACATAGTTAGAGACAGGGCTTTTGGATATTCTGGTATTACAGCGCGCTGCACTTCCAGTATGGACTCAACCCTATCGCAGGCTATTGAAACTGCCGTGGAAAAGGCAGTGAGTAAGGCAATGGATAAACTAATATCTAACCTTTCCGACTGTTTAGTGCAAATTCTTTCAAGCCAGATTGGACAAACAGTACAGACTAGTACAGAACCTGCAGTATTACACATTACCAGTGATGCCACACAGCTACGCAATGTAGTGATGGACGAACTTTCTGCATCTGCAGGCAAGGCTAAGCAGCCAGGAACACACGTGCACTTGGACCGACATTCGCCTCGGCCGAGTACAAGTACTGATACAGATATGGAACTCGATATACGAACTAATAAACGTACCAGATCCCCTATCTTCACCGATATCAAGTCCAAATCTAAACGGAATGAATCAGCAATTTCGCGTGAAGATGCTAACAAGGGCGCGACATGCGCCTCTGCGGTGCGCTCAACATCATAGGTCAGTTGAGGGTACTACAGTGGAACTGCCGTTCTATATTCTCAGCCTCAACCGACTTACATTACTTTTGCAATAATTTTAATCTTGATATTATAATTCTCCAAGAAACTTGGCTTACACCAAATAAAAATTTCCATCTTGCAGGTTTTCGTTCTTTTCGATTAGATCGCCCATCACGTGGTGGTGGTTTAATGATCCTTGTATCAAGTAAATTATGCCATAGGGCGAAAATTTCTTTCAGAATGTTAGACTTGGATTGTGAATTATTAGCATTAGACTAGTGTCTCCCCGGATACCACCCTTTCTCAATCGTAAATTGTTACTTCCCCTCCGGTGTGCAAAGCACGCGTTATCTTGACAGCGTTTTGGTAGCATGTAGAAAGGAAATTGTACTCACAGGAGACTTTAATTCACACCATTTGTCTTGGGGTATAAGGACAGATTCTTGTGGTAGGCGACTGTGGGAATGGACTATTGATCACAACCTCTCCTGTCTGAATAAAGGTCATGTAACATTTGTCCGAGGTCAAACTAGCTCAGTATTGGATTTAACGTTTTGCTCCAATGCAATCAAGATTTTGTCATGGGCTGTTCTGGATTCGGCAACTAACAGTGACCATCTTCCTGTAGTTTTTGACATTACTTGTCCAACAATAACTTTAGATCAGCCAAATCGCACATACATCAACCATAGCAAATTTCAAGCCTGCCTCCGTTCTGCCATTTCCAAGCTTGGAAATGCCAGTACTAAGGAGATTGCATCTACGATTGGTTCAATGCTGGAGGGATCTAGAAAAAATTCTGAATTTTCTATTCCATCCAATAAACGATCCTCCTCTCGTTGGTGGAACGATGAGTGTACGCGCGATTATAGAAGACGAAAAGCCGCTTGGAAAAAACTTCTTCTTAATCAGAGCCCAACAAACTGGAAAGACTATCAATTCCTTGCTGGCGTATTTAATCGTACAGTGAACCGCGCGAAAGAAGAATACGAGAGTAGACATTTTGATTATCTTTCTAAATCAAAAAATAAGCGTGCTTTGTTCGCTTATCTTCGGACAAGAAAAGTACTACCAGCACCTTTAACGTTGCAGTCATGTGTCTTGACGCCGGTAGAAATGAACACCTTTCTAGAAGACATAGCGCAAGGTTTAGAACGCCGCTTCACTGCGAATTTTTCGGCTATTCAGTCCGTTCTGGTAAACTTGCATGAATTTCCAGAAGTTTCTTTAGCTGAATTGAATCAGACAGTATTATGCATACCGAGGACGGCTCCCGGACCAGATGGGATTACGAACTCTATGTTGAAATGTTTACTCCAGGAATCGCCTAATCTTTTGCTAGAACTAGTGAATTACTCTTTAGGGAATGCATGGATACCTCCAGAATGGAAACTTGCCAAAATTGTATTGTTGCTAAAAAATGAAAATGATGCATACACGTTGGATAACATAAGGCCGATCGCACTGACATCAAACTTAGTGAAATCGGTTGAGAGAATCATCAATATACGAATTAATGAACTTATTACCATGAGGTCTATTCTAAGTCCCTGTCAAATTGGGTTCAGGGCTGGTTGTTCAATTTGGGATGCCCACGTTGACTTAGAAAGTAGGCTTCAATTAGCTCGGCTACATAAAAAATATGCTGCTTTAGTTACCTTAGACATCGCTAAAGCATATGATACAGTGGAGCACTGTATTTTGATAGATCGATTAGAATACCTTGATTTTCCATCATACATAGTAGCGTGGGTTCACAATTTTCTCGCAGACAGGAAATTTTATTGTTTTAAAGATGGGTTTTTATCATCTACTCATACCCAAACGAGGGGAGTACCACAAGGCTCGGTGCTTTCCCCGGTGCTATTTAACTTACTAATGAGCACCATCTCACGTAAACAGGATATAACAACTTATGTTTATGCAGACGATATCGCATTTTTTGCAATGGCAGATAACATTCAGACCTTATATGAACGGCTGCAGACTTACCTTAATATATTGGAGAGCTGGCTCGATGGCAACAGCTTTTTACTTAATCCGAGTAAATGTGCCCTCCTTGTTTTCCCGCTGCAATACCCTGTGAACATCTCTCTGTCTTACCATCATGAGGATATACCACAGGTGGAATCTGTTAAATACCTTGGAGTAATTTATCACACATCGCTTAACTGGCAATCTCATATCGAATATATCGCCGGAAAAGGTGTGCGGGCCATTGGCATATTACGTAGGCTAAGTAACTACCGCATAGGTATGAGAAGAGACACATTATTAATTATATATCGCATGTATGTTCGTCCCATTTTGGAATTTGGTTGTGTGCTTTTCTCTGGAGTTCCAGCTTACAAGTTGCGGCCTCTAATTCTTCTGGAAAGAGAAGCTTTGCGCTTATGCCTTGGCCTTCCCAAAACAGTCGCCAACAATGTGTTATATCTCGAATCGAGGGTCCCTCCGCTTTCTCGTAGAATTCGCCTTCTGACTGTTCAGACATTCTTAAGAATTTATGAATCACCATTACGACATTCAGAAACAGCCTTTATTTCCACCCCGGAATCATTTTTTGCTGCTATATGGCCGCGATTTCACACGCCACAAATTATATTTGTGCAAAATTTACTGGAGCCTCTAAACGTACGTATATGCGACATCATGCCGAGTCGTTATAATTCAGCCCCGGTGGAAATTCAATTCGACGACATTTTTCCTAATAATGCCAAATTACTTCCCTATAACATTTTGGATGGTTTAGTACAAGATCACCTGCGCCGTATTACAACGAACGTTATTATTGCTACAGACGCATCGCAATACGATGAAAAGTCAGGGGTTGGTATTTTCAGCCCGATTTTAAATTGGATTTATTCCCTTCGACTACCCGATTTCATTCCCGTTTTTGTGGCTGAGTTTCTGGCAGTAGTGCTCGCCTTACGCAAGTTAGATACAGCAATTACATCAGCTGTCATAATAACAGATTCCCTATCTCTCTGTGCAGCACTTTCTGTTGGTGCTGATAATCACGTAACAAGGGCGTTCCGTGCACTAGTACCTGTGCATTTGAGAAAAGTGCGATTAGTTTGGGTGCCTGGACATAAAGGTTTGTTTCTGAATGAAACAGCCGATTCCTTAGCTAAGTCGTCAATCAGCGAACCAATTCTACCGCTCTGTCCATCATCCGCTTATGTGACTGCTGCTCGATTCCGCAGACGTACGCTTATGCAAGTCTTTAAAGGTTCAGCACTAACAAACTCTACAGAATATCGCCATTTGTTATGTCCCTGGCGAAGAGACTTTTGCCGCACCCGAAAACAAGAAGTAGCTATCACAAGGCTGCGTTGCCGGGTACCAAATCTAAATTTCTATAAACACAGGTCTGCTCAGGCACCTTCGCCACTGTGCGCATTCTGTGATGAACTGGAAACAATAGAACATTTCTTTTTGACCTGCAGGCGGTTTAACGCATTACGAAAAACCCTATTAAAAATACCTTTGCGTGGCATTGGTATGGACTTATCCCTGCCTGTCATTTTGTCTTTTGGAGCTTCCATTTCTGGTTTCTGTAATGGCACAGTATGTACGGCCGTCCGGGACTATATTGATGAAACTAATAGGTTGACTAATTAACCAGTTTCATTATCTTAACATGTACACATTATTATATACATATAAAATCAGATTATTGCTCTATTCTGAGAATAAATTTGTTTATGTAAATATTTGTACGCATTACATTAAGCACCACACTTGCCTATAGGCTATCGGTAATCTTTCTGTTATACCTCCATCATTCTAAATCTGAACAGTAAATTTTAAAGCCACTCAATTCTTGGCCAATCCCCCACATTGGGTATGCGCCACTAACAATAGGAGAACAACAACAACAACAACAACTACTTGACCGTTGCTCTGTCCCGATCGTGTTTTCATCGTAGGGCCACCGTCGCAGCACACGCCAGTAAACCCCCTTTCAATTGGTGGAGAGAGCTGACGTTCCCCGTCCCCTGAACCTAGGTGCTGCCATTCACCGTCGCCTAAACCTGGAGCTGCGCAACCGAATGCTACCTCCCATCATGGCCACCAACAACGCACAACCTGGCTCTTCCACTCCATTTTCCAGCAACCCCGGCATTCCTCGCTTGCGAGAGCCCAAGGTCTTTAGCGGAGCTGATGACACTGACGTGGAAGACTGGTTCACTAACTACGAGCTGGTGAGCGCAAACAACAAGTGGGATGATGCGGACAAGTTGACTAACATTATCTTTTACCTCGCTGACGTGGCCGAAATGTGGTATAACAAACACAAAAACGACATTACGACGTGGTCTATCTTCAAAGCATCTTTACCTCCCGACTCGGCCTGCGGAACCATTGGTACCAACTCCGTCGCATCTCTCGACCTCGACTCCTTTGCCAGTGAACAGCACAAGAACCCGTGGATCACTTTTCTTTTTGAGCGTCTCTCTGGATCGTCAGCCACTGCGGTATCACGATCTCTACGACGTCAAGCTGCTCATTTCGCCATTCGTGATCGGCTGCTACACCGACGCAACTACGGCCCTGAAAATCGTAAGTGGCTCTTGGTTGTTCCCCGCAGCTTGCGATCTTAAATATGCGCCTCCTTTCACGACAATCCCCAATGTGGCCATGCCGGAGTTTTCAAAACTTACGAACGCATTCGCCATCGCATCTACTGGCGCGGAATGTATAATTTTGTCCGAAAATTTGTTAAAAGCTGCCCTGACTGTCAACGCCGCTAATCACCGCCTTTCCACTTGTCCGGTGCACTTCAACCACTTCCGTGCCAAGCCAAACCTTCCGATCGGATCGCAATTGATCTCTATGGCCCTCTACCGACAACATCAGATGAAAATCGGTGGAGCGTAGTCGCTGTGGACCATTTAAAACGCTACGCTGAGACCACCGCACTTCCAAGTGCCACTGCGCAGGACGTAGTGGCCTTCGTCCTCCATTGCTTCATACTACGACATGATGCACCTCCAAAACTACTAAGTGACCGAGGTCGAGCATTCGTATCAGAAGTCGTCATGGCTCTGCTTTCTGAATGCCATGTTCTTCATCGCAAGGTTACGGCATACCACCCGCAGACTAACGGGCTCACGGAGAGATTTAACCGCACCCTCGGCGATATGCTCGCGATGTATGTGACATCTGATCATACTAACTGGGATCGCATTTTTCCCTTCATCACGTTCGCATACAACACCGCGGCCCAGTCTACAACTTGATTTTCACCTTTCTTTCTTCTTTATGGACGTGAACCATCCCACACCATCGACACTCTCCTTCCATACCGTCCTGACGCATCCGAATGCCCATCTGTGTCCGAACCTGCTCGAAAAGCGGAAGAGTGCCGTGAATTCTCACGCACCTTTTTGTCACAAGAACAGCAACGCCAAAAAGAAAACAAGGTCGACTCTTCACGAAGCCACAGCTATTCCCCGGGATCATTTGTATGGCTGGCTGTTCTTTACCAAACCCCCGGCCTTTCCTCAAAACTCGTTCCAAAGTACGAGGGCCCTTACCACGTTTTGGAGGAAACCTAACCGGTGAATTTTCTCATTGAGCCACTTTCCCCATCTGACGACATGCGCCGGCGTGGACGTGACATCGTCCACGTCCCCCGCCTTAAGCCATATCATAGCCCTCTGCGTCCAGACTCTTAGGTCGACAGGATGGCTCTTTTTCGGCGGGGGAAAATTGTGAAGAAGAAAACGCATCGTTGGATAGCAACATCACCACCGCTTGGGTACTGGGCTTCTCTCGCTCACCTCATGCTGATTGTCGCCGGCATCTGCTTGACCGTTGCTCTGTCCTGATCGTGTTTTCATCATAGGGCCACCGTCGCAGCACACGACAATAAATCCCTTTTCAGTATCTATATTTATGAAAGCACAAGAAAAAAATACACCGAAAGACCCCAGCGTGCGGAATGGAACGTTGGACCTCCACGTCGTGAATGCGGGGCGTTAACCACTGAGCCACCCAGGGGTACTACCTGCAACGTTCAAACGGCAAGCTATTTATCTCTACCACTTACCGCTGTTGGCGGGCACCTCAGGGGGAACATCGCGTTTTCCGCCATATCAGCAAGATGGCGCAATGAGCGCGTGGCGGCTATCATCTCTCACGCGTACTTTGGCCCACGGAGAGGAGGGGAGTGGACGATTTCTCGCGCACCCTTATCTCCTGGTGGGGAAAATCATACGTCTCGGCTGCCGTCAAGCTTGCACTGGAACAGTTCTGTTCTAGTTACAGGCGCACAAAGGTCACTGCGATCATTGCAGATCCCCCGTTTGCGAAAAGGTCGCGCTTTTAAGACACGGCTAAGTAACAACTGAGGTGCTTATTCACATTCATCTGTACCTGTGAGTACGTTTCGTGCATCATTTGGGCGTGAAGAACGCGGGGCATGTTTTAATCTGCTGGCCATTCTGCGCGTGCGCTTCCAATTTGTTGCTATCGCATTCAGTGCTTCGCCTTTGGGGCAAAACTTTGACTTTTTTAAGGATACGTGTTTTTGTCACCGATCTCTTCTTGTGCAGTATGTTGTTTGCATCATTCCATTATTTCAGAACTATCGACAATGACAAAATTTCACATGAAGTTTACGCATGTTTAGGACAAAGCATCTTTATTATATAAAATATGCAAGTCATGCTCCAATCGTTTTCGCACACGTCTCTATGCCGAGGCGGAACTGCTTCGCCGCAGCTAAAATTACACTGAAGAGAATGATTAACAAGATCTCAGCTTTTTTTTTATTGGCTTGAGCATCATTGTTCATATAGAACGTTGAAGTGCATGTCGATGTATGGCATACCCAATTTTGAGAAATCAAGGAAGTTGCCTGTCATTCGAGATATTCACTATCGAATTTTAGGGCTGGTAATGACACATATTGCGCGTCCGGTAAGAGGAAATGCAGTTTTTCTGTTACGTATTACTGGAACTACAGGTGACAAGAGAGTGGCGGCACTTGAATGAGGCGCGCCACAGCGGTATGTTGTGTGGAAAGCAGGTGGGCATCTCGAAAGACTCAAGCAGACAGCTTATTCTTTGGGTGGGGATGTAAAATGTGTTTCTTGAATAAAAATAATATAAGAAAGCGATGAGGAGGGGAGAATGTACACATGTGACTGAATCCCACTTCTCGAACCGGTTCTCAGTAGTGGAGAATGGTAAGCTTAAAACTTCTAGACAGGGGACTTGACCCGCAGTGTTTTTTTTTTGTGTATGTGCCATAGCGAATAGATTCGAGAATCCCTTTAGAAACGTTTACCACTTCTGGCTAGAGTGTACTGAACTTGTTAATAAGGTACGACTCTGTATATAACTTAGCAAATACTGCCCAAGTAACACCCTGCTCTCGCCAAAGATGCAAGACTTGCAAACACCTCCAAATTCACATGATAGTTAAAAGCACCAGGAGTGATTATGTCCTTGATATGAAATCTAGGTTTACCTGAACTAGTGAAAACGTTATCTACGTCATCGAATGATCATAATGTCATAAACAGTATATTTGCGAAACAGGCAGCCTGATAATGTTATATCCAATGGTCATCGCGCGGACAGAGCAAAGATATTACCGAATTCAGTGACACAGCACTTTAATGTAGCAGGACACAACTTTGATGATCCCAAACTGTACACGCTTCAGTCATATCTCCAGTCCGCAAGAGACAAAAAATATACAGAGTCGTACCTTATTCACAAGTTCAATACACTCGAGCCAGTAGTTATAAACATTTCTGAAAGGACTCTTCAATCAATTCGACATAGCACATACACGCAGAAAACCGCTGCGAGTTAAACCCTCAATATAGGAATTTCAAACCTGTCATTGTCAACAACTGACAACTGGTTCGATCGAGCGACACATTCACTTCCTCACCTTCCCACCAGTCGCTTAATTTTTTTTTTATTCACGCAACACATGTTCCATCTTCCCTCACATAATTCGTCACAGCACCTCCCTTTCCTGGCGCTCTCTGACACCCGATTATCTTTTGTTGCTTTCTTCCTTTCTTTGTAAGGATAAGGGAGGGCACGAAGCGTAGACAAGCTAGCGCTAAAGAAGTCAGTTCCGTTCTAGCCTTGCGGAAGACAAGTCCGCTTGCCAAAACGTCGGCTCGACGCAATCCCTGTTGACAGATTTCTCATCGCAAGCTTCCATCTTCGTCTTCCTACAACTTCGACAATGTCAGTTTCGTCGCGGCAAAATATTTGCGCCTCGACACAAAGTACAAGTGTGAAGGTGACTGAGCTTGACTGCTATAGAATTCTTATAAAAATCTGCATTGTATAAACACCTAGTATATTGTTTTATTTGCTGTTTTTCTGTGACTGACGTTGTGTCACCCAATAGCCCCACTGTGGTGGTCTAGTGGATATGGCGCTAGACTACAAACCCGAATGTTACAGGATCAAGTGTGGGCTGCGGCGGCTGTATTTTCGATGGAGACGGAAATGCTGTAGGCACGTGTACTTACATTTACTTGCCCGTCAAAGAACCTCGTGTGGTCGAAGCCTCCGGAGCCCTCCACTATGACCTTTCTCGTAATCATATCGCGGTTGTGGAACGTTAATCTCCAGATAGTATTAATGTTATGCCACCCGATAAAGCTATCAAAGTTTTGTGTATTAGCACCCTCGTAACAACCAAGATCTAAAGTGCTCCTCAGGTCACTCTACGTCAGCGTCGCGTGATAACATGATTGTCGCCCTCCCTTATGTTATCTGCCGACACACACCGACAGGGCAGAAACGTTGTTCAGAAAAAGTACGTTTCATTTTGGAGCTTCAGGGACTTCAATAAATCTGCTTGTCACCGATGACCTAGTTATTTCACGCAGTGTTGCTCGCTAATGCACTTTTGATGTGGGTGCCGCTGCGATTTTCGAGGGTGCACTTTGTCGGGCATCACGAGGTTTTGAAAGCACGTCGCGCACCGTGCTTCAGGTGTAGTCGCGCCGTAACGGACGTTTTAATGAGCACGCACATTGGAACAACATTGTTCGCCACTCGGCTTGGTCGTCGTAGATGAGAGTGCTCGTCGTACCATTTCATCTTTTTTTTTTCAGAAAAGAGTGGCATTCAAAAAGTAGCAAAAACAGTGGTAACCAAAACGCTTTTGGTGTAAGCACTTACGCACCCAATAAAGAAGACTTCCATAAGCGTGCCAATAAATCATGCCACGTGCCACGAGGAGGATAAGATACTAAATAAAATGTCGTAGAAGGGAAAAAAAACAAACAAAAGCTTGGTAATGCTACATACTTGAATACGTTCTACCGAGGCCATAAGTGAGGTAAAGAAGTGCACAAAGAGCTCCCATGAAGAACAAAAAAAAAACTTTCATTTTCTTTTATCGAGATGTATTCATCGCCAGAGAGATGCAAACGAAAAGAAATACGGGCTCGTTGGACATTCAGCCCCTGTCCATTGTGGTGTGCGTGTGTGTTTTGTGTCGAGGACATATACGCTGGCACATAGCTGAGCATCCAGTGGTGTCACCAAACTTCATGTGGCTAGTAGCAAGCGGGGCGTGGCTGGCGGAAGCACAGAAGGCCAATACCGAGTTTGAGTTCATTTTTAATTATCGCTCGAGGCGTTCCGTTGAACGGCTATTCTTACAATAGCGAACTTCTAAGTTGACGCAGCTATGAAGTAAGGGCAAGTCCTGCGAAGGCCCGGCATGCCTGCGGCCACTATAAGAAGAATTTAAATCGTGTAAACCAGACGTATCGACACTTGATAGTCTTTTTGTGGACTTTGCCCGTACCTTCAGCGTATCCAAGCTGCCGGAGAAACGTGCCGTTCCAGCTATGGAAACAAAGTTTTTTATGCTGGACCACTTGAGCATGCATCGTGTGCCGCGGCCACTTATTACTGTACACAGACGATTGGGTGTGTAAACAAATGAATCAGCGCGCAGCGGCTTTCCGCATACCTTGCCCTAGCGTTGGGCCGACTGAATCGTACCGTTTCGTCCAGAACGGTAGTAAGCATGCCAATCACCACTGAATTGTGAAACGTTACGATATTGTTCTGCATGGGAGGCATGAAGTAGTACGGACGGACTCACTCCATGTTACAATGACTACATCCCAGCCTACCTCAAGAAATGTCCACTACAGAAGTTCTGCCTCTCATCAAAGACCTGATTGACAAGACCTTTGATGTATGAATGGATATTGTGCTTGCATGGAGATGAGCCATGTGGCAATATGTGTTGATTTTTTGTTGTTCTTTGTATCTACCGTTTGCGCTTGCGTACGTGTAGGGCAGCCAGGACATGCTCAAACCCGTTTATCAGCTTTTTAGGAGCTTGTTCGCCAAGCTCCTTATGTGTCTTGGCGCGTACCCCATAGATCTACGCAATGTACCCACTGCACTCCCACTAAAAATTTCATAATGTAGGGAGGAACCCGCTATGCCATTCATCATTCTGCTGATAACCTAGGTACCTGCTGTACATCTGTAAGGCATTATGTGCAATTTGTGCTGCGAAGAAGGCTTGTTGACAGGCAGACGTTGAATTGAGAGCCCGCGAAGCGGAAGTGGCACATAAGCTGCAGGAAATCAGCTTCGACTGGGGACCATGTATCGACAACGCCTTCCCCAACTTCCAACTGGAACTTATAATTCAAGATCCCCTGGCAACATACTTCACCGACCGCAAATTTGTAATATTCAAAGGAAAATGCTTCCCACAGCTTTGTTATCAGTCGTGTAATCCTTGTGTATTATTGCATCCAAAATATTTCATCTTCATATTCTAGACGAACTTGCTCGCATCTACAATAATCGCGACAAGAGCCGTCATTGCTACACTCACCAATGGTATTCCCATGCACAATGCCGCCATCATTTACAATGTTCTCTTTTATTAAGCTGACTGAAGCGCCAGTGTCAATCAAAACAGGTATATTGCGGCTATTCACTAGCATTTCGACCCCCAGAATGCCGGTCTTCATTATAAAGACTGTTTCAGCAGAGCGACTTTTTTTAGTTATGTCCTGACCTTGTGCCTCACTAACGAGCAAAGTTGAGGGAATGTCGCAGACGTCTGAACTTCCACTAAAGAGAATCTCAAATGCCTGTTTATTTCGGTATGCCTTCATCTTGTGCACATCGCTCACTGAAGTATTGAACAGGATCCCCACCCCTGCGCGAGATTACGTTCCACACCATTTGATTTTGCAGTCATTCACAACGCAACATCTTGGAGACATTTCCGGCTGCTGGTTGTTCCGCAATTCAAAGCCACCGAATTTTCAGTTTGTATTCGAGGAGAATATTTCTCTTCCGAGCTTCTGAAATTTTCGAATATGAATTCAAGTCAAGTTCTCCGGGCCGAAACACATCGAGAAAGGGAAGTGTGAGAGGAAGGTGACGGAGTAGCGGTGCGGCCTTGTCACGTTCGAGGCCCAAGGCGTAGCTGTTCTTCGAGCCTCTAGGGTGTTGTGCCCTGGCCCCAGCCGAACAGCGCCCGCAAGTCGTGCCATATGTGCGCTCCGGCCAGGGCGGTGATGAATGTCTCGGGCGCTTGCGTCTCGAGGAATGCGAAGTTCTCGTGGTGTTGGCGGAAAAGCAGCGCGGGCACGCCACGCTCTTTCCGGGAACGGTCGGGAAAAAATGAGCTCCGTATCCTGGCACACGTGCTGATCGCTGCTCCGGGGGGTAAGGCGGGGAATTACGAGAAACTATAAGTAAATATATATATATATATAATATATTATATATATATATATATATATATATATATATATATATATATATATATATATATATATATATATATATATATATTATATATATTCTGAGCTGAGCCAGGGACGTAGGCGCGACGCCGCTAAAAAGCTTTGGAAACGAGCAACTTTTAGGAATGGGCATAGGAAAACGCAGAACGTACAGGACGTAGAGACATCGTGTCTCTGAAGATGACGTCAGGGGACAGACGTAGAGACACCGCGTCTCTGAAGATGTGCTCTGTCTTTGTTTTAGGGGTGAAGCTCCTTATAACGGCACCCGTCCGTCCCCCGTTGTATGTAACAAGTATAACATTTTGACCTCCAAGGTGGTGCCGGTGAGATACTTCTTCTGTGCGTTGTTGTACAATAAAAAGTAGTGCTCAATGTGCATGTCAATGGCTGCTAATGGGGAATGAGAGACAGGAGCATTCGGCTTTTAGTTAACGCGCAGGCTGCGATCACCATTAGCAGCCATTGGCATGTACATTGAGCACTATCTGACAAGAAAGGGTTGCTACGTTATAGTCGCTGGGTGTAGCCTCCTTAGCTTTAGAAAGGTTTAGCGAGCGTTGAGCCGCAGTGCCATGAATACAATGAACTTGTATATACCATGAATGAACTCGAGGTGGTTAAAAATGGGAAGTAGATACGAAGCGCAAGCCGTAAGAAAGTAAAAGCCGAATTCTCCGCCTCTCATTTCCCATTAGCAGCCATTGGCATGAGCATTGAGCACTATCTGACCGAAAAAGTTTGCTACGTCATACTCGCTGGGCGTAACCTCCTTGGTTTTCGAAAGGTTTAGCGAGCGTTCGGCCGCAGTGCCATGAATACAGTGAACTAGTATATACCATGAACTTGAGGTGGTTAAAGGTGGGAAGTGAACCCGAAGCGCAAGCCGTAAGAAAGTGTGCGTGTGCCACCTCTCGTTTAGTCCTTGGAATGTCTGCTGGATGGCAGTCCTTCTATATGGGGAATATATGATGAAAAGATGCGAGATGGTGGTACTTGGAGTGTTGAATAGATGGACGAACGGACACATAGACAGATGCATGGACGGACGCATGAACGGACGCAAGGGCGGCTGCATGTGCGAACGCAGGGACGGACGCACGAACAGACGCATGCACGGACGGGCTGATGGACGCATGGACGGTCACACTGACGGACGCATGGACGGACGGAAGCAAGAATGAATCTTTGTTTTTTACGCCATGCATCCTAAAATTTTCGGAAGAGCTGTTTTCCTAAATCTATGAGAACAGCCACAGATTGTCCTGTAATGACTTTGTACTTAAGAGTTTGACGAAAACTCGTCTGGTCGCAAATAGTCATGGTGAAAAGGCAAAAGGCAGACGTCGACCAAAAAAGCTTCAATTATGGTAGATCCCTTCGTCATAAGAATTGGTATAATACGTAAGTAAAACATTTACTTACCCGAGTAGTTTAGTGGTTACGATATACTGATATAAGAGAGCTAATGCAATGTCTAATGGGGTTTGGCAGCTAAACCAGTTTATTTAAACCCACTTTCACAGACCGACAGACCAAAATATTTGCGTTCAAACTCCCATAAAGGGTGGGGCGCAGGAACGGCTTTATGCTCTTCCATTGTAGAACGTCAAGTGCTCTAAATTGTTAACCACTTTTCTAAACACATCAAGTACTCTGACTTATTACCCAATTTTTCTACACGGTACATATTTAAGTTTATTTTTGTGTTTTTCGTTTCCAATGTAACGTATATATATGTAAGCATATCTTATGTAACAATTTTTGATGTGCATGTGCATGTTGTGTTGCATCGTGATGTCCTGTTGGATTGTAATTGACGTTCACTGTTCGTGAGAATTGATTTGTTTTCACACATCCACGTTAAAACTTAGTGATACATCTCCACCTCGACGACTAAATTTTATGATTAATGATTGATTAATGATTAAACACGCCTTTGTTGTCCTGGATACCCGCGGTAGCCGTAGTAGTCAACAGTGAGAGTGGAAACAAAGAAAGAGGCGTGACAGCCAGAAGAGCACGACTGATTTTACACCAGACTTGGGCTAAGGTCACGTACTTGCAGCATGTTAGAGACGCCACGGCCCGATTAGAGGGAAACGTAACGCGCGTTGCATTGGTCTTCCCTTTGACCGGTCAAATATTTTCGCATGGCGAGACTAAGCTGAGAACACAGAGTTACATCCAGGCGATGGTGTATCTTACACCGTAATATAGGCGAAGTAGGTGCATTGCTCAATGCGTTGCAGAACTACATTTAGTATTGATGGATGCTATGAGCTACGCCGACGCTTTGGATAGGGCCGCTACCTGGTAGCGTGGCGTTGACAGAACTGCGCTTTCGTTGACAAAGCACTGAATCACACGGATGCGTAGAATTGACAAGTTGAAAGAAGTAAGCATAAATATAATGGTTAAAAGATATTGTGACACTTTACCAAGAGTACAATGAGAGTGCATTGATTGATTGGTTTGTGGGGTTTAACGTCCCGAAACCGCCATATGATTATGAGAGACGCCATAGTGAAGGAATCCGGAAATTTCGACCTCCTGGGGTTCGTTAACGTGCACCTAAATATGAATACACGGGCCTACAACGTTTCCGCCTCCATCGGAAATGCAGCCGCCAAAGCCGGAATTTGATCTCACGACCTGCGGGTCAGCAGCCGAGTACCTTAGTCACTAGACCACCGTGGCGAGGCACTGTGAGAGTGCAGTGGTATATATAAAAGGCGTTTGTTTAACGTAAGTGCTACGAACTGTTGGCCACCGCTAAACAAGCGCTGCCAGGCTACGCTGCGCACGCCTTCTATCTTATCTCCCTCTTCCCCTTCCCTTACCTTTCGTTCCTATAAAAATCCAAGCAGGACAATAAACGCTCTCCTTTTGCCCTGGCCACTCTGTTCGTGCATTTCGGGGCGTGGCCCAGCCGCGGGGCCGGTTGTAACAGTGGCGACGAGTATTTCAACAAAGAACGAGACCCAGCTGCTTCTTGAAGGCGGGCAAGCAGCCATCCCATCGACAGGCATGAGTCACCGCCTCCCGGAATTCAACGACGACACAGATAAGTGGCAAGCGTATTTCGTGAAGGTTGAGGCATATTTTGAAGCAAACGAATTCACTGACGATGCCAGGAAAAGAGCCCTGTTGGTAGCCGCACTTGGGTCGCGAACTTTTGATGTGCTATGCGGTAGAGTGGCACCGCAGAAGCCAAACGCACTCGGCTACGATGCGGTAGTGAAAGTTCTAAGCGAGTATTATGACCCACGGCCAAACGAAATTTTAGAATGCTTCAAGGTTTTCCACCGAAACCAGCAGGAAAGAGAGTCTGTTCACGCATTCATTGTGGAAATACGGCGCCTAGCGCATAACTACAACTTCTCGTCCATGCTGGATAAAATGTTAAGGGACCGTATCGTGTGCGGGGTACGTTCAAGAAATTTGCAAAAGCAGCTGCTCGCGAAACCTGAGTTGACGTTACAAGAAGCAGAGGCACTTGCGTTGGCGGCAGAAAGTGCAGAGTTAGATGCAGAGAACATAAATCGAGAAACGCCCCCGGTAACAGTGTCAGCAATGAAGGAGCAACGCTGGGTGCCGCGAGGTCAGATGAAAAACGAAGGCGGAAAGCCATGCGAGTGCTGCGGAAAGCGTAATCATAAGCGCGCGACCTGTTCAATGCGTGGGAGGCACTGTTACAAATGTGGAAAACAAGGGCGCTTGGCACGCATGTGCCAGAAGATCGACAACGCGTTGAATGTAACAGCCCAAGCCAACGACAGTGATAGCAGCGCGTCGCAACTTTGGTCCGTAACTTCGAAGAATTCATTGGTGCCACCGATTCAGGAAACGTTCACGTGGAACGGCGTGAAGCTGAAGATGGACGTTGATACCGGTTCGCCCGTGAAGATGGACGTTAATACCGGGTCGCCCGTATGCGTCATTCCTAGAGCAACCTACAAAGCCCACCGTCATCAATGGCCGAAGTTGCAGGAGCCGAAGATAAAGCTGGCGTGCTATTTGGGGAAGCTACCCGTACTCGGAGTACTGTCACTGCGTGTATGCCACAAATCGGCGGAGGTTGATTGTAACCTAATCGTCTTGGACTGCGAAGGTCCTCTCCTGTGCGGTTGTGATTTGCTGCAGAAACTACAAGGGCAGGGTGCAGCAGTACTCCACGTAGCTGCGCCACCACTCGGGTCGAGCCCGGAGTCTCCGCCCGCGCCTGCTGTATTGGACCGCTACTCCGACCTGTGCACGGAGGGCGTAGGACTCATGAAAGGCCCACCGGTGCGCCTTCACATCAAGCCTGGAGTGACACCAAAGTTCTTCAAGGCAAGAAAAGTACCCTACGCTCTGTTGGATAATGTTTCAGAGGCATTAGATCGACTCATGGCAGCTGGAATTATATCACCAGTGACGCACTCGGAATGGGCTACGCCCATTGTTCCAGTCTTAAAGAAAGACGGCACAGTTCGCATTTGCGGTGACTTCAAGATTACTTTGAACTTAGTATGCGAGCTGGAACAATACCCGCTGCCTCTTATCGAGGATATTTTTGCGCTATTAGGTGGGGGGGAGTGGTTCAGCATTTTGGATTTGCGCGACGCCTACAACCAGATCCCGCTAGACGAAGAGTCTCGCAAATTGGTCGTGATAAACACCCACAAGAGCCTCTTTTGCTTGAACCACCTCCCGTTTGGGATTGCTTCGGCACCGGCGATATTTCAAAGGCGGATTGAATCAATCCTACAGGGCTTGCCTGGGGTGCAAGCGTACCTAGATGACGTGTTCATAGCGGAAGAGGGTGACAGCCAAAACCGCAATCTGATGGCTGTGCTCGAGCGCTTCCGTGAACATGGCATTAAGCTTCGTGCTGATAAGTGCCGCGTTAACGAGCCCTCTGTTACATATCTAGGTCACCGTATTGACGCGAACGGACTGCATCCCATGGAAAAGAACGTGGATGCTATCAGGCTAGCTCCCTCTCCACAGAACGTCTGCGAGCTACGCTCATTTCTGGGCATGGTAACCTTTTATAACAAGTTTATGCCCGACTTGTCTACCATTTTAGCACCGTTGTACAAACTGCTGGAAAAGGGCGCTAAGTGGACATGGAGCACCAAAGAAAAGAAAGCCTTTGTCCAGGTAAAAAATGCGTTGTGCGCGGCACCCGTACTCACTCATTTTGACCCGAACCGTGAGCTCTTCTTGGAATGTGATGCGTCCCCATACGGAGTTGGTGCTGCACTTTTTCATCACACCGAAGGCGAGAAGCGACCCGTAGGCTTTCGATCGAGAACGTTGACAACTGCCGAAAGAAAGTACTCGCAGATCGAGCGCGAGGCGTCAGCCTTGATATTTGGTGTTACTAGGTTTAGGGACTACCTGTTGGGGCGAGAGCTCACTCTGGTTACGGATCACCAGACTTTGCTGGGCCTGTTAAGGCACGACCGTCAGACCCCCGTCATGGCGGCAGCCAGAATACAAAGATGGGCGCTACTACTTGGTGCATACAAGTATAAACTGCAGTACAAGCCGGGAAAATTTATGCTCAACGCGGATGCATTAAGCAGGTTACCCCAATCTCTTAAACAAGAGCTGCAGGACGACGAGGATGTGGCCGAGTACGTCCTCGTCGTGAACCAGTGGGACGAGGCGGCGGTGCCCATGAAAGAGCTTCAAGCCCTCACGCAGTCAGACGGCGTACTGTCAAGTGTGTGCAGGTACGTCATCCAAGGTTGGCCACAACGCACTGCGGAGGAAGGCACAGAGATGCGGGAGTATCAAAAAAGGCGGAACGAGCTGTCCGTGCAGCATAACTTGCTTCACTGGGGTCATCGTGTTGGGGTTCCGGCGGAAGTCAGGAAGAAGCTACTGAAGTTATTACATGGAGCTCATCAAGGAGTTTCTGCAATGAAGGCAGTTGCACGGTCAAAATTTGGGTGGCCTGGCTTGGACCACGATATTGAGCGCTTAGCCGCTGTGTGTCAGCACTGCGTACAGGCGTTGCCCATGCCACCCGCGCAAGCACCCATTCGCTGGCCAGAGACGCAGGAAAGATGGTCGCGACTGCATGTCGACTTCGCAGGTCCGATCCAAAACAACATGCTTCTTGTCGTCGTGGACTCTCACAGTAAATGTATTGAGGCCATTCCCCTGGCTCACGCGACCTCGCGCAACACAGTCGATGCCCTGCGAACGCTGCTCAGTAGATTCGGTCTGCCACACACAGTAGTGTCTGATAATGGCACGCCATTCACCGGATGGGAGTTCAACGAGTTCTTGCAACAGAACGGGGTAGTTCACGTGCGGCCCCCCCCCCCCTACCATCCAAAGAGTATTGGACTCGCCGAACGTGCGGTGCGAATCATCAAAGACGGACTAAAGAAGTGTGGGGACGCAGACTTGTCAAAGACGCTGGCTAGAACACTGTGCCGCTATAGAAACACGCCGCTTGTCGTCCGGGCGCTCACAATCAGAAATGTTGTTGGATTACCAGCTCCGCACCCGATTAGACATGTGTTTTCCTCCCAGGAGCCGAGCAACAGGGGAAGTCCACTCTGCTGACAGCGCCGGGCGGAACTTCGCACCGGGAGATCCTGTGTACGTTCGGAATTACGGCCATGGTGACAAGTGGATACCTGGGAAGGTCCGGTCAACCTCTGGTGCACGCATCGTGTCTGTCGACATGGAGAACGGGCTTGTTCACCGGCACATGGACCAGCTCAGGCGGAAAAGCATCGAAGAACCGTCGAGTCCAGAGACTCTCACTAGCCCCCAGATAAGCACGGGCCCTCCAATACAAGACTGCGAAGCTCCAACGGCTACTGGCCCCGGTCTTCCGGGCCACCCGCCCCCAGAGCTAAAACGTTCCACACGTATCAAGAAGCCAGTGGAGCGTTATGGATTCTAAGGAAGAAGGAATGCCACAAACTGTTGGCCACCGCTAAACAAGCGCTGCCAGGATACGCTGCGCGCACCTTCTATCTTATCTCCCTCTTCCCTTTCCCTTACCTTTCGTTCTTATAAAAACCCAAGCCGGACAATAAACGCTCTCCTTTCGCCCTGGCCACTCTGTTCGTGCATTTCGGGGCGCGGCCCAGCCGCGGGGCCGGTTGTAACAGTAACGTAATAAAGAAAAAAAATGTGGCCGTGGTGCAGTAAATAAAGTGCCCGGCAGCCGCTGTCACTGACCGAGAGTTCATGAGTTCGACTACCGCTAACGGAACTTTCAAATGCGAAGCATTTCCTAGCAATCTCGGTGACTTTGAGCATATCTATCTATCTATCTATCTATCTATCTATCTATCTATCTATCTATCTATCTATCTATCTATCTATCTATCTATCTATCTATCTATCATCTATCTATCTATCTATCTATCTATCTATCTATCTATCTATCTATCTATCTATCTATCTATCTATCTATCTATCTATCTATCTATCCGCCTACGACTTTTAGCTCACCTGGGCGTTTGGAAAATGGTATCGATACCAAACTTGGTCTGGCATAACATGAATGTACGGAAAACATATTTGACTATCCATAACATGAAAATCATGACATGTATGTCATGATTTACATTTCATCATCCTGCAGCTCTTGCGGTGGTTTCGTTCACATGGCACGTTGCCAAACTGGTATGGTATGACATGATTGCACGGCGAACACTAGCGACAGACACTAACACGAAAATCGTGACAAGCGTGTCGTGTAACAACATGACTACATGCCATGCTCATGATGCACTCGCGGCCGTTTCACTAACGTCATATATACGAAATTTGGTATTACAGTTCGTGAATGGATGACGACGGTATGTGACTGGTGCAAACATGATAATCATGAGATACCTGTCACGTAACAACATGACTACATGCTACGCTCATGATGTGCTTGCAGCCATTTCGCTAGCTTCACATGTACCAAACTTGGTATTCCACGGCGCGAACGAGCCCCACCGCGGTGGTCTAGTGGCTAAGGTACTCGGCTGCTGACCAGCAGGTCGCGGGTTCAAATCCCGGCTGCGGCGGCTGCATTTCCGATGGAGGCGGAAATGTCGTAGGCCCGTGTGCTCACATTTGGGTGCACGTTAAAAAACCCCAGGTGGTCAAAATTTCCGGAGCCCTCCACTACGGCGTCTCTCATAATCATATGGTGGTTTTGGGATGTTAAACCCCACAAATCAATCAATAACGGCACGAACGAATGACATAGGTGAATGACGCATTTAAACATGATGTTCACGACATGCGTATCACGTAGCAACATGACCACATGCGGCACTGATGACGCGCTCGCGGCCATTTCGCTAGCTTCACATACGACAAATTAGTTATTAGGTGACGCTATTGGATGAGGAAGGTAGGTGACTGGTGCAAACATGCATGAGATATGTGTCATGTTAAAACATGGCTACATGTCACAATAAAGGCACCAATACATTTCGACATGATGCGGTGCGCGTCCTCGCTGGCGTTCATTTGCTTGCATTACGTCGGCGTTGCCACGCCAGTGGCACGCATCCAGCGTCTCTCCATCACGAAAAGCGTAAGATACATTGTTGTCTGGGTAACGGATTGGTGCGAAATGCAGCATGTCGCATTTCGCATCGGTTGCCGTCGGGTCGCGCTAACGGACGCTGGTTGCGCCTGGCGTCATACTATAGAGTACTCGCGTTTTGCTAACGTGTCAGTGTGACCAGTGTGCCTGCGCGTCAACGCTACATTGGAGTATAATGGGCCATTCATGATGCGCTTGCGGCCGTTTTGCTAGCTCCACATATACCAAGTTTGGTGTTACGTGATGTCATGGGATGACGGTATATATGACTGGTACAAACCTGATAATCCTGACACGCGTGTCATGTAAGAACATGACAACATACCACGCTCGTAGCGTGTTGGCGGCCGTTTCGCTAGCTCGACATATGCTAAATTCTGTATCATCTGACGTGAATAGATGACAAAGGTAAACGACACATCCAAACATGATAATCATTACACGGAAATCATGTATGGCATAATTTAACTCCACCTCGTAACGTTGTGCCGATTTTAATGTGACATATGAACATTTCTCTTTTGTGCTTCGCATATCATCGATTCCCACTGTACGTGGGACCTGCCATTTTTTTCATCTTGTGTTATTTTTTGACGTCATTTACGTGACGGAAGTACGTCACTGAAATCTTGGTGGACCCTGACATAAAACACTTTTATGTTAAAAAATAAAAGATGTTTCGGCTCCCACACGGGAGCCTTGTTCACAATCTTCACAATTAGACTCTTTTATAAAGCGTGAACACTTCCTGTGGGCAAACATTTATGAAGTGTGAGCTTCTGTTGTATAGATTATTGTAATAATAGGGTCACCAATGTCCACCCACGTGTTTTGCAATGCCCATCTATGTATTAGTTTTTCACTGCTTTCTGAGTACCGGCCACTTCGAGATGCAATATTTCTGTGAGAAAAGAAGAGTGGCCGGAACCACACATGGGCGCCAAACTACCCCTAAACGCAGCTATATAAAAAAGTAACATCGAAACAACAGCATACATGAGAGTGCATTTGGCGCTGTTTCATCTTAGAGGAAATGAGCTGCCGCGGAGGGTGAAAGCAGAAAGGATAAACACTGTGCTGATCAGTCAACTTTCGTCTAGAAGGAAGTTGTGTACTTGGGGTTTATTCGTCTGTGCTGTACTAACACTGTTCACAATCCTAGAGGGTTTGAAGAGACTAACTAAGTAAGTATAAGCTACTTTGCAGGCTTCTGTAAGCAGCCCTGCAGACGGCTGAACTGTAAACAGTTTTCGTATGTCTACAGTTTTTATGCGCTGGTTTACCTTTTCTCTTTATTGTGCGAGCCGTTACATTATTCGACTGCACTTGAATGTTGTGCAAGTGAGATGCCTCAGTGCGTCGAATCTACGGGCAGCATGCATGCCGGCATCTGGCACATAAGTCCACATCTGTTTTGCGCTACGCTACTAGCACCATCTTATGAATACGAGTCAAATTATTCTTTATGCTCACGCTCACTTTGCGTTGTGAAGAGTCATGAACTATGGACAATGCATCCGATCATGTGAACAGTGCTAAGGTATTTCTTCGATTGGCTTTGACTGTGGGGCTGGACAGTTTCTCTCAACTAAGTTTTTGCTAGATGCTGCTCTCTCTATTTCCTCCAATCCTAAATATCCTTTTATTTGCAGCCCCTAAATAGTTCTGGAAAGTCTCTAACTGGTCTGCGTGAGTCTAGTTCCAGCGCTTGTGAAGCTGGTGAAAGAAAAACTTCTTCATAAAGAATGCGCATACAAGATAATAACCATACAGAATCTGCTGCTCTCCGTGTCGCAACTCTTGAACTTTGGTAGGAATGTTGTCAGAACAACGAGAAAATGTCACCGTCATTCACCCGCTTATTTAAAGCACTGTGTTTTACTTCTGTTAGCACAGATATATCTCTATAAAATAGCAGCAATATATAAGGCTTGCTCACTTGAAAAAATATGAAACATTATTGCAATGTAACCGTTCAATTACATGCCTATAGATCCTTTCCCTGTTTTAAAACATAGCCTCCTAATGATATCCGGTTTTGTCCACCGATGTGTCTTAATGGGCAAGTAGAGCTTTAGAAAAATAGACCGCTGATTTTCTACATTTCCTTTCTCTTAGTTGGCAAAGTTTTTTAAATAAATGTTCTTTTGAGCTACATAAAAATATCAATAGATTTGCTTGAACTGTACGCACGTTTCTTTTATCAGAAAAGCTAAAAAAAAAGACATTTCTTACAATCAGAAGAAGCCTAAAAACTTGCTTCCAGTTGCAACGTCAGGAGCTGGTAAATGAGGTTACCGAAAGTTTTCAGATGTACAACGCTTGCAATCTTGAAACCGTCTTGAAACAATCTTGGAAACGTAGCTGCACATCTAGGGATTCAAATAGTCTCCGCCGTTGATTGGAGAATGCGGGTGTGCCCGAACGTTCAGGAGGGGGCAGATGCTCTTATAAATAGCATCACCTAATTGCACGTGGCTACGCGTCTGAGTACACGATGAGGCTCACATTTCGATTAAGGGGCAGTGAGGCGTTGTCGTGTTTCTGACAGTGGAAGGTACTAAACTTCTACTCATCACCGGGTGATGACTATACGGGAGAGACTGTATGTGACACTCTGAAGCTTATCTACGCAGGCAAATAAAAAACAAAAACTCCGGCGCTGCTCACGAAGGTTGTAGTTGTACTTTATTATAACACTCGTCCACTTGAATTCAGGATCACAAACTGGCCAATTTAAAGCGGTAGAAGATTGATTATTTGTCATAGAGCCCGTAATGTTCTTTGGCACCCTGAAAAAATATCAGAAAGGAAAGCGCTTCTACTCGGACGACGAACTTAAATAGGCTGCGGAGGGTTCGGTTTCGTCACGGCCACGGGAATTCTGGTGACAAGGAATATTTCTGTTCATTCGCCAATGGGATCGTTGTACTAAAACCTATGGTGTATAATTTCAATATTGTCTTCATTTATACCTACAGTGTCGTTTCGTAACTTTTCATTTATCACACCACTTGTAAATCAGTTTTCAGTATACTGTTTGGTCTTCATGAGATGTTTAATTGGGTCAAAATGATGTTTATGAAACACCAAACACCTTCGGCCACTTAAGCTCGAAGACATCTTAGCCCGCAATGTAGACTGTCAGAATTTTGTCTAGAACCAATCATGGCCGCTGAGTCAACGGGGACTTGCTTGGAATCGAGGTGTAAGGCAAGCCTGTTTTAAAGGGTGAACACTCACATTTTGTATTTCAGTATATTTTTTCGTTGATTTTCTTTGAAATCGCGACTGGTCGCGTAACAACGGATACTGTTTTGAAAGAGAAAGTACTCTTTACGCAACTTTTACTCTATTGCGGCGCCAAATGCGATATCTGGTTAGACAGAGAAATGATTAAGAGGAACAAAGTGCGCCAAGAAGTAAAGTATGCTGAGTGGAGACGCCTGGGATCACTCGGGCGCAAAGTTCTCATTCAAAAGGGGTCCTTCGTTAATCATGCGTCGGCGACACTCGCAGCCGACGCTGTAATGAATGCCTTCCTGTGTGGCTTGTGTTTCGTGTCCGCTCATGACCTCTTCAGTTGCCGTGCTGATGCCTTTGGCGGTTTCATTCAGTGCAGCCCTCTGAGGAAGGCATACGTCTCTGAACAAGAACGCACTAACAAAATAAGTTACGAACAAGACAACCACCTTAGAGATAGACGTATATTCAGAATAACTGTAGCCAAAGAGGAATATTTTTTGAGGAATATAAGCTGTGTCATCGGGTTTCCCCCCTAAATTGACTATACAACAACTATATTTCATTGAATTGTGCTTTAGCTGATCCAGTGAAGTGCTTGCTATTGCTTTTGATGGTGCTAAATAAATACGCCCACGTCAGATTACTCTTGCGGCCATCTTGGGCAGTACCCAAAAGGAGCTGTTGTAAAGTACGTTGATATCACAAATCAAACGAGTTATTGTTTGGCGTATGCCTTTGAAAAACGTATTCAATGTAACACTTTTCGCGAGCGGAGGGTGCTGACGAGTCAAAGCCGATCAGGGTTTATGTTCAGGAATACATTTGAAACCACTTTAGTGACCTTCCACGTAAAGCCTTTGTTTATTCATTAGCATCCTCATGTGCTTCGCTTTATTCACGTGACACTATTGTGAACTGATCCGTGCCTTGAGAACAATGGAACGCTTGAACCGCGAAAGTAGAGTTATCAACATTTGTATTGACTTGATATAAATCCGCGATTGCCATTCGTGTGATGTCGTCAAGTTGGCTCTCATGGTTGTGCCCTTCTCGTTTTACCACTGACATTTTTCGTTCGTAGCGCAAAAATTACCGCAGTAACTCATTTATAATGAAGTCGTACCTCCCAAATTACAGTTGTGTAGAGTCGTTAGAAAAGGCGGCCGAACAGTGGTCCATTATACTTTATTTGAAACCGCCGCATCAAACAACATCTACAGGGTGCGCGTTCCAGATGACGTAACATTAAGAGAAGGCTCAAGAGCGCGCGAACTGAAGTCAGCCACCCGCACACACTCAAAAGCTCTATAGCGTTACTATCGTTACCCAAGAAAGCTTGATGACGTAAAGCAGTCCATTTCTCGAAGAGTTTTGCCACCAGAATAGAAGCTTAAGTAGAGCTGTTTCTCAAGACCGCTATCGCAAGAGGCTTTCTGTGACGTCCTTGGTGATTTCTCTGAGAGACGTTACGGGAAATCTTTCTAGTGGTGAGCTTAGAGAATGGACAGTTGTTCTTCACGACACAAAAAAAAAGATAAGAAAACGCCGTCCCCTATTTCGACATCGCCAATGTCTTCTGCGATATTTGCAATCGAATCATGAGTGGGCTCTGAAACTTATTGCTAGAAGACGAGCCGTTCTATTTTTGCGTGCCCTGTACTACACCGTAGCTTTCCTGCGACAGCAAACTCGCATCAGAGCCACCAGACGTATTAAGACAGCCGTGTGAGACACTAAAATATTTTGCGAAGACAACTGCTCTAGCTTGCGCAACTTAGTAGTTTTGAAGCGAAAAAAAAAACGCTTTGTTTCATTTTTAATTTCCGGTTCAAGTAACTTGCAAGGCATGCTTCTGAAGGCTTTTTCCTTCATGCACGCCATTTTTTTCTCGACAAAAATGACTCTAAATGAAGTGTTTTTCTAGCTTTCAGACGACTAAGTTTTATAAGAGAAGGGCATTTTCATTTTTACGTCAACACAGTATTTAATACTTTTTTGTGATTCGAGGGGTCGATTGGCAAACGAAACAAATAAAAGGGTAGCAAGCACTCAGAGCCCTACTTGCAGATGAAAAAACTAAACATTGTCTAGTGATTCGTGTAGTTCTAAATCCCCCGCGGAACGCAGCACTAATACTGTGGTTCCTCACAAATTTTGTAGCATGGAAGCCAAGCGATTCCTATCGGTAGGATTCCGATTGCTTCGTTTACAAAACCGTCGATGACGTCAATGCGTGAGGTAAGCACGTTATGGGAAGTCTTTCTAGTGGTAAGCTCAGAGAACACACAGTCGTTTTTTTTACGACAGCGAGAAGATAAGAGAACACCGCAATCTATTTCAACCTCGCCTATCTTACATTTTTCTGGACCAAAATGACCCTAATGATTGAGATACACATGCAGTAGGTTGATTTGATTCATTGATATGTGGAGTTTAACGTCCCAAAACCACCATATAATTAGGAGAGACGCTGTAGTGGAGGGCTCCGGAAATTTCGACCACCTGGGGTTCTTTAACGTGCACCCAAGTCTGAGCACACGGGCCTACAACATTTCCGCCTCCATCGGAAATGCAGCCGCCGCAGCCGGGATTCGAAGCCGCGACTTGCGGGCCAGCAGCCGAGTACCTTAGCCACTAGACCACCATGACGGGGCACATGTAGTAGGTAAACGTTTCGTCTGCAGTGAGTTCCCACATGTTGTTTCTCCTTATAGATAGATGTAGTGACGAAGGCTTGAAGAAGGCGCTGGTAGGAGGAGCAATCGCACGTTTGGCTAAAGTGGCGCCATTCGTGTCAGCGAGCAGGCTCTTTCTCTCCCACGTGCTTGGTAGCCTTGGTAGAGCGAACGCCATCTCGTCTGTCATCGGTCGCATGTTTTCTTTTGCTTCCACCAGAACACGAGCGAGGAGGAAGTGCTGTGCCGGCTTAGCCTAGCCTGTGTGCCGGGAGATGGTCTGCCTGTGCATGGCCCCCGAGATGGCGTGCGCACGGCGGGGAAACACGCCGTGCGCCCGTCATCTCCGAGGCCATGGCCTGTGTCTGTAGTTTCTTTCTAGATGATGTAGAGGTGCTAATGCAGCTGTTGAGAGAGGAGGCTGAGGTGAAGGGGCGTGGTTACCGCTACCTATATTTTTTAGGGACTTTACGCTTGGTGAGGTGGTGGCGCCCTCTCTTGCGTGGTGGGGGTGTCAGCCGCATGTTTTCGAAGCATTTTAAATGCGAAGCATTTCTTAGCGAGCTTCGGTGACTTTCAATCTATCTATCTATCTATCTATCTATCTATCTATCTATCTATCTATCTATCTATCTATCTATCTATCTATCTATCTATCTATCTATCTATCTATCTATCTATCTATCTATCTATCTATCTATCTATCTATCTATCTATCTATACGCTTACGTTTGGGCGCTCTCGTGGTCACCCCCTTACCCTGGCGTGAACCAAAATTAGCATGGGAGGTGAAGATGGTCTGAAGAATATGACACGCTGGTCAAGACATGAAGAATGTCACAATCCCGTCGCGCACGTCGTCAAACTTCCCGCAAGACAGTGGCCCATACCCACGGGCGGGTATGTGCCGCTGGTGTGCGGGTATGTGCCACAGCTGATTGACACTTGGTATCTACCCAGGAACGACGAGAACACACATGGGTGAGCGTTAACGGGCAAGCGTTCAGCTGGAATTGAACGCAGGCATTCTGCGTGGCAATAACGCATTTTACCACAGAGCTACGCCGGGTAGCGGAACTACTTTTCATATAGATGCTAATCGTCGTGAAATGTCAGTAGTGGTGGTAGTGCCGCCTACCCAGTTTTATAAACATTACATATGTACTCTGATACAGCCATGACGTTAACGTCAATTGTGATTAGTCTCCATGTGCGGAAGTTGATTTATGAAGCAGTGTCCAGGGCCAGCATCTTCGCGAACATCAGCGCTTCATATCAGCTTCTGGTGTTGCTAATACGCGTGTTCCAGTTGGCATTGTTGCGCAAGTGCGAACAACTGGTTATATTAACATCTGCAACGCTTCAACATATGTCTGCGTGTGCAACCTTTGTACATATATTTAGCGTCATTTTATGACGTGTCGCTTGATAAAAAAATTGTAACACGGTCACCTTCTCTCCGCATGCTTCGCATAGACCCGCCGCGGTGGTCTAGTGGCTAAGGTACTCGGCTACTGACCCGCAGGTCACGGGTTCGAATCCCGGCTGCGGCGGCTGCATTTCCGATGGAGGCGGAAATGTTGTAGGCCCGTGTGCTCAGATTTGCGTGCACGTTAAAGAACCCCAGGTGGTCGAAATTTCCGGAGCCCTCCACTACGGCGTCTCTCATAATCATATGGTGGTTTTGGGACGTTAAACCCCACATATCAATCAATCGCATGCTTCGCAAAACGTTGATTCCCAGGTACGTGGGATCTGCAGAGCTTTTTAATAACGAAGTGTTAGTTGTTGCAATTAAGGTTCGGTTATTTTTGGTACCTATGTTATTTTTGTTGTTGTTTATTTACTCTGACCTGGTTTTCAGCATTTATAGCCTTGTATGAGGCTCGTATTCCCCACTTGATTTTGAGCATGACCATCCGACATGAGACATTGCATAACAATCATGGGCCCTAAAGAGCTATGCACTTAATAATAAAGGCATATGGTTTGAAGTTAGCCACCCAAGTTAAACAATTGCACGTTGATGTGTGCATAACACAACACACACACACACACACGCACACGCACACGCACACGCACGCACGCACGCACGCACACACACACGCACACACACACACGCACACACACACACAGGCACACGCACACGCACGCACACACACACGCACGCGCGCACACACGCTCGCACACACACACACACACACACACACACACACACACACACACACACGCACGCACGGACACACAGGTCTTGTGTTCGAGGCATAAACCCGCCTTGAAGAAAAGACTATTTTCTGAAACGTTGTTTCAGGAGTTTTGATCTCTTCAAACCTCCCTCTTCTGCTGACCTTCCACCTCGTTTGAACACTGCTGATACGTCTTGTTATCCTCTGTATGCTTTCCTCCACCCTTCTGTACCTCACTTCCTAGCAAGTGTGACTGGATTCAGTTTTGTGCAGAGTACACAAATAACAACCCTATAATAAGTTATGCTATTTATTGTCTCAATAACGTTAGGACATTTTCGTGAAAGGTTGCTCGAGAATGACCCCATTTCATTGAGCACTAAACAGCTCCTCAGATGGTGAACGTCACTAGCCACTAAAATATAAACTATAAAACTCCAGTGGTGGTGGATGTGAACGCATACGAGAGAGGCTCTAGAGCTTGCAATGACATGTCTAGCCTGACAATTTCTTTCCCAGTAATACCTGTAAGCACTTTAGTTCCCTCTCTTACTCTAGTGATACAGGCACAGTCATCAGCCGAATAAGTTCGGATTATGTTTCTTCTTTTTTGATTACGACTCTGCTTGATTCTTCGATTTGTGTGTGAGGTGCACCATTGCAATGTAACACTACTGGGTCGCTAAGGCTAGCCCTTCGCTCCAAAAGTTTGGCATTGACCGCATAGACAGGATGACGAGCTCATCTGTAGACATTCAGTCGTCTCCTCTTATTCTTTCTATGATGAACTTTGCCGGCCACTTTAAGCTAACACAACTACAGCGAGAACGTTAGGAGCCCATCCCAGAAAACGAAAATGGGACAAGGGAGGCTTTGCCTGCACGTGCCGGACGTATCACTCTTACTTATGGAGTCGAAAATGCTGTAAGACCGTGTGTTCAGATTTGGGCGCATGTTAAAGTACCCTAAGTGGTCGAAATTTTCGGAGCCCTGCATTACGGTGTCTCTCATAATCATATTGTGGTTTAGGAAAGTTAAACACCACATATCAACCATCTTTCTTTCTTTCCTTCTTTCTTTCATTCTTTCTTTCTTTCTTTCTCTCGCGTTGTGCAATGCTGCGTCTTAACTTTATTCCTTCATGATAGGAATCATGCCTTTACTCACGTGCATCCCAGAGCAAAACTTTTGTTGCTACAGGCAACAATGATGGTGATGTGGTAAACACATAAATGCAACATTCAAAGGAATAAATGAAAGGAAACATGGAATCGGAAGTGATGTTGAAAACCGATCAGATTGCCGCACCAGAAACGGGCGATTGCCGTCAACCCCACAATATATAGGGCATGCGTAACTGGAAACAGCACATACAGTTACACGTGCTCCCGCGCACCTCCGGCCCCGCCGCGGTGGTCTAGTGGCTAAGGTACTCGGCTGCTGACCAGCAGGTCGCGGGTTCAAATCCCGGCTGTGGCGGCTGCATTTCCGATGGAGGCGGAATTGTTGTAGGCCGTGTGCTCAGATTTGGGTGCACATTAAGAACCCCAGGTGGTCGAAATTTCCGGAGCCCTCCACTACAGCGTCTCTCATAATCATATTGTGGTTTAGGAAAGTTAAACACCACATATAAACCATCTTTCTTTCTTTTTATCTTTCTTTCTTTCTTTCTTTCTTTCTTTCTTTCTTTCTTTCTTTCTTTCTTTCACGTTGTGCAATGCTGCGTCTTAACTTTATTCCTTCATGATAGGAATCATGCCTTTACTCACGTTCATCCCAGAGAAAAAGTTTCGTTGCTACAGGCAACAATGATGGTGATGTGGTAAACACAGAAATGCAACATTCAAAGGAATAAATGAAAAGAAACATGGAATCGGAAGTGATGTCGATGACCGATCACAGTGACGTACCAGAAACGGGCGATTGCCGTCAACCCCACAATATATAGGGCATGCGTAACTGGAAAACAGCACATGCAGTTACGCGTGCTCCCACGCACCTCCGGCCCCGCCGCGGTGGTCTAGTGGCTAAGGTACTCGGCTGCTGACCAGCAGGTCGCGGGTTCAAATCCCGGCTGTGGCGGCTGCATTTCCGATGGAGGCGGAATTGTTGTAGGCCGTGTGCTCAGATTTGGGTGCACATTAAGAACCCCAGGTGGTCGAAATTTCCGGAGCCCTCCACTACAGCGTCTCTCATAATCATATTGTGGTTTAGGAAAGTTAAACACCACATATAAACCATCTTTCTTTCTTTCTTTCACGTTGTGCAATGCTGCGTCTTAACTTTATTCCTTCATGGTAGGAATCATGCCTTTACTCACGTTCATCCCAGAGAAAAAGTTTCGTTGCTACAGGCAACAATGATGGTGATGTGGTAAACACAGAAATGCAACATTCAAAGGAATAAATGAAAAGAAACATGGAATCGGAAGTGATGTCGATGACCGATCACAGTGACGTACCAGAAACGGGCGATTGCCGTCAACCCCACAATATATAGGGCATGCGTAACTGGAAAACAGCACATGCAGTTACGCGTGCTCCCACGCACCTCCGGCCCCGCCGCGGTGGTCTAGTGGCTAAGGTACTCGGCTGCTGACCAGCAGGTCGCGGGTTCAAATCCCGGCTGTGGCGGCTGCATTTCCGATGGAGGCGGAATTGTTGTAGGCCGTGTGCTCAGATTTGGGTGCACATTAAAGAACCCCAGGTGGTCGAAATTTCCGGAGCCCTCCACTACAGCGTCTCTCATAATCATATTGTGGTTTAGGAAAGTTAAACACCACATATAAACCATCTTTCTTTCTTTCTTTCACGTTGTGCAATGCTGCGTCTTAACTTTATTCCTTCATGATAGGAATCATGCCTTTACTCACGTTCATAGAACGACAGGGCTGCGAAGGACAGAAAGAGACGGAAGATGGTGACAATTCTTAGCATGCCTTCCAGCTTTTAGTACGCCCTACTTCTTCCATTCGACACCTTCAACACCATGCTATATGATCCCTCATCCTCAGCATCACATCACTGACCCCTCTCCTCTCTCCTTACCCACAAGCCTTGCTATAGTAGTTCAATAATTCCACAACGTCCAAAACCTGTATTCTTACATTTCAGTTTCCGGCACCTTGAAGAATGGTGACCCGATTAGAATATCTTTGCTTTACGCTGTCCACTTCAACCTTTCCACTCTCCTCACCCTCTTTCGTATACCCTTTGCTATACTATATTATACATGAATCTGCCATGCTTCGCTCTGCCCTCCACCTTTCCCTCACCCTTACAACGCTTTCCCATCCCCTCGCGGCACTATAGCGTGCTTTACTATGCATTTACTTTCTCCTCCATCTCTCCTATTGTTGCACGGCGTAGCTACACTTAACTTTCCTCCTCTAGTAGCGTCACTTCCTGCCGCTGCGCCAGTTTTGTGATGTCGAAAAATAACGCTGCTTCAAAGTTGAATAGCTAAACACTTGTTCAAAGAAATTTATTCTCACACACAGTGGACATCAATTACATTTAAACAGAACAGAACGTGCACAGACACAGGAAAATTTGTGTTTTTAGAAAATACGGTTAACAATTTTGAGTACTTGGTACATTACCGTGGGTAAGCATAAAAACATCCTGTAAGTTTCACAATTGATGAGGCAGTGTTGACAAAAATTAGGCTGTGAACGTGCTTACGCGCCCAATGGTAATGTACCACGTCTCCGCTGAAAAGCACCGTGTCACTAACAATGGTGAAACGTTAGCCTTCAGCGAAGAAACACGTGTGTTTAGATAAGAGTCAATGATTTAGAGTACTTATTACATGAAGCCGTCCCATGGGCCCTACATTTGCCACGCCATGGTGGTTTAGTGGCTAAGGTATGCGGCTGCTGACCCGCAGATCACGGAATTGAATCCCGTCTGCGGTGGCTGAATTTTCGATGGAGGCAAAAAAATTGGCAGCATATCCACGGATTGAATGATGGAGAGAGTGGAGCGAAGCGTTCGTCCATCCATTCGTTCTTGCTTCCGTCCGTCCATGCGTCCGTCTGCGTAACCGCCCATGCGTCCATCCCCCCGTCTGTGCGTGCGTCTGTTCGTGCGTCCGTCACTGCGTTCGTCCATGCATCCGCCCCTGCGTACGTTCATGCGTCCGTTCATGCATCTGTCTGTGTGTCCGTTCGTCCATCTATTCAACACTCCAAGTACCACCATCTCGCATATTTTCTTCATATACTCCCCATATAGAAGCACCACCATCTAGCGGACATTCCAAGGACTAAACGAGAGGTTGCACACGCACACTTTCTTACAGCTTGCGCTTCGGGTCTACTTCCCACCTTTAACCACCTCGAGTTCATTCATGGTACATACTAGTTCATTGTATTCATGGCACTGCGGCTCAGTGCTCGCTAAACCTTTCTAAAACTAAGAAAGTTACACCCAGCGAGTATAAGGTAGCAACCCTTTCTTGTCAAATAGTGCTCAATGTACATGACAATGGCTGCTAATGGGGATCGCAGCGTGCGCGTAAACTAAAAGCCGAATGCTCCTGTCTCTCATTCCCCATCAGCAGCCATTCGCATGTACATTGAGCACTATTTTTTATTGTTAAACAACGCACAGAAGAAATCTCTCACTGGCACCGCCTTGTAGGTCAAAATGTTGAACTTGTTACATACTACAACGGCTACTAGGGACGAACGGGTGCCGCTATAAGGAGCTTCGCCCCTAAAATGCTGTAGGTCCGTGTGCTCTGATTTGGGTGCGCGGTAAAGAACCTCAGGTGGTCGACTATTCCGTAGCCCTCCACTACGGCGTATCTGATAATCATATAAGACTTTGGGATGTTAAACCCCACACATATTCATGGGACACACACTTGATGAGGACACGTGGACAAAAATTAAAGCGTGACGCAATAGTGTACAGATTGGAGCCTTCTTTTACTTTTTAAACCTAAACCCACCCTACAAAGGGTTAACCATCAGACGTCTGTTTAGAAAAAAATTATTTACACTCTGTTCTCTTCCACAGCCCTTGTTGTAATGCTCATAATCACACTTTACAACCTCCTTTTCTTCATTTTAATTTCCCGCCCTTGAATTGGTGGGCGATATCTTTGCTTTACCCTGTCCACCTCAACCCTTGCATCCTCCTCACCCTCTTTCCCACCCCTTGCTGTACTATATTATACATGAATCTGCCATAATTTACTCTGCCCTCCACCTTCTTTCACCCTTACATCACTTTCCCAGACCCTCGCGGCACTACAGCGTGCTTTACTATGCATTCACTTTCTCCTCCATCTCTCCTGTTGTTGCACTGCGTAGCTACACTTAGCTTTCTTCCTCTCGTAGCGTCACTTCTTACCGCTGTGCCAGTTTAGCGATGTCGAAAAATAACGCTGCTGCAAACTTAAATAGCTAAACAGTTGTTCAGGGAAATTTATTTTCACACACAGTGGACATCAACTACATTTTAACAGAACAGAACGTGCACAGACACAGGAAAATTTGTGTTTTTAGAAAATGCGGTTAACAATTTAGAGTACTTGATACATTACCGTGGGAGAGCATAAAGACATCCTGTGGATTTCACAATTGATGAGGCAAGTGTTGACAAAAATTATGCTTTGAACGTGCTTACGCGTCCAATGCCACGTCTCCGCTGAAAAGCACCCCGTCACTAACAATGGTGAAACGTTAGCAGTTAGCGAAGAAACGCCTCTGTTTATATAAAAGAGTTAATGATTTACAATACTTAATACATGAAGCCGTCCCATGGGCCCCACACTTGCCACGCCACGGTGGTTTAGAGGCTAAGGTACGCGACTGCTGACCCGCAGATCACGGAATTGAATCTCGGCTGCGGCTGCTGAATTTTCGATGGAAGCGAAAATGCTGTAGGCCCGTGTTTTCTAATTTGGGTGCGCGGTAAAGAACCCCAGGTGGTCAACATTTCCGTAGCCCTCCACTACGGCGTATCTGATAATCATAGTAGATTTTGGGATGTTAAACCCCACACATATTCATGGGACACACACTTGATGAGGACACGTGGACGAAAATTCAGGCGTGACGCAGTAGTGTACATATTGGAGCCTTCTCGTACTTTTTAAACCTAAACCCACCCTTCAAATGGTTAGCCATCAGACGTCTCTTTAGAAAAAAAAATTATTTACGGTATGTACAGAAGACAAATGCTTCATGACATTCCAGTAACAGGACACATACACTTCGGCACATCTATGTGTCACGACCAACATCACTATGTTTCAGTGAAGACATTTTCTGCAATATACATGACAATGTTGGCATACATGTACACAAGAACTCCATGCGATATCGTGAAACGTCTGGCTCTAATGTTTAACGCTCGTTCAACCAAGCACACTCTACACATGGTTAACCATCTATTGTTGAAACGTCTGTCCCTGATGTTTAACGCTGGTTCAACCCAGCAGGGTCAATATTGTATCTTTCATTTATTGGTCAAGTTTGTCCGAAAATATCAATTGCTCTTTGCCACCTGTGCGCCAATTTCCACTTTTGAGTGAACCATGCAAATAAAATAAATGGTAAAAATTCACCGCCATATCCACAAAGTGAATGTTCGAGGAGCCTAATCGGAGGAGCTTGATGCAGCGCTGAGAGCCCGCCGCGCTGCTGCTTTTGCTTCTGAGCTCTTCATGTGACCGAGCGGTAACGAAGAGCGTTCGCTGCTTGAGCTACCGGTGAACAGAAAGGAAGGTACGTGCCGAGAGTGGAGTGCTCCGCCGTGTATAGAACCTTCATGTGCGCGCGTCTTCATGTCTTCATGTGCGCGCGTCTCCAACCTTTGAGCCACCACTTGCCGTCGCCCACAAAAACACAATGTTGCCAGTCCCGGTTTCCATGGCAACAAGCACCATGTTGGTTCTCGCGGCCAGGCGTTCCTGCTCCGCTGCACTGCACCAGCTGCATGTTGGAGCGGGTGTGCAAGCTGTGGTATGAGCTGAGTTTGACTCCACCGTAGACCTAGCTTCCACTACAACACCATCCTCACGCTGAGCGAACCTACAAGAAATTTGGAGTGTAAATGCCACTGTGCTGCGTGCTGCAATGCCAAACCATCTGGAGACTGTTCCGTTTCCCGACAACCGACAGAAACATTGGATTACACAAGCGCAGCGAGATTGCTTGGAGCCGACTATTTCCTCCCGTGTTTGTGAAGAGAGTACCCATTGTATTGCGAGCGGATTGAGTATATCGTCATATAATTCGTTAAATTATTGACTTATTCATGCGACAAAAAGTACTTTGAGCAAAGTAAACTTAACCACTTGGACAGTAAAACAAATTGATCAGGCTTCGTTCGGCTACGCCGGGTTATGCGAGCGAAAGCTGGTTAGCTTGAGTATGCTTCTTGTTTATCCTCGTAGTCGAAGCGCAGTTCACCAATCGAATGAGGGGGGGGGGAGGAGTGATTCTTAAATGAAAAGAAGAGAAAAGTGAGCCCCGTAACTGTCTCTCAGGGGGAGGACACTGTCACACAGTCCCGTAAATTGGGGATGCGATCGCCGGGCTAATTCCAAGGGCCGAAGTATTGGCCCCCCGAACCGCACCACGAAAGCGTGGACAATTTAGAAGTGGCCCTTTTTGGCGCGCCAGCGACCGCCGGCTGTGGCCCAAAGAACAAGTCAGAGCCGAGAGTTGATAAACAAACAAAATTATATTCTCATTAACGGCAGATCAAAAACAATACACACGTATGCACACTCCACAATAGTTACATACAATACGTCACCAATCAAACAATGTACTACACAGTACAATCAGCCACACTCAAAACAACGGACATAGACAACGAACGATACGCTCTACAATGCAGTCGCATGCATTGAACAACCAAGACACTTAAAGACTAAAGAGATAGCAACCTATCCAGTCCAAAGTTCTTGGAGCAAAAGTCTGGATGATACTCTTCCGAGAATCACTCACTCAAAGTCCAGCGTTGTTGTCGTTCCGCGCCCTCGCAGTTTCTCTTCCAGGAAACCTCGCGCCTTCAATTGACCACTCTCCAAGCTTCAAACTTCTTCGCCCGAACACGTCGGCTTCACACACGCAGCTGTTGCCACGCGTCCTCGCTCGATAGCGGTAGACACACGCTCTTGCCTGTAGCTCGAGCCTTCACCCCTCAGGTGGAAATCTTCTTCATCTCCGGCTTCGTCCCTACGGACAAACCTCGATGGCTGAGGTTTGCAGCCACTGTCCGGAGAGATCAGCGCCGGCAGTCGGTTTGGTGACGACCGTCTTTGATGAAGTAGAGGGCAACACCTGCTTCATTGAGGGCTTAACAGACATCACATACGCACATGAAAACACAACTACTCAGCCGGTGAACGCCGGACAATTCCGCCAAACTCCACCAGGCAATTTTCCCCTTTAACTGATATTAAAGGAAATACACAATTTATTCAAAATGTTACTCACACTTTAAGGTGACACAAAACAACAACACTGGAAGCACACCGAACCCGAAACCCTGGATAGCCGTGTCTTCAACGTTTTCAAACAAGTACACCTAAAAGAGTAAAAAAACAATCACTAGCTCTTGTCTAGATCAGGAAAAAAAATGCCAGAGTTCTCGAGACATCCTCTCGCGTCAGGGGCATCGACTTAAGCCATCAGCGTTGTCATGGAGTACACCCTTTTTGTAGCGTATTTCAAACGTATATTGTTGCAAAACGAGGCTCCAACGCAGCAGGCGGCCGTTCTTAGAGGACATGGTCTGTAGCCAGGTGAGAGGACAGTGGTCCACTTCCACAATGAACTTGCTTCCGGCAATATAACAAGCCAGTTTCTGGACTGCCCAAACCAAGCACGCACATTCCTTTTCGCTAGCGCTGTAAACCTGCTCGCGAAGAGTGAGTTTCCGGCTAACATAGAGGACGGGATGCTCTTGATCCCCCTCATCCCTTTGACTGAGAACTGCCCCCATGCCTCTATCACTAGCGTCGCATTGGACTATGAAAGGCCTCGAGTAGTCCGCTGAACTAAGCAAAGGTTGGCTCGACAAGGCCGCTTTCAAAACGCGGAAAGCCTTTTCTTTCTCCTCATCCCAGTCGACCATTTGGGCTCGGTCTTGCGCAACGCGTCAGTAAGAGTGCTGGCAATGTCGGAATATCTAGGGATGTACTTACGATAGTAACCAGCTATTCCAAGAAAAGCCCGAATATCGGTTTTCGTTCGGGGCTGGGGAAAGTCTCGGATAGCTGCCACTTTCATTTCAGAGGGACGGCGATGCCCTCGACCGATAACATGCCCGAGATAGAGTACCTCTGCTTGTGCTAGCTGACACTTGGGCGCCTTTACCGTTAAACCTGCTTCGCGTAGGCGTGTCATTACTGCTCTCAAATGCGCCAAGTGTTCTGGCCAGGACGAGGAAAACACGGGGACGTCGTCCAAGTAAGGCAATGCGAAGTCCTGTTGACCCCGCAAAACCTTATCCATTAAGTTTGAAAAACAGTAAGGCGCGTTCTTTAGGCCGAAACTCAACACTTTAGGGCGGAATGTCCCCAATGGTGAAATAAATGCAGCATACCGGCTCGCCCTCTCGGTGAGCGGCACCTGCCAGTAACCTCTCACTAGGTCTAGCGTTGAGATAAATTGCGCGCTGCTTACCCTCTCGATGCGTTCCTCAATGTGGGGAATTGGGTATGTCTGATCCTTGGTGATGAGGTTTAACTTACGATAGTCTACGCAAGGACGCGGATCTTTGCCGGGTACCTCCACGAGAATTAACGGGGAAGTGTAATCACTTTCACACGGCTCAATCACACCCAATTCCAGCATCCTGTTAACCTCTGCTTTTATTAGCTCAAGTTGGCGAGGTGACACCCGATACGTCTTAGATCTTACCGGTTCCGACGAGGTAAGCTCTATGCCATGAGTGAGGACGGATGTCCGGCCTGGCTCGCTTACAAATCTGTCCTGAAACTCGGTCAAAAGACCACGCAATTCCTGCTTCTGCTTCGTTGTTAGTTGTGACTTTGATACTAAATCCTCAACTCTTTTCTCGATCGGGACTTCGTCCGATTCGGGAGCTAATTCAGGGATTTCTGCCGGAACCTCTTCTGGAACATTTAAAGTCATGTTCACGATGGCTTTCCTCTCTTTGTAGGGTTTGAGTAAGTTGCTATGATACACCTGGTGTGCCTTACGACTTCCTGGTAATTTTACCACGTAGTTGGTGTCAAACAATTTTCGAGTAATCTCGGCCGGGCCGACCCATTGCACTTCAAGCTTATTCTTTTGGGAGGGCCTCAACAACATGACCCTGTCTCCTACAGCAAAGTGTCGAGCCTTAGCGGTCCGATCGTAGTAAAGCTTAGCCTTCTGCGGTGCTTTGGTCATCGCACTCTCGGTCAGTTCTTGGGCTTTTGTTAGACGATCCAATAAGGTGAGGACATATTCCACTACTACAGGATCATCACGCTTACCTTCCCACGACTCTCTCAGCATACGAAGAGGAGACCGCAGTCTGCGGCCGTAAACAAGTTCCGCTGGCGTAAACCCTGTTGTCTCATGTGGTGCAGTTCTTAGTGCAAACATTGTTGCAGGTAAGCACATTTCCCAGTCAGTTTTCCGTTCAAAACATAAGGCTCTTAACACTCGCTTCATCACGGAGTGAAGCTTTTCTATCGAGTTCGACTGCGGATGGTAGACTGAACTATGCAATAATTTCACTCCACACCGCTCTAGAAAGGTTGTCTTTAAGGCACTCGTGAAAATGGTGCCCTGGTCTGATTGTATCTCGGCAGGAAAGCCTACCCGGGCAAACACGGACAGAAGTGCGTTCACTACTTCGACGGAACTTAGCTCTTTTAGCGGGACCGCCTCTGGAAATTTAGTAGCTGGGCAGATTAAGGTCAGGATGTGACGGTAGCCTGAAGTTGTCTTGGGCAAACGACCTACTGTGTCATTACCAACCGACGAAAGGGCTCAGTGAATACGGGTACCAGCTTCATTGGAAATTTCGCCTTATCTCCCGGCTTACCCACTCGCTGACACACATCGCAAGATTTTACAAACCTCTCTACATCTTTAAAGCATCCAGGCCAGTAGTATTCCTGTAAAAGACGATTTTTCGTCTTCTTTACGCCTAAGTGGCCTGACCATGATTCTCCATGCACCAAACTAAGCAAATCCTGACGATACGCCTGAGGTACGACTACCTGGTCAAACTCTACTCCTCGCCTATCAAGATATTTTCGATAGAGTATGCCGCTCCTCTCTTCGAATCTCACATTTCGTTTGGCGATTCCCTCTTTCGAACTGTCCTGGAATTGCTTAAGCGTCGGGTCCCCCTTTTGTTCGGTTATTAATGAAGCGGGACTCACCTGCAGCAGCCGACTGAAATTATCCGAAGTTGGCATGACACACAACTCTTTTGTATTTCCTAGTACCTGGAATGTGTCACCCTCTGTGCTATCCTCTGTACTACCAGGAATCGGCTTGGGAGCAACGGCATTTTCTATTTGCTCGGTCAACGAGGCGTAATTGACCCCTTCCAATTCGGGAGGAGGTTCATCGTCGCCTTTAGGAATGGTTGCTTCCGCGACTACGGCTTCTGCAGCCTGTTCTCGCACAAGTCGATTTGTTACCGTGGTGTCCAACTCGCAACCAGGCCCGTTGTCGATTTGAGGCTTGTTTGCCTCAGTGAATGTTGCTCTTGCAGCCAGCGCACGTGCCTTCGATCTAGTCAGTGCCTGCACTATGCCTTCTCCCAACGTTAGACCTTTCTCCTTCAGCATTTGATCTGACTTATTTGAAAATAAGTAAGGATACTGAGGGGAGAGATTTGGCGATACCGCGGCTTCCGTTTCCAACGTACCAAATGCGCCTTTAAGGACAACTTTAGCTACGGGGAGGCACTGACTGTTTGCTTCTACGGCTTGTCTAATCCAGGCACAGTCTCCTGAATACTGTCCGGACTGAACAAAAGACGGATGAACTACGTCCATAGTGGCTGCGGAGTCTCTAAGAACCCGACACTGCTTGCCGTTCACGGTAAGGTCGTACATATAGGGCTTTAACAACTTCATGTTCTCGTCGGCTTCATTTATAGATGAAAAGGCCACCTTTTCTTTCGGGCAGTGTTTCGCGAAGTGCCCTGTTTCGTGACAATTGAAACAAGCAGCCGGTTTTCTCGCCTCAAATTTCCTTTTGCTTGCCTCTGCCGACGCCCCATGGTTAGATGAATTGTTTTCCTCACCCTTTTGTGCGAGACTTGTCGGTTGTTTTCTAAACGGCGCCTTATTCGGTAGTAGGAATTTTTCCCTTTTAGGCTCGCTGTTTGCCCCGAGGGCGCGGCGCGTAACGAATTCTTCAGCGAGCTCTGCGGCTTTCGTTACTGTGTTCACGTCTGGTCTATCCTGCACCCAGAACCTCACCTTTTCTGGTAACCTTTGATAGAATTGTTCCAGACCGATACACTCGAGCACCTTGTCATGATTCCCATACGCCTTTGCCTCTTTGAGCCACTCCCCCATGTTGGCCATTAACTTGTAAGCAAACTCCGGGTATGAATCATTGTTCTTTTACGGCGTTGCGAAATTTTTGTCTGAAACCTTCCGCTGACAACCTGTATTTCTTGAGAAGGCTCGACTTTACCTCACTGTACTCGTCAGCCTCCTCTTTCGTGAGGCGCGCGATTACTTCTGAGGCCTCCCCCGGAAGTAGGGACAACAAGCGTTGAGGCCACGTATCCTGGCTGAAACCTTGCCTTTCACAAGTTCTCTCAAAGTTGACGAGAAACAGCCCAATGTCCTCCCCTAGCTTGTACGATCTCATTAGGTCCGTCATTTTGAACCTGACCCGCTCTGCGGTACCAGATGCCTCGCTGCCTCCTGTTCTACTATTATGGCTAATCTCTAGCTCGAGGCGCTTCATTTCAAGCTCGTGCTTTCGCATCTTATCTGCCTCGGCTTCTGCCGCTTTCCTTTCGGCCTCGGCCGCGGCCGCCTTTCTTTCGGCCTCTGCCGCTTGCCTCTCCTGAATCTCCTCGACACATTCTGACAGCTCGTCATCCTCCGCCCCCAATGCGAGAATCGCCTCTATCAGCTCTGGCTTTCTTTGAGAGTCCGACACCTCCAGATTCAACTCCCTTGCAAGAAGCAACAACATGGACTTTCGCAGGGATTTCAGATTCATGGCTGCCTCCAGTACCGCAGTCTCTGTTCCACAAAGATTCCTGTCCTGCAACTAATTAACCTTGACGGCAACGACAGCTCTAGATACCTGCCTTGCCTCAAGTTTTCCGTTAACTTAGTCTACAAATAAAGCTTCAAAAGCTCTTACACGGAATCCTGCCCTGTCACTGTTAACCTTGACGCCACTGACAGAAAGAGCTTAACCAAGCTATCACACAATTTCTGCCTGACGCAAGTTACCTGTTAACCCAATGACCAATACAGCCCCTCTCTACCAGCTTTTACTTAACACATAGAGTAAATGCCTGGTAAAATTTAACAGAGAAAGCCGGCACTCACCCAGTTCGCAGTCATGTCTCCGGCGTCGTGCCTCTCAGAAGTGCCGTTCGATTCCCTCTGGAAGTCGATGAGCTCGTGTCCTCCTTCTCCTGTCGTCCCGTTGTTGAACTTCGGGCTCACTCCGTCCAGTGGTCGCTTTCGGGGTTATCGGCATCCCGCCGCTGCCATCCAGTTGTTGGGACTCCGGGTCCTGCCGGTCTCGTTTTCGGTAGCTGGCCCCGTCGCAGGATCCATCGTCCAACAATTCAGCGAGAAGAAGCGCCCGAACGAACAACAGAGATTTATTTACATGTGGAGAAGTGGTCAACTGACCCAAAGAGAGAAGAGTGAGAGCGATACAAAAACGTCTTCGGCATTTTATAGCGCCGCGCCGTTTACACTGGGCGCCCCGTCCGCATCGTCAGCCAATACGGTGTCTCCGGCACCTCGGCCACGAGAGAGGGGAAAACACACCTCACAACACATGGAGTGGCACAACCTAACACGAGGTCCATATATGGTCACGGCGCCCTAAAATGTTACCAAACATTGTCACGAAACGCACAGCAGACCCCGGAGCTCTCCCGGCGAGGAGGAACCCGAATGGGGAGGTGGGGGTGGACGACACCGTCGGTCAAGAACCGGTTCTCCCCCAAACTCTTCCTGCTTGGCTCCCCAGGGCCGGTCGTAACAGGGGTCATCGACTTTGAGTGACTGAATCTCGGAAGAGTATCATTCACACCTTTGTTCCAAGGACTTCGGACTGAATAAGTTTTCGAACTCTTTAGTCTTTAAGTGTCTTGCTTGTTCGATGCATGCATGCTATTGCATTGGAGTGGATATTGTTGTGTGTGTCCGTTGTTTCGAGTGTGGCTGATTGTTCTGTGTAGTACGTTTTTGATTGGTGACATACTGTATTCAACCATTGTCGAGTGTGCATATTTGTGTATCGTTTGATCTGCCATATTTGAGAATATAATTTTGTTTAATGATCAATTATCGGCTCTGACTTGCTCTTAGGGCCACAGTCGGTGTCCGCTCGCGCGCTAAATAGGACCACTTCTAAATTGTGCAGTTTGGGGGGCCGATACTTCGGCCCTTGGAATCAGTCCGGCGATCGCCTCCCTAATTAACGGGACTTGTGACACCAGTCCCGGTTACCATGGCAACAAGCACCATGTTGGTTCTCACGGCCGGGCATTCCTGTTCCGCCGCACTGCACCAGCTGCGTGTTGGCGCGGGTGTGCAAGCTGCGGTATGAGCTGCGTCTAACTAGAACGTAGACCTTGCTTCCGCTATGACACCATCTTGGTGCTAAGCGAACCCACAAGAACTTTGGGGTGTGAATGCCACACTGCTGCGTGCTGCAATGCAAAAACACCTGGAGACTGTTCCGCTTCCTGACAACCGACGGAACCATTGGATCACACAAGTGAAGCGAGATTTCTTGGAGCCGACTATTTCTTCCCGTGTTTGTGAAGGGAGTACCCGTTGTATTGCGAGGGGGTGGAGTGTATCACCGCATACTTCGTGAAATTATTGACTTATTCATGCGACAAAAAGTAGTTTGAGCGAAGTAAACTTAACAACTTGCACAGTGAAACAAATGGATTATGCTTCGTTCGCCTACGCCGGCTTATGCAAGCGAAAGATGGTTAACTTGAGTATGCTTGTTTATCCTCGTAGTCGAAGCGCAGTTCACCAATCCATTGGGGGGGGGGGGGGGAGTGATTCCTAAATGAAAAGAAGAGAAAAGTGAGCCCCGTAACTGTCTCTCAGGGGGAGGACAGCTAAACAGTAGCTCACGAGGACTAAAACGATATAATTAAAATGTATAGAGATAGAGAGAGGGGGAAGGAGAGAGCGTGGCGCAGGGGCATTAATACGGAAGTAAGGAGAAGATAGGAAAAATTGACAGGGTCGCAGGAGTCCGAGGATGGGGCACCACTCGGTGAGAGCTCTTGTAGGCGTCAGGAGATGGCGTAGGGCGAGGCCAGTAGCCCAGAGCTGCGCTGATGTCGGAGATTGTGGGGGAACTACTGGTCGGCACGAAATCCAGAAAGCGATTCACCAATCGAATGATATGACTAGTCGAAGGTGTGGTCCTGCATGCATTCCCTATCTGCGTTTCATTGGTTTCCGAAGTCGTCGCCGCCTTCCTCGCGGGAAACGCCAGGCCCGTAAACCACTAACAGGCGCTCGCGTTCATGTTTTCCTTTGCTGGAAGATGTTCGCGTTGCTGCATTTTCACCTCGGTCGCTGAGGAAGGGCATATGGAGAAGTAGACAGACGAGCCGACGAACGCGCTCTGTTTAGACTTTTGCAGTCTTTCACAGTTTCAACACAGCAATATTTTGTGCTGCTTGCCATGGGGTATTCGTTCTTCCCTTCAATGACACGCGGAACCACACTGAAACTCGCTGAGCAATGGCAAAAGGAATATCGCTTTAATAATATAAAATACGACAGATTTACTGTTCGTGTCCCTCAATTCTTTTGTCTGTCTGTCGGTCCTGAACGGGGCAGTATATGTGCACTAAGCAAGTCAGTTGTTGGCCCATAACTGCAATATGCACTGTGGGAGATTGGTGCTGCGTCATTATTTCGGTCGATCTTTTGTTTCATAACCAGCCACAAAGATGATTTGATATTGTGAACTCAGTTTTTATTTATTGCCTGCAGAGAAAATGCGTATGGACTCCATATATGAGGTAGGCGCCGTGTATGACTTTGCGCTTTATTGCTTTATTGTAGGCCCACTGTGAGGACACAAGCTTCCAGCAAAGGAGGCAGGATGGTTTGAAGAAATTACGGCTAGAAGCAGTTTGGTTGCTGTTTACAATAAAATATGACCTGGGAAAACTTGGTTTGTTCCTTGTTGCTCCCCTTTGCTTTCCTCTTCGCCTAATATACGGGCTTGTGGGGGGAGGGGGAGGGTTGATGTAGTATGACTGAGTGTTCGACTATTTCCAAGCAATGCTTACAGCTTGCAGGGTTTTTAAGCAGTACATTGTACCAGATTCGTTCGCAGAAGTAAACTTGCTACTGGAAATTATATTACGGACAAAAGCAATAATTAGGTTATGAGAAACAGGCTAGCAGAGTTATGCGGTTTACAGAGAACATAACGAGATACCCGGTTGCTTGATCTGCCTTTTCTGTCGTTATGGACACTAACATATAATCTCGACAGTCTCGAGCCTTGCACTATAGAAGGGCTTTGAGGTGTCTGCAGTGATGAGGTGAATTTGCTTCAGAATACCGCGCAGACATCGAAGTCTGTTCACGGTGACATCGAGGTACTCCCCGTAGCAAATATTGGCTCCGTAAATATTCTCACACTGCCAATGCGGTGGCTCTACCAGGCTGGAGGAACGAACTGTTCCAACGATATTTTATGCAAACTCCAGTCATGAACCTGTTTTTCCTGTTCTACAAATTAGCCGCTAGCTGCCGAAAATAACCCTACAGCGCTATATTATATATATATATATATATATATATATATATATATATATATATATATATATATATATATATATATATATATGAACCACTCTCTTCTCGTTGATACCCACGCTGCCTCCAGTGTAAATGAGCGATCGCTGACAAGTGAAATGGTGGCCCGTCAAGTATGACGGCCATTTTAGCCAGTTGCCTTGATCGAAGTTGTCCCCACCGTAAAACACGGAGACGGCGCTCACAATAGGTTCCCTACCACCGTGAGCGGCGCCGCGCAATCGACTGAGCATTCTTGAAAACACTGGAAAGCCGAGGCCTTGAATGATCATGCGCATGCCATGAAAGAGTGTTTCCTTTAAGATATATGGCTAAGCATGCGGACGAAAGTGTCCAAAGTTTGTGGGCTATTGGCCAAAAAGTTTTGTTTCCCGCGACTGCTATAGTATGCGGCGTCGGTAGACGAAACAGGAAGGCCGTCTAGAGTCCTCTGTTTGTATACAGCGAAAAGATGTATGCAGCTTTACTGTAAAAGAAGTTTGTGCTCTATGACTGCCTTATATTGCACATTGAAAAGTGACATGTTTATGTTTCCATCACTTATTCGCCATTATTTTTGTCGATGCTTTTCTATAGCGAGGTGGCTTGGGCTAGGATCAAGGTATACTGATGTTGGCACGATTTAGGTTGGTAAGTATTCTAACAGAATCGCCTTGTTGTTTCAAAGCATGCCAATGGACGCATGTACAGAAGTTTTGAACGTAACGGCTATGTTCGGTTCATTTTTACAGTTATACACGCATGTCTATCATCACATTTGCTAGTCACCCCAAGACGAACGTACGTCGTACTTGCACGTCCTCCTGAACGACTCAAGCTCAATATGTAAGTGGTACGTTGAAAGTGCGCGTGCTCTTCTGTGGACAGAACGTATATTGGGGCTTAAAGAACAACATGGAAAAATGCCTCAGCCTGCACCACCGAGGTATAACAGGCTTAATTCAACGGAAATAAAATGAATAGGGCTTGCGCCAAAGGGTTGGTTTGGAGGATAGAAAGGAGATAAGAGGGGAGGAAGGGAAGGGGAAAAGAGGATGAAAAAAAAGGGAGAGATAAGAGAAAAAGTGAAATACTATCTAGCGCCTCCCCGGCCACGGGAACAGGCCTTCTCAATTCGAGTGAAGAAAAGACGATGACGTTGAGGGAAAGACTCTCGTGCAGTTTCCGCCTGTGTGGCGTTTAGTAGCCTGTGTGGCGTTTGTAGCCCGTGTGGCTTGTGTTTTCTTGAGAGTTCAGTAAATCATTCCCTTTCTACAACGTGTTCGGGCCTGCAAGGAGGCCGCAAAGATAAGTAGTAGTAGTAGTAGTAGTAGTAGTAGTACTAGTAGTCGGTAGCCACTTCTCGTTTAGTCTGAAATATCCACTGGATGGCGGTACTTGTTTATGATGAATGTATCATGAAAATATGCGAGATGGCAGTACTGGGGAGTGTTCACTAGATGGACGGATGGACCGACAGACGCTGCCAGTGGATGGACGATTCATGGTTTACCGAAAAAAAGCCTCCGAAGCTTCGCCTCACTCATCATCATTCACACCGTGGATATGCTGTGATTTTAGGGGCCAAGCTCCTGAAGGCGTGAGTTTGTCCATCCCTTGTATGCACTATGAGCCTCAAATGAAACCAGAACAGCGACAAGCCTTCGCGATGGTATAGTGCGTGCTATCCACTTATCACCATGGACAGGCACACATATGCGCAGTGCTGCCGAACAGTATGCGCATGCCGGCCCATGGTAATATAGAGAGCACGCACTATACAATCGCGAAGGCCTGCTGCTGTTCGGATTTCATTTGCCGCTGATAGTACGTGACTACCTATAGTTCCACCTTTGCTAACTGCCAACTCAGAAAAGTTAGCAAAGGTTTACTTTGCTAACTATGTGCCCACTACTTCGTAGTTAAAAACAACCCACTACGCCCCATCGCCGATCCACCTCTTCACCGATCATAAAGCAAATACTGTTGAGAAGTAGCCAATATCAAATGCAACAGTGTCGTGTACTTGTATTCTGCTGCGCGTTAAAGAACCATAGATTGTGCCACTGTGTTTATCTATTCTTTGTACGTGACCGCCTATAGTTACACCTTTTTAGACTGCCCACTTTTCATCCTTGCAAACATCCCACTAAGCCCCATCACTGATCCGCCCCTTTACTGACCAAAATGTCTTTATACTGAACGGTACACGGAAGTGGTGTATAGCTACTACTTACGAATAATAAAATGTCTAGTATAAATATATGCAATGTTTGGGACGTGTTTGATGATGAAGTGGGCGATATTCGCGGATGGTTCTTGGTCTAGCGATGAAACCCTCCAGCGCTTCACCCCACCCATCATTAGTCACTCCATGGATTTCCTGTGATTTTTTTTTTCTAAATACTCATACCGGCTGTAAGAGTCAACTTGCAATAGGGACGGCTCAATGTTCTCCCGTAGTTGAGTACGAAGTACTTGAAGTCATTGAACACTTTTGAAGGACAGAGAATAAAAAAAAAAGGCAATGGATAACTTGTACGGGAACTATACGCCCTTCTCTGGGTAAGAGGACTAAAAGTTAGAAGAGAAGAGGAAAGTCTAAGCAGGCATTTATGCCGTTATGTAAGGCAGAAACTATGGCCATGACAGCTGCCTCTGTATAAAAGTAGATTGATTAATAACTTTCACAACTGCATTTCTTCATGTATTAATGTAGATACAGTTACTAAAGCTGTCCTGTACTGCTACATTGGCATCATTCTTACTGTTTAAAATGCGTGCTACAAGAATTGCGTGACCTGATTTATACTGAACCAAAGTATGTTAAATTGAGCACGGATTAACGTTGGTTACGTGTCGCTTTAAGAAAAGGAACTATGATGTACACATTTCGATGGACCTTGCCTGTGATTTGCCTTTTTTTTCCTTTACTGCAGTTGTTCGCACTTGGAATTTCCGATGTCTTCAGTTCGTGTATGCTGCTAGCTTTTTTCTGTAATGCCTCCATGTCATCTTTCTTTAGTGATAACCTAAAGGCTGCAATAATTCTCTAATGTTCAGTAGCGCGAAGCACGGATGTCGCATTTCCCACCGCCATGCTTTCAGCAGTCGTCCGGCTTACCTTTTCGTCAACGTCATCTAGAACACAAGCACCAAACGGAATTGGTCCAAGTTACGTTCCAACAGAGTTTCGTGGACATTGTATCAATATGCCACACTTTCGCCATCGCTAACACGAGCCAACCATGCCATGTTTCATGGGTGACCTCGTCCTGAACGAAAGCAGCAAGGTTTGCGGGGAGCAAGACTCGGGAAGAGGGTTGGTCGCAAGCATAGCAACATTTCTCCGGAAGTGAAGCACCGCGGAAAAGTATACACCTGGTGACCCGAGTGACACGCTGATGGCAGGAAAGGGGAGGAGGAGTTGAGGAGGGGTATGGCCACTAGCCGTAATGAAAACAAACATCGAGCTCCGTTCCTGTCGTGTCGATGCGAAGGAGCATTCAAAAAAAAAAGGGAAAACAAAGAAATCAGAAAATATAAGTAGCAGTCCAGGGGGACATGGCATATACATAGCACTGCAACTGTGACAAGTGCGAAAAAGCACCACTCGCCATGGTCCTCCCGCCACCCTCGCAAACGAACGCCTCGAGACAACCTACGCCTTTCCGTGAGCCTCCTGTTGTTTACGTAAATAGGCTTCTTGGAGCCATGTCCTCTGAGCGTGCGATGCCTTTAGGGTGTAACCAGTATAGGGTGAGAAGAACCAAGGCAGAAAGACAAACAAAGAAACAAATATGTTAACAAATAAACAAAAAAGTTTTTTCTACCTACCAGTCTTTCGGAAGGCATAAAATGTATTGGAGAGTGCGGGTTTCCGGAACAGAGCGCGACTGGGTGACGTTATTTATGTCGTCCATTCGGAAACCTCGCAGGCTATAGAAGGCATTGGAGAGGAACAAAAGCTGAACAGACAAAAGTATAAGAAAAATAGTGATCATGATAAATAGGTAAGAAATAAAACAGGTGTACAGAGTTAAGATTGAACTAGAGAGCACCGCTCTGTAGTTTATAGGTATGTACGGAAGAACTTCTGCAGAAAACACATCTCAGTCGAAGCAGACCATTTGTAGAAGCAAATATATTTTGCTCTAATTTGGGAGAGAAGACAGTGATGGGTGTACTTCATCTAAATCATGAACGTTGTAACTTCCTTCGCTCTCACGCGTCGCTGCGTGAGGAGTTAAGAAAAAAACGGTGTTCTGGCTATGCTAGGCGTGCATATGAAAGTGTTGGTTTAAAGGCGTAAATCTAAAACAGTGGTCTACATATATCACTTCCGAAGAATCAAGCAACTCGCCCATGCAGCTTTCTTTGAGGAGTAAGTTCTCAGACTTACTAATGAATCTCTGCAGAATTCTGCAAGACTTTAATCACTGAGCTGTGGGGAGTACTAAGTGGAGATTATGGTAACCGGCGTCATTCAAATCTAGTGAAATGTAATTCTTATACGCTTCGTCACACGTGCGAGCTAACCATTGGCGTCGGCTTCAACAAGAGTGATGTACGAAATCATGGTTTTACGTCATTATATGAGGTTATTCAATTATTTATTTATTTATTTATTTATTTATTTGATACTGTCAACCCCGTGCTTGGGGTCATTACAGGGAGGGTGTCACAAAGTACATAACGTTCGCACGAAAAAGGAAAATTCAAAAGAATATATATACGAGATGAATAACCAACAATAAAAAAATAAGAAACAAAACAACAGTGACTACACACATAAAAATAAACGAATAAATGCTGACAACAGAATTTAGCACATATCACTACAAAGAAAGCTGTCCAATCTATTTTCAAAATCCACTGATGTTGTTTGTTGCACAACCGCATTGGGTAAACTATTCCACATATCCATTGTGTCTGGAAAAAAAGGAGTGGCGGAAAGCATTCGTGCGTGCGAAATAAGGTTGAATTGCTCTACTATTATTATGACGTAACTGTGACACCACATTTTGACGTCATCGCATGACATTGTCACTTGAATGGACGAATGGATGGACGGATGGACTCAATTATGGATGGTCAGAAGCATGGACGTACGGACGGATGGATCGACAAAAGCATGGACGCATGGATGGAGGAACGGACAGAAACACAACGGACGGATAGACAGAGAGAGAGAGATACGAACGTACGCAGGCATGGATGGACAGACAGATAGGCGGACGGACTCACAGAGAGATGGGTGGACAGAAGCACGGATGCACGGAGGGACGGATGCTTCGCCCTATTCATTCACTCGATGGATATACTGTGACAACCATTAACGCCATCTAGTTATATTATTCCCAAGGACACATACGCACATCGCCGTCTTTTGAGCAACTCATAAACTAGAGGTGGCTACATACTACTACTACAACAACAACAACAACAACAACTACTACTACTACTACTACTACTAAGACTACTACTACTACTACTACTACTACTACTACTACTACTACTACTACTACTACTACTACTACTACTACTACTACTACTACTACTACAGCAGTGGAGAGAACAACCCATGGCAAAAAAATCTTCGCCCCTGAAAATTTTTTGCATGACCATAAGGCTTTGATCCGCTTCATTTTACGGAAAATAAAAGCTTGCGTCACTTTCGTCCATCACAGATAACGCCCCTAGGGCTTTCGAACGTCGTTAGCTATCACAAACTTGACACGTGCTCTTTCTAACGCAACAAAAGGTTTAGCGGGAAGCGCCACAAAAGCTCGAATGGATCCCTGCGATAGCACGCTGGCTTCCAAGTCAATAGAGCACTCGAGCGCGAGAGAGGACTCCTGCTTCTAGGACCGGGAAGGCCATCAGTTTTTCAGCACACGGTACATATACCAGGCGTGACGCTCTTTTTCTCCGGTGCGTCACTCGCGCGCCATTTACAATCGATTCAAGCAAATGGTAACAAAAATCGCACAAACATCACCGCGCAGTGATCGCATTTGCGCTTCACAGAGCAGAAAACAATCACTGTTCGATATAAACAAAAAATGATAGAGTAAGAAGGCTCATTGCTATGTGATTTCTACTCTCACTGTCAGCTAGCGCAGACAAGTGTCCAATTACAATCCTTTCCCTTTACTAAGAAACGTTCAATGATGTACAGCATTTTTCGAGAAAGTAGGTTTGAAAGTGGGGTGAAAAAAAAGCAACTACGAATAAAAGAGCCATACAGCAGGAGAAAAAAAACCATCACCGTGTAGAATAACATAATTTTTGGCGTAATTAATTCATAAATTTCAATTACAAGCAGTAAATCTTCAAGAAAGCAAAGCCCCCTGCTGAAGAATTTTTATACTTCTTTGAACGAATGATTTGGAATTTGAAGAGGAATGAGGTTTTCATATTCGTGTGCACTGAGTAGGAGCAGGCCTCAGTCGATTGATACAACTGATACGTTCCCCGCATATTCTGAGGAATCACTTCAGAGTGAATCTCAATTTACCTTCAAGGGATGCGTCGGCACGCTACTTAGACACAGTGGGGAGGTTTTTCTAGCCATACCGAAATTACGGTTCTGTCCACCATGCCTCTCATTTTTCTGGGCTGACTTCGAGGTCACAACATTTCTCATTAACTTTTGTGTTATGGCCATGAGTACTTGCTAACAGGTCATCAACTGTTGACTTCATTTTCAATAGCAGTATCCACACAGAGACTTCTGAAAATGCGCGATAAGTTGTTTATTTAACAATAAGTCTTCTCGTATTACCCACTCCAACAAAAATACAAAAAAATCATCAGTCATTTCACTCTAAGAGCGCGTATGAGCGGGGAACCTGTGGAGTACACGGCACATATACAGAGAATTTAACTTCATTGTTTGACCAGACTCCGGGTACTTCAACCTGGTGGTCTCGTAAATGCCGCTGTTGCCTAAACCCTGTTGATCAGCCAAAACTGGCTTTCGAAGTCCCACGTCATCGGTGGTCTTGTGGATGCCCTCTTTTATCCTCGTTTTTGCCTGGTTGTGCTGGTGGTAGTACGTCCACATTGTTGGCGCACTCCAGCTACATTTGGTGCATGGTGTTGCGGGTGTGCTTTGGGCGGAACTTGCAGTCCCACCCATAGGTTCCTGGATACGTGGCCTGCATCAACGTTCTGTGCGGATATACGCTCCTGGTTGAAGCCTTCTCCGGGTCACCGCTTGTTTTCTACTGAAATTCTTGAATGCCGGTGGGTATCGGTTCCGCTTCCTGTAATGCGCCAAAATAACTTTATGAACACTTTAGGCTGCTTTCACCATCACCGTCATGTTCCAGATAAATATAAGTATGTATATATCTATAAAAAGCACAAAGAAAAATAAACCGGACAAAAATTCCCAGGCACCCACCGGAAATTCGAACCAGCTGTGACCCCTCACTCTTCAGCACGCTGCATTAACCAAGCTGACCACGCCGTTCATCCATCACACTAAAGGTGAGCAATGTATATACACCATTTGCCACTAGCTTACTCTCAATGGACTCAAAATCGGCATTTTCGAACGAAGCATGTACTTTGAACAAGCCATTCGTGCTATACATTGACATTGGCGTATCCGATGGTTTGATCAATGGAGGAGTGGGCTCAACGAAGCACATACAGTTGGATGAAAGGGCCACTCCAAAATGTCTCTGTCTCCACTTTCACTTTGAACAAACAGGAAAAATCTCTTGCATCAGGTCCAGTGCCCGTGAATTCAGTTCCCGTTGAAGTGCTCACCACCAATATAGCTTCAGACGGACAAACTCAACTGGCTGCCCCAGATGATATTTGGTGATGCTTGCGTCATTAACCCCTCGCACGGCTTCGTCGTCGCAATAGTGTACATTTACACAAACCTTGCGGACTGACGTCATGAATGTTTTGCTGCGCGATTTCCCTGAGGCGTGCCTAAAAGATTTGCTAATAATAGTCAATGAAGACTTCAACGTTAATGTACTTTGACGTGAAAACCACTAGCTTATCACTGTCGAACTTGGACTTCGCCTCCTGTCGGACGCCACGCAGTCAATTGTTCACAGTAACATCTCTTTTAATTTAGTTACTGTGGTTAACGCGTTATTGTCGGTTCAAGCTGTATCGACCCTTTCACTACATCGCATAGCCTTAATTAGAGAACAAGCCTGATGTTTTGCTATTGCATTAATTGCTTCGTCCTTGTGCTGAAACTGCGACTATTTTTCAGTAGTTCTTCGCTAAGCTTTCATCCACGTCGTGGCAGTACGTGTTCACTGTGTGCATGACATGGCTCAGTGTTCAGGACGTCCAGCCGCAGCATGCCGTGTTCAGGGCCCCTGGAGAGACTCACTCCAAATGAAGTAAAACATGAAACAAATACATAATTAAACTGTTCCCTCGCGGTGCGAATATCCTTCTTACTTTGACCTACGTGTTATTTGCCAGCTCTGCTTGCTTAACTTCCTTAGCAGCGAGATCCAGCTGAATGGGCATCACCTTTTCTTTCTCCTCTTCCTTTCCTTTTCGAGAACGCCCAAATTAACACCCATGACGATAAAAACAGCAATAACGGCTGGTTCATGAAGTGGCTAAGATTCGTTCAAGTGGAACTGCGAGAACACTTTTTTAGGGTCATCGTTTATTAGTATTCGTCTATAAAGATATTTATAAGAACTGAAAAGCCACCGATCTTAAGCGAGTTTTGCGAGCGCTTCAGACATGAAAGTTTCGACGAAATTAACAGTGTTCTGTCAGAGAAAGTCGTGGTTAGCAATGAAGACAAATGCATGAAAAAAATTCTATGCAGGAAACAAAAAAAGCATGCCTTTATTCTGTGGATGCTCCTCCCGACGAGCAAAACAATATGTGATCCTACTCCTCCCTTCATACGGTCTTTCGCGCTTTCCCTTATACTTGTATTAGCGATAGCTTTCTTTTCAGCAATGTATGCAGGCAGCGTCTTAGGTTCCGATGGGGTGGAGCGTCGACGGTTTCTAGGAACTAGTTTACTTTCTCTCTTGGCATTATCTCAAGAGGAGGGTGCACGTTAAAGAATCCCAAGCAGTCGAAATTTCCGGAGCCCTCCACTATGGCGTCTCTCATCATCATATAGTTGTTTTGTGACGTTAAACCCCACACACATATAAATAATCATTATCTCGAGAGAAAGCCAGAAAAAAAATGATGGTGACGTTTTCTACACTTAAGAACACACCTGGTCGACTATTTTATGTAGTTCTTATTTGTCGTAGTCTTTAATAATTTAAGCTGCCTACTTTCTCTCATTCTTTCTTTTTGACATAGTTCTTAAGGCAGCAACACCGCGGTGGTCCAGTGGCCAAGGTACTCAGCTGCTGACCCGCAGGTCGCGGGATCAAATCCAGCCTGTGGCAGCTGCATTTTCGATGGAGGCGGAAATGTTTTAGGCCCATGTGCGCAGACTTGGGTGCACATTAAAGAACCCCAGGTGGTCGAAATTTTCGGAGCCCTCCACTACGGTTTCTCTCATAATCATATGGTGGTTTTGGAACGTTAAACCCCAGATGTCACTCATCAATCATTAACTTTTAAGGCAGTGTTGACTGTGTCCACCTCGGATTTAGAAGTACTAGGTACAATATGCAGAATTTATTGCCCATTGAGATTTATGTAGATACTGACAAACGACCTTTTTTTTCTGTTTCTCCAATGAATTTTAACCGAGTGCGCGCTATCTTTTGAGTGTGATCCCCGCATAGATCTGAAGCCTGTCATCCGGTTGTCCTCTCTTGCTCGTACTGAAAACTACTGCGGTAACTTTGCGTAAAATACGCATATGGTGGACGCAATACGTATTTCCAGCTTTCACAAAAAGAACAGTATAACCAATAGCTCCGTCTCTCTTATGGGTGTTGAAGTATAAAAAAAGAAACGCAGTCACTTCTTGTCATTAGGTTTTCATCCTCGCTTTGCTGGATTTCGTTTCCCATTGATGCGTGAGCCGTGTCTAGTATTTGAGACTTTTTTGAGGCTATTCTCCCACGAGATGGCGTGAACACCTGAATCATTTTAGAAAAGCAAAGTAAGGAGCCTATGCGAGCCTTCGTGAACCTTTACGACGCCGGTCTTTTTCAGTGAGTCACTTGCCCGCTACAGCCTAGAGTGCAATCAAGTGCGGCTCCTCGTCCGTGCCCAAGAGAACAATTCGTATAAGGCAGAGACTTTGTCCCTTGTGCCCTTGGAAGTAGTATTTTCCTCGAATCCATCGTAAAAGTTTTTACGATAGCTTCTCAGTTCAAAAGCGGTAGTCGCTGTCGTTTTACAGCGACCACGAAAAGCGTGGGCATCAAACATGCAAGACGTAACTTGAACACGGTGACAGCGGCTAATGCGCTCGTAGCCTTTCATCGTAAGCCGGAGCCGTAGCGAAATCTTGGACGAGCAAGTTCCTAGTCATTTACACTCATTAGCCGATATATTGCCACCATTTGTTCCACGGTGTCAGTCGTGCGCAATTAAGCGCATTTTGCAGTGAAGTCACATACGGAGTCGGTAGACTCACGAATACACCAGTGGAGCTTACTTCTGTCTACAAGAATGTACGAGTGACCTGGATTAAGGATACTGATCCCGCGGAAGTACTTTATTTCACTTCTCTAAACGTAAGACATAAGAGCCTACCAGACAACATTGTATACCCAGGTTTTTGAGCAACTGTTGACACGAAAACGTGAACTGCGTAGTTTATTGTGCGACCTGTATTTTCCGCCCATGGAATGTTATGGGTCACCTTAAAACATTCGCTAACCCGTCACGCAGGAAGTGGTAACGTTCTTTCAATAATTATAATTGATAAGAACAGTAAATGTTCCTATGAACAATATTTAATTCACGAAACAATTTTTGTTATTTCAGGCATGCTCCACTAGTGCCAACTTCCACCTCTCGCCTGGTTAACCTCCCTGCCTTCTTTTTTTCTCGTTTCTCTCTGCCTCACCGCCTCCCATGCATACGCCTTTTCAAAGGTGTTTTCGTGTACCTTCGCAAAGAACTGAATCATGTGGCACTCATGCCTGGTTCTGTGTCTGCTTGTCCGTCTTTACTCTTGCGCGGTTTCACCTCGTATTACTTTTACGCAGCTCAGTGTGAGCTTGGAAGAAAGTGGAAAAAAAGAAAAAGTGAATGACGCGATAAGCGCTAATCCTTTTGGCTCTTTCTTTCAAGTTCCAGGCAAGCGGCACAATGGTAATACGACCATATTGTGCACTAACTTGTCCACTCTGCGTTGCAGTTTTACCCATTCAAGGGACGACACAGCACTAAAAGTAAGAAGAGTAGGACATAAATTGCATGCAATACATCTGCATTTCCGATAGAGGTGGAAATGTTGTAGGCCCGTGTACTCAGATTTGGGTGCACGTTAAAGAACCCCAGGTGCTCAAAATTTCTGGAGCCCTCCACTACAGCGTCTCTCATAATCAAATAGTGGTTTCGGGTCGTTAAACCCCCCAAATCAATCAATCAGTGCATGCAATACATCTGGTACTATAGCTATAAGATTAGCAGCTTTCATTTCTTGTTTTTTAAATCTTTTTTACTGACGACGTCATTCACTTCATATTTAAGTAAAACAAGAAGCGTGAGAATTTTGTTAGTTTCCTTGCGACGCGCGAAGTATTAGAGAGTGCCCTGAGCTGTTTACAAAGAAATTTAATAGAAAAGTGGCATCAGTGGACGCATGTCTCGTTTTTTTTTTTTTTGCTAAAACGCATAGTTGTCGACCCCCTAGTTACGATTAGATACTAATGATGCAAAATTGGAACAAAATAATTTATGTGGTATAGATTAGTATGAGAGTGTGGAGTCCGATCCAAAACGGGTGAAAAGTCCGCTAATTTGCCGGGCTGCCAGCGCTGCCAAGCGGTCACCTCCCGCCGCCCCACCTCATACGATCCCGTGACAGCACGAAATGGTGACGCGTGGTTCAGTAGACATTTCGACTGCTTGGCGTGCATGTGTATAGGCATGCCTTCACCATCCCCACGAGCATCCAGAACGAACGATTAAAACACTGAGAAATAAGAAATCGCTGCGATTAGTGGCGTGGGGAATCATTTCCAGTTCGGTCTCCTTCTGAGTAGGGATTATGAAATCGACGCCAAACAAAGTAGTGATGAGGCAGCTGGAGACGCAAGCTTGGGCCACGCTGGTTGATAGGATATATGAACGCTGCGTGCGTGTATCACTTGTTCGCGATGACCATAGCTTCAAATAATCACATTCGCACTCACGACTTCACGACGAATCATCCGAAGAGGAATAATGAAAATGCAGGATTCACACGAACATGTTGCACGAACCAAGCAAAACAAAGCAAGGGAAGCCGCCGCTAGGCAACCAGGCATTGCTGACAGACGTTACTACGAGGACAGCAATGAAATTGTCGATATAATCACCACGCGTTCATCGTCACCTAGTGCATGAAGCGTGGCCTAGCAGCTCACTGAACACGTTCAAGTACTGTCGATGTCTCATGACCGGAAACGCACCTGTTGAGCCTTTGGACGCTCTTTGCACTCGAAATAAACAACTTCTACGAAACTGAAGCCATTAATACTTCGCTAAATAAACAAACAACTCATAGATACCAAGCAATTGAATTAGCAACACATCTGAAATTTGAGAATAGGCGCCACTCCTCCTTTAATTATATTACGTAATAGCGTTAAAGAGCTCGTTTCGCAGATAATGCGGCGTTGCTACCCGTGCGTTCGTTGTTAGCGAAACATCATCATGCACTCGACCTGAAAATGCCGAGAAGCATGCAAATGAAGTAAATCGTAAAAACTATCGGGTCCGAGTGAGGATCGGATCCGGGCCGTCTGCGTGACAAACAGATGTTTACGATAGAGCCACATAGTATTTGCTGAAACTGATACAAGAAAACACACACTATATAATTGTCATGTAGAGGGACGACTCTAATTAACCTATTTAGTATTGCACGACGTAATCTTAGAATTGTACCAGGCGTTAACACAAGTGAAGTGCGCAATGATCGGGTGGTTTTAGGCTGCCCACCCACTACAAAGTGTGCAGCTTGGTCATGCACCGCCCCTTACGGATGAGTGAACGGTATCTCGCCAATTATCAAAGGAAGGAAGGAAATGTGGCGTTGTAGGTAATTAGGAACCTTACATCCAGCTTGCGTTTTAGGATAGTTTTAAACGGCGAATGTTGCACGCACAAACGTTCTTTTCCTTGTGACATGGTCGGAGGCCTTGCACACGGGGCCAAATCATGCTATTGCACGTTCTACTCAATCGTCCTCGAAGTTCTTCTTTTCGGTTTTGTGGCAACAACTACATCAATTCCACATGTCATGGCACGAAACACTTTGCGTGTCAAAATTTGCGAAGCCGCTTTAAACGCTGCTCGTCCACACAGCTGGTGTTTCCCACGGCTAAACCTCATCGCTTGTCCAGCTATGTTGAACCTGTTGTGCTCATTATTTTTCACGACTGCCACGCATGAATAGTCAGAGGGGCGCAAGCCCTATAATCAACGTTTTCCAGCGTACTTTCACTCCTCTCCGTCTTTTTTTACTCGAGGCTTACGAGATAATATTTAAAACAATCGTAATTAACCCAGTGAATTTTGTTGTGATATGGCTATACTAGAACAGCACAAGGAAAAGCGATCATTATTTGAACGCAGCCTCAAATTCTTATGAACATTTACAATAGCATAAAAAAGCGGTAAGAGTGACTAGATTGAAGAACTACTACCGATTATTTTTAGATAGCTTTTGCCAGCTAGGAAACTGTATACAAAGCTTGTTCCTAGAGCCTTGGTTTTGTTCTGTACGCTGCAGCTATATCCTTCCACACTACGAACAGCGTTGTCTTGCGTTGATGTTGGAGTGGCGCGAAATACGCTGAAGTGGTGAAGTTATTGTTCAAAGCATCTGTGGCGCATTCGGGTCTCTCGCTTTGCGCACTTCAATGTCTTGCTTTGTGCAGTTAACGTTTTCGCTTCACAGGATGCATTGAACAGTTTTAGAAAAGCGTCCCTCTTGCTCCACTGCGTTGGGATGTTACTCCTCAAGCCACTGCTGAAAATCACATGATTTACAACCATTTAAACACTTAGAATTTCATAGGGTGCACGTTAAAGAACCCCAGGTGGTCGAAATTTCCGGAGCCCTCCACTACGGCGTCTCATAACGTTGAATTAACATAGTCACAAAGGTATTGTCTGTTGCGACGCCTGGCTCGCCAAGGCGTCGTTGCAGACGATGCATTTGGAGCTTTTCTCACAAACGTTTTCACTATCTGAGACACTTTTCACTCGATGCAGTATTTGCATTTCTTTAAATATGTGATGAGTACATACGAGAGAGAAACAAGCCTGTTTGCTTTCACTGACACGAAAAAAAATACTTCAGTACTTGGTAACACCGAATATAGAACTCATTTGCGGAGCAGTGCATATACACTCGTTGTTCAATTCATTCATGCTTCCCTTCACTATCAAGTTTAGATAAGCTTTCCAGATGCAGTTTTACATACAAAATAGTGAATGAAATTTTTTAGAAACAACTTGGTGTCACTTTGTAAAAGTTTTAGTGAAGAGGCACCAAGCATCCAAAGAATGAAGTCCATTCGAAGCCGACTAGAAGCCTGTACTTCGCGTCAATTTTATGCTAGTTGAGCAACAGCTCACGTAGCCTCCACACCAGCTAGCACAAGATTGCACTGTAGTTTTTACAGAATTCAACTCTCTGGCTTGCCCACATGGTGTTTCTATGTCCGATGCTCTGTAATTGACACTGTTCACTAGTGTACAGATTTAAGTAACATAAATTGGATGGAACATTACTTGTCAACACTTTCTTTGAGAGGTCGGGAAACAACTAAATATTGAACTAGCAAAACTGTGCTTGAGTACTTGTCAACCAAGACACTGATATGTCTTTTTTTAAAGCCATTCTGTGTATTTTGTAACGAGTTGTGATATAACTAACACGCGTTAGTTTTTTTGCATATCATATTTCTCTTCGCAACCCCTTTTTTGTTAATATTTTGTGTGGAAGCGTTTGGTTACCGTCTCTCTGAATAAAACTACCAGAGAGCTGCTACTTCTTTCTTTGACTGCGTTTCTGTATGATTGCCGGACTGGTAATAATAACGTACAACCATCTATTACCCTTGTTCTAATAGTATAGGGAAATAAACAAGCATAAAATAGCCTGTTCTATAAGTGAACCCACAAGAAATGTAGAAACCAGGCTCCTCTGCAAACGCACTGATGTTGTGAAGAAGCCCAACTTCTCTTGATTTAGCAAAAGCGCTTGTTTCATTCATGGTGATTTCCTAATTTCGTACCGACCATGGATTAAGGCTAGTAATATTTATAAGCACAAAAACGCAGAGCAAAAGCAAGAGAAGCTGCAGACAGACTCAAAAACAAGCTCAAAGACAATATGAGCTATTGTGAAAGTACCTTATTTTGAAGTGTTTTCTGTGTTGATTGCCTTATTGCTCTTCAGTACAACAACCGTGTAGTTTCTGCATAAGACTAGAAAGTACATGGTAGAACAGCGACAACTGTTTGATACGTTGAGGTCCAACGGTAGAAGGTAAAGGTAGAAGGTAGAAGAAGGAAAACGTGCTATATTTGAATAAGTTTAACGCAAACTCGAAAGTATGGCCTTGCTGTATTTTTACAACTTGTGTCCTAATTTGAGCGTACATTAACGTTATTTATTAAAACTCGGTACACTTCTTTTATCTCTCTTAATATCTTGTCCAGTTCTTTTGATGAAGTCTAAAAAGAAACGTGTCACCACAAGGACGAAACAATAAATGCGATAGCGATATCTTCGAATGTTTTACAAAGCATGGCTAGCATTTTTAGGAGGAATATTAATTGTAGTAAACATGCACTTGCTAAGTAACCACGTTTCCTGCGGCACGACCACAATAGATGACCACAACAAGGTTCGTGCGTAGTGACGTCGTTGATATACGAAGTGAGGCTGCATTTTGAATTCAGATCCTTCAAGTCCTGCAAGGCTTCCCACGTCAGCTACAGAAGTCTCGGCAAGTACGCGTGTTTAAACCATTTCAGCAAAGCAAAGAAAAATGCCACAGGGAGATGGTAGAAGAAATATATGTCATGTGTGTAACCATTCTGTGGTTCTCCGATTCTTACCTTTATACTTCAGAAAAAGCGGATGTTTCAGTAAATTGGGCATGTGGTTCTGTCATCGAAAAAGAGTTGTCAGGAGCTCAGTATTGAAAACTTCCACAAATACCTAAAGAAGAAAGCATTTAAAGCACAATTCATTCGGAGAGGTTTGGATGTTAACCATATTTACGTTTTTACATGTAATTGGCTATACCTGCTCGAACTTCTAAAAAGGCTTATTACATATACCAACAATACTGCTGTACAGAAAAGAATTTAAATCTTGTATGTCAAGAGAATGAAATGACTGCTTCAACAGAAATGAAACTGCGCGAGAGCCCTGAAACAAACACTGAAATATGCAACCAGCCGGTCTTTTTTGTTTTTGTTTTAGAAGCTTGCTCGTCATGCTCCTTATGCTGCCCCTTGTTTATTGTTGGCGGCGTGTACACTAGTTCTCATTGCTACCCCTAGAGGACCCACTGTGTTGTCTCGCAGATGCGCTCTCTGGTGAGCCACGGAAGCGGCACACCGCTGCTCCGCCCGCACACCACCCACACACTCGGTGCCGGGTTCTCTATAGTTAGACAGGTGACCGCTAGAGAGCCACGCCTGTTACAGCGCTCGCGTTTGGTGCGTTTCCTTTTTCTTCGCTGGGAGCTCCCTCAGTGAACAGACTCCGTTACCACTCATTGGTATGTTCATTACCACTCCGCAGCATGAACACCCCAGAAGCCAAGGCAGCAGCGCGGCGGCCTCGCAACGCAGCAGCTCCAATCCACCGCCAAAACCTTGCGGTGAGAGCCCGAGAAACCGATTCAAGAGGACCAAACGTGAAGCAAACCCGGAGCTACGGGCCAGCGAAGCAGAAGTGAAGCGGCGCGCCGTCACGCCAACCCGTCACGTCTTTATAGGATGGTGCAGGAATGTGTACGGAGGAGTCGCGGTTTAGCCAGTCATCTCCGAGCAAGCTCCTCTGCCGCAATTCACTTTGTGAATGTGGCGGTGATTTTTTCGTTGGTGTGCCTCTGAAATTGATCATGTATCATGTAATTAGGTTTATTGCTGCTCGTGAAGACTTTGTCCAGCATTGTTGTGGTGTCTCAGCTTGGCAAAAGAGAACAAGATGTATATAAAAGGGGAAGATGGTGGTGGAAGCCGGTCGAAACTAGGGCAACATTCAAGTTATTCGAATGCCATAAACTAAAAATGAAGTTAAAAACTAAGATTTTTGAACACTTTTATTTTTGTGAATTGAGTACTTTTGGCCGCTTCATTATGCCGTAGCTAAAGTTAGAATTTCATAACGTTGGATTAACATAGTCACAAAGGTATTGTCTGTTGCGACGCCTGACTCGCCAAGGCGTCGTTGCAGACGATGCATTTGGAGCTTCTCTCACAAACGTTTTCACTATCTGAGACACTTTTCACTCGATGCAGTATTTGCATTTCTTTAAATATATGATGAGTACATACGAGAGAGAAACAAGCGTGTTTGCTTTCACTGACGCGAAAAAAAAATACTTCAGTACTTGGTAACACCGAATATAGAACTCATTTGCGGAGCAGTGCATATACACTTGTTGTTCAATTCATTCATGCTTCCCTTCACTATCAAGTTTAGATAAGCGTTCCAGATGCAGTTTTACATACAAAATAGTGAATGAAATTTTTTAAAAAACAACTTGGTATCACTTTGTAAAAGTTTTAGTGAAGAGGCACCAGGCATCCCAAGAATGAAATCCATTCGAAGCCGACTCGAAGCCTGTACTTCGCGTCAATTTTATGCTAGTTGAGCGACAGCTCACGTAGCCTTCATACCAGCTAGCACAAGATTGCACTATAGTTTTTACATAATGCAACTCTCTGGCTTGCCTACTTGGCGTTTTTATGTCCGATGCTCTGTAATTGACACTGTTCACTAGTGTACAGATTTAAGTAACATAAATGGGATGGAACACTACTTGTCAACACTTTCTTTGAGGGGTCGGGAAACAACTAAACATGGAACTCGCAAAACTGTGCTTGAGTACTTGTCAACCAAGACACTGATATGGCTTTTCTTAAAGCCATTCCGTGTATCTTGTAACAAGTTGTGATACAACTAACACGCGTTAGTTTTTCGCAGATCATATTTCTATTCACAACCCCTTTTTTGTTATTACTTTGTGCGGAAGCGTTTAGTTACCGTCTCTCCGAATAAAACTGCCAGAGAGCTGCTACTTCTTTCTTTGACTGCATTTCTGTATGATTTCCGGACTGGTAATGATAACGTATAACCATCTATTACCCTTGTTCTAATAGTATAGGGAAATAAACAAGCATAAAATAGCCTGTTCTATAAGTGAACCCAGAAGAAATGTAGAAACCAGGCTCCTCTGCAAACGCACTGATGTTGTAAAGAAGCCCAACTTCTCTTTATTTAGCAAAAGCGACTGTTTCATCCATGATGATTTCCTAACCCTTTCAGTCACGGTGTTTACAAATGGAGACATACACATCAATGGCACGTCACGCACCGCGTATTTGATCAAATGTCTTGTAATTTAGTGTGCACACTGAAGGAGAACTCCTGAGTTGACAACTGACGATTATTTAACATCGTTATGCTGTGAATTGCTGCAGCGGATGACTTTACTGGATGTACTACCATGTTCGACGATTGTTCGACGTGACGCATTCCAAGACCAACACAAAAAGCGTTTTTTTCTTTGTCCGAAACAAACACAGCCATAAAAGAAACTGCGTATGTATTTCAAGCCTATTAGTGGATTCGTTTCATGCAAGTACTAAAGCTGACTGGCGGCAGAATAATTAGATAATTAGGTACACACTGATTAACTTTAATACTAGAACTCACGCGACACAACGCTTTACTTCTTTTTGTTACTTGAAATGTTACACTCAGGTCCTAAGAATTGTGCGACGCGAATTTGACACGTTTTTGACAGCGCATCATAATTCGTGACTGAAAGGGCTAATTTCGTACTGACCATGGATTAAGGCTAGTAATATTTTTTTCTGTCTGTTTGTTGCTGGTTCCCAGATATCATGATTGCAAATATCGGTTATTACATCATAAAAATGTTCATGCGTGCACGCGCGGTGAATGAAATGGTCTGCGCATGTCCTCCAAGAGCCTATATATTGGGAATGTTTCAAGAAAATAAACTTAGTTGTGAGTTGGCGCTCTTTCTGTCTCGTCTTTTTTTCTCTTTGTCAACCCTGTGCCATGTATTTTAGCCTAATATGTACCAACTAGCCCAACATTACGTACTATTAGGATAGAAATTATTCCTAAATCTTCCCTTAAAATTGAAAAGGATAAATAAATCAAATATTGAGGCTTTGGCAGTAAACGCAAAATTTGTATTCCTTTCAGTGTTGCGAAAAAAAAAAAAACAGAATCCGTACTATCAAAGGTGTGACAAAATCCAAGCGAACTCTCGTAAAGCGATTGCTGCCGAACTTTGAAGGTAGGATTACTAATGACTTAGTTGAAAGCTCTTCTTAGGGCTTGCATTGCAGAACAGCACCCCGGCATTTCTTTATTCCTCATATCTTTTTTTCTTTCCCTATTTTAATCACTTTCTTCCGAACATTGTAGCAAACTAGACGCACGTGTGGTCAATCTATTATCTTTCATTCTTTTCCTCCTCCCCTTCCTTCTGCCTAGGGCATAGTGGGAATGAAATAGTGCACTTGAAGATGTGTGAAAATAAATAAAAAAACAAGCCGGTAGCTTCTACCTTGTTAAGTGTCAAGTTTCTACCACGTAACGCCGTTTTACCAAATGTAAACGCATATTTACGTTGAATCGCTCTGCCTAGAAGGGTGAGCGAGGGCACTGCCGGCAAACATTAGCGCCCACGATTTACATTCGAGATACGATATCACGTGATATGAGATTCGAAATCGAAGCGCGAGTGACCGGGTGCTCGAGAGCACCTTTTCAGGAGCACTGTTTATTTTTTCCCTTGTGCACCACTAATTAATAATGCTCATGTTTAGGTATGCCTTCGCGGAATGAGCCAAAATGTGAAGCTCACACAAGCTGCTCTGATTGATTCTACTTCCTCAATAAAAGACGCATCGCCTGCACCCACGTCTTTCCTTGACAAGGGGAGAACGCTGTTCTCCGAACGTTATCAGGAAATGAAGGCTTGCACTGACGCTGACAGAGTGCGTCCTATTACCCCGACTATGCAGTAGCATTCATAATTCAAGATACGTAGTTACAAATGATAAAAAAAAACACTTCGATGGTATTTCGTTTATGAATACATACGAACGTTTATAGAGCCGGCAATGATTACTACGGCCTTCTTGCAAGCCTGTTCATTAAATAATTTCTTCCACCGTTCAACACAATAGCTTTGGGTTGGCCAGGGTGCGGCTATGCAGCGAAACAAAAAATGAGTCTCCCACTAGATTCACAGAAAAATAAAACTGTGAGGAAGGTCAATTGCTTATTTCACGTAAATGAACTATCTGTCAAGGCCTAAAATTTTGCGCACTTTTTTTCGCTGTGTTAATGTCTCTAAAGCACCGAAAACTCAAAATAGCGATTACGCCTATACGAAAAACTGCTTTGCGTTTTTTGTAAGGCTTCTTTATTTCATGTAATGGGGTATCTAAAGGCGCATGCACCATTTCATAGGTATACGACACAGCTTGAAAGTGTAACAGCAAAGAAACACGAGTGAGTTCACAAATGTTGTGTGATGCCAAACATGGTCCAATCCTCATAACCTGCTAATATAATGCAGATGCAGGCTGTGCCTACACACACTTATATATAAGTAGGACAGCGCATGGTATTTAAAAAAGGTCTAGATAAATTGTATTTCGAGATATTTGTGCATAGATACTATGGCTGTTTTTAGATAATTAACAGCAGTTCACAACCATCTCTAAGTGATAGGCTTTTCATAATAGACTGACATTTTTTTCGAGGTTTTATCCGGAATAAGCTCGACAGTTTCTGTTTTATAGAGCCGAACCAACGTGCAAGCACAAGACTACGGGCAGGGCGGAGCATGATGATCTATTTCTCCCTTATCGAGAAGAGCGTTGCCCAGGCCAACACGCTTCCTTTGTCACTCTGACCATTCGCCTAGTTTTTATATTCTTATTTAACATTTTCAAAATTTATACTTGCATCAAAAAAACAATCCCATCTATCACTTTTAGAGGGCTTGGCGATGCCTTTTAAGCTGTATATCTTATACTCTTTCATTTTCCTGCTTTATCTAGAAATGAGGACCCTTCAAAGGCGCTATAACGTTCTTGTATAATTTTAGGACGTTTTATCACCCGTTTGTGGACGGGTTGGCTTCCCTCACATGCTTCTTTGTAGGCTTTCATTTATTCAAAAGACAATCTTGGTGTCTTGGGTGGTGGTATGCAAAAAATGGTAGTAAAGTAAAAGCTGGAACATGGTCCTATACACTCCTCCTTGAACCGCCTTGTCGCAATACGTGGCAGTTTTAAATATTTGTTACGAAAAGCTGATTGATGAACTGTGCCAATGGACCATTGAAAAGAAGAAGAAAAAAGTCCAACTAAGGAATCATTTGATGGTTCTTATGCTATACGGTACCAATGTGTGAAAAAGAGCTCGTGTTAGATATGAAATTTCGTAGGTTCCTGGAATTCCTCCAAAAACGAAGAAAGTTATTTTCACTGTATTCAAAAGCAGAGACGTGGCTCTGAGCGCAAGCGTACAGAGCCATGCCTCTGATTATGAATACAGTCGCGATGCAATTCTACACCTGTTTGCTTTATTTGTGTTTGTATTGCGCATTCTATTACTTCAATAAATACCATGAAAAAATGAGCTGTGTCTATGTGGTATAACACCCGCTTACCACAAAGCAACCTGGTCTTATTATTTTTAGTTTCATTTTATTACTATTATTAGTTTTTATCATTTACTTTATTTGAACCTTTCGCGATTTTTCGGTCACTCAATAGATGATAATTTTTCGGTCCCACACAAGATGATTATTTTTTGCTCCCAACCAATGACGCCGGCACCGACGCCAAAATTTCAGTGAAACGAGCTATTTAACTCTATCATGCTTCAACTGGAAAAAGGACGTACAAGCACATCTAGCGTCAAAGTTTATAGATTGACTTGACGAGGAGTGGCTTGTTCTTCAGTCAGCCTGACAAATGTGTACACGCTTGGTTTTAAAAATAAACGCTACAAGTGGACGTTTTTGACATCGAAATTTCAGGAAAACCGGAAAGGCTCGGTCTATTTCCCTCAGTACCTCACAAAACACGATTTTTTCACTGAGTGTGTTGTGTGTATAAGTACCGCAACATCAGTGCCTGGAAAATATGTCGCAATCTTTCAGATGCAGTACGTCCAGCACTCTGCTAGTCATAGCTGCTTTTTTCTTGAAGAGCTATTTTGAGATCACAGAAATTGTCTGACACCAAACATTGTCAGCAATGTTGTGCAATCATATTATCTTGCGGAAACAAGTAAGCACACGGCATTTGACAACAACAATATAGCTTTTAAAAAATTTAAAAATTCTGGAGTACTCAGTTTATAGGAGCAGCAGAAGCCGAGGCACTTGAAAAACAAAGAGAAAGGGAAAGATAGATAAAAAGAAGAATTGATCTCGCGGTACTCCATGTGGAGTAAGTTTCTGGGGGTCTTGAAAAAATTTTCATGTTCACTTAATTTGCTAGAATCTCTGGCTCAAAAGTAGGTTTTGCTGCATTAAATAAAGATAGGGAGAAGAATTGAGAAACCAGACTTTGTTCTTAAACATTCAGCTGACTGTTGTGGCTGTACAATATATTCTGCATCAGGTCCTTTCCAGCATCACAGTTCGTGTCATTTACCATCCTGGAAACTTTTTCAAAGCACTACCACGGCCACTCGATGAAAAACGCACGGTACTACACCTATCTAACACTTGTCAGACAGATAGAGTAAAAGGTGGTGCCAGCCATTTCGTAACACGCAATGACTTTTGCATTTCACAAAATATAACAACTTATTGACATGACCTCTTGTATCTGGGATGTCCAAGAAAAAGGATTCTGCCACCTTCGTAGACTCACCACTATTTATAGCTGCTTGTGGCGAACTGACCAATCAAGGGTTCGTTGTGTGTGTATGTGCGTGTGGGAGGGAAGGTTGGGGGTGGGGGGGGGGGGGGCTCGCATGCGCACAATGTTACAATTTTTGTTAGTACAACAGATACGTCCGCACTCCGTAGTGGCACGCACGCCGTCAGCAAAGCCACAAGAAGCTTCTATTATTCGCAACGGGGATGATACAAACATCGATTATCATTCTGGTCTGGTGCATCGCGAATCTGGTGTGGCGTATGGCGGGTGGCGTGGCGGCCAGGAACAGCACCCATGGGGATGTCTTCCCGGGGTTGTTTCAATACCCTCTGCCGCAGCTCCAGATCTTCGGGCAGCCTTCACGCGCAATTCCAGCCCTCTTTGATGCACAAACTTCTCCGCCGCTTGGGATGCATAACTCAAGCATGCGATCTAAACGCGTCTCCTCTAACTTGTAGTTCCTTTTCGAGAAACCACAAGTTGGGGTGAAATAAGCGCAACTTGATAGATTGCAGCGTTGGTCTTCTCAACGTGCATTCAATTCCATCTCCATAAAAAGCACAAAAATATCCACAAAGAAAACTATAAAGTAACTTTCAAATTTGAAAGTTTTACTCAGGCAATACAGTATCAGTGAGAAGTGCCACTTTAGTAAACTTGCGATAGCAGTAACAGGCAAACATGCACATACTAAAAGCTTGAGGAAAATTTCTATAGATCTATGGTGTACTGAATGGCAATACGAGCTGTAAACAGAGACGTAGACATGACGTAATGTAATGTCACTGCCCAAAGGGCAATATCAGACAGTGGCGTGGTCACTATTCTACAATTGCAGCATGATTTTTTTTAGTAATCACAGAAAGGACAGCTTCTGTGTCTATAAGTGCATGCGCGTACGGCGATACCATATACAAGTAGAAGCATTTCTTTGGTTCGGTAACAATAAGGTCTAACAAAGCAGTTTTATTTATGTAAAGTCATTGGTTAGTTATAATAGTCTCGGGAAGTACACGCAGACATTGAGAAGTTCCGCACACATATTGAGAAATGGCAGACCATATTTTCGGCAGGTGGTGTTAAAGTGCTTTGACATGTAAACATTCCAGTGAGAAAACTGGAAAAGGTATTAAAACACTACCCGCAGGCTATTTACAGGATTATCAAATCATTATTTTTGTAGAAGCCTTTTTATTGTGTTTTGTTTATTTCTATTGTTCTATATAAATGTAATATACTTCGGGAGTTCTTTCATTTGAGGTACACTAATAGCTTCTATTTCCGCAAAGGTTCGAGAAAACGTTGAATTCTTGGCATTAACGAAAACATCAGTGAATTTGCAAAGGCATTCTTCCTCTGTCTCTCTACAGCAAATAAGAGTCGTGGCAGTGAAAATACTCAATCGAGGGAAGTTAAACGAAATGACGCAAATACATAGTATCTGATTAAGTATGGAGGCCAAAGAGGGCGCATTTGCATTGCGATTCGGACGCACAAGAGGTTCGCATGCCAGTATCCTACCCTCACGTCCATTTTTGTTGAATAAATGGCTAGCAGCAAGCACACAAGTGATGCGAATGTGTTCTCCATCAATATCCCCATTCCCGAAAGAGGAAAACCAACGGGAAGCCTCAACGCCGTCTCTGCTCCGCATCGCCAGACATATGCATTCGCAAAGCGCTGAATGAAGTAAGGGCTGCAACTTTCATCGAGCGTGCCCGTGTTCATCCATCTGTGACATTGAAAGTATTGGATGCTAAGGCACCTATCTGCGCTAGTTTATTTTTTGCATCACTGTGTAAAGAGGGCTTTCGACAACCGACGTGTGATTTACCTGCATACGATTGGACGACGCCGTTTGATAGCACAACGGAAACTTCGTCAAAGTCAAGGCTGTGTTCAATAAGTATATATACCTAATCTAACCAGAAAAAAATAATAAACTTTTGATCGAAAGACGAGAGCCGATAAAGAGCTAGCTGTTATCAATTTGAGTTTCCTTTGACAACGCAGTTTTTCGAAAAATGCTGCTTTTCTCCCCGCTTCGTCAGTTGGAGTAATAGCACACTAAATAAGCTCGGAAACACGTCTCATTTTAAGCTTTGATTCATTAACAATCAATGAAAGTCCTTGTTTTTTTTGCCAGGCAACTGTACAGCATGAACGATGGCGCCATCAACTCACCTTTGCTAAAGGCTATCAAATTCTATAGATGACTCAGGCTGCCATGGTGGCGTCGGGTGCCCGAAACATCCGTGCTTAGCGGCACGACACCATCTGAAGCGAGTGCACATGTCACCATACTTAACTGCGTGACAAAGTCCAACCATGGCTGAAATTATCACAACTATTGATTTCTCATGGTACTTGTGTAAACTAGTAATTTGCCCTTATTTCCTCTCTTTTTGGGAAGCTGCTGGCATGAAATGTTCCAAATGTTTCAATGTAACGTTGTACGTTATTGATTCGTCTTTAGTTTTCTATAGCATCGGCGCAACTCAATCGCGAAAGCACCTTGTAGCATAACCTAAGTCGCTAGTTGAAATTCACAGCTGTAATGACCGCGTTTTGATGGAGGCGAAATGAAAAGTAAAAAAAAAAACAAAAACATGGTTCATTCTTCTGTCATAAGCATGCTTACAACACGAAGGTTAAACGTGTTTTGTAAAAAGTACTTGAATAATGCTGCCCCTCAATGTGAGAGGTCGCACAATTTTTATTGGTTGTTAGCAGTTACAACGTCATTCAACGTAGATGCACCAACGTTGATACTTTGTACTACTACGTTTTATCCTGACGACTAAGGTCCATGACTAATGATTAACTAAAGTCTCGTGGAAGCTCAAGGAGTTAACGGTGAAAGCAGAATTAGCAAAATCAGTGTGACAGACAGATGAGCATCACTGATTGTATGCAGAACGTGGGTTGCGTTCGCCATTCTGGGGCGTGTTAAATGGTTATTAAAACCCACAGCCGGACTACAAGAAAAGACAAACCACGCGCGTGTCCCCTGTAGGCCAGCCGCAATTAAATTTTTCTCATTGCGAGCGTAACGGGAAATCCGGTGTTACAGTCAGGTGGGGAAGGCTCACGTCGAAGAGCTATTCTTGGTGTTTGATGGACGCCATAAGTGAGGCCTCGTTTCGTGTCCCCCGTGAGAAGTATATTGTTCTACAGAAATGTTTTATTTCCTGCTTACATTCTTACTTTTTCCTTTTCTGTGTTATCTCCGCGCGTGAAGATGTATGTCCTGCTTTGAGGAAAGAAAGATTCCATGCTTTTAAGGGCCATGATTTAATGACTTGTTTGTCTTCTTAGGCCACATACGTGCTTGGAAAATTATTCCGCTATTGCTATACGTAATCGCCATCATAACTTTCAGTTGAAATATGGCTCACACCGTGTGCATAGAAGATGCTTTAAATGAACTTCCTTTTCTAGTTTACCAGTTCTCTCAGCAATTTTGTGGAATATTGCTGATATGCTGCGAATATTTACTATCTTTCTCCTCTTTATATGTTGATTAAAAAAAAGAAAATGTAGTAATGTCGAGCTCTAGTTCATTAGGTGGGCCTACAGTGTGCCTAGCCTTAAAACAAACTACCCTATGTGCTGTAAAACATATTCGGTTGGACTGAGTTTTAGTTAGTGCGACGTTTTTCACATCAAGAGTGCACTAGTAGGCATTGCCGTTAAAAAAGCCGGAAACAAAACAAGAAAAGCGCTGTGTGTGTGTCTTTCTATTTTTTTGTCCTTCTGGCAGTGCGATATACCTATATGAATGATGAACCCTAACGAACTAGTCTGGCAACCTGCCTTAGCAAGAAAAAATAGAACAATACAGGTCACACGTCACCACGTATCTTCATGTCATTCAGAATGCTTTCTAGTCTTTTTTTTTACGCAGCGTATGCCTTTACTGCGTGCTGTCCTATATACAAGTCAACATGATGGTTAAAAAGTTCATCATACAAAAGTACGAGCATAGTCTAGGGAACTTATATATATATATATATATAATATATATATATATATATTATATATATATATATTATATATATATATATATATATATATTCACTTTTATACGAAATGTTCTTGGAACGTAAATAATGTTCCACACTTCGTTCAATGTTATGTTTGAAATCACAGTTCTCGAGTTCAATGTTTCTATGGAGTATAACGTCATCTTCTTATTAAAGCCTGAGCCTTCACTCATATTGCGGAATCTAAAAAGAAAAAAAGCTACTTGAAAAAAAAAGGTGACAAGAATTTGTGTATTACTTCTTCCTTTTTTAAGTTTCTGTTATGAAAGTGCTCGCTGCATACACGTTGTGAAGAAACATGTTAATATGTTTATTCTGTCACACTGGCTCACAAAGCCTTTTGTTTGTTTACACTTACGCGTGCGTTGGTAACAATCTTAAAAAGGCAGAGCAGTTATATTGGTTTTGACCGACTATGTTCGTCTTATCAATGTGGCATTGATGTGAGAAGAGCGGTAAACAATACCGTGAGCAAGTGCGTCGGCCAATAAGTGCCATGTTTTTACTTTCTGTATTTGAATAGTGCAATGCTTTCTTTAAATCTCACAGAGAGTGTGTGTGTCAGCTAATCTAAGTAGTTGCATCTATTCCCGCCGTGGTGGTTTAGTGGCTAAGGTACTCGGCAGCGGACCTGCAGGTCACGGGATCAAATCCCTGCTGCGGTGGCAGCATTTTAGATGGAGGCAAAATGTTGTAGGCCTGTATGCTCAGATTTCGGTGCACGCTAAAGAACCACAGCTGGTAGAAATTTCCGGAGTCCTCTACTGCGGCGTCTCTCATAATCATATAATGAATTTTGGACGTTAAACCCCACATATCACTTATCATCAAGTAGTTGCATCTACATATAAATAATGCCTATTACTCACACCACCTGCGATGGCATATAAATTGTAGAAGTGGTCGTCTTCTTCTTCTATTTAGGCCAATATGTAATGTGAACGCATTAAAATACATAGCAGAGCTCTTTACTTCGCTTTGTGAGCCTTGCTGAATTCATCACGCACTGCATGCTTCTTTGAATAAATGACAAAGGTCTGCATCCTATTTTCTTATTGTCGAGCTTTCGACCCGTTTAATTGTAGGGCTTGCAGATGTGCCCTATTTAAATATCACTTTTAATCGCACAAGAAGTGCGTACTATAGTAAACCACGTTTCTCGTGCCAGGCAACTGTACAGCATGAACGATGGCGCCATCAACTCACCTTTGCTAAAGGCTATCAAATTCTATAGATGACTCAGGCTGCCATGGTGGCGTCGGGTGCCCGAAACATCCGTGCTTAGCGGCACGACACCATCTGAAGCGAGTGCACATGTCACCATACTTAACTGCGTGACAAAGTCCAACCATGGCTGAAATTATCACAACTATTGATTTCTCATGGTACTTGTGTAAACTAGTAATTTGCCCTTATTTCCTCTCTTTTTGGGAAGCTGCTGGCATGAAATGTTCCAAATGTTTCAATGTAACGTTGTACGTTAATTGATTCGTCTTTAGTTTTCTATAGCATCGGCGCAACTCAATCGCGAAAGCACCTTGTAGCATAACCTAAGTCGCTAGTTGAAATTCACAGCTGTAATGACCGCGTTTTGATGGAGGCGAAATGAAAAGTAAAAAAAAAACAAAAACATGGTTCATTCTTCTGTCATAAGCATGCTTACAACACGAAGGTTAAACGTGTTTTGTAAAAAGTACTTGAATAATGCTGCCCCTCAATGTGAGAGGTCGCACAATTTTTATTGGTTGTTAGCAGTTACAACGTCATTCAACGTAGATGCACCAACGTTGATACTTTGTACTACTACGTTTTATCCTGACGACTAAGGTCCATGACTAATGATTAACTAAAGTCTCGTGGAAGCTCAAGGAGTAACGGTGTGAAAGCAGAATTAGCAAAATCAGTGTGACAGACAGATGAGCATCACTGATTGTATGCAGAACGTGGGTTGCGTTCGCCATTCTGGGGCGTGTTAAATGGTTATTAAAACCCACAGCCGGACTACAAGAAAAGACAAACCACGCGCGTGTCCCCTGTAGGCCAGCCGCAATTAAATTTTTCTCATGCGAGCGTAAACGGAAATCCGGTGTTACAGTCAGGTGGGGAAGGCTCACGTCGAAGAGCTATTCTTGGTGTTTGATGGACGCCATAAGTGAGGCCTCGTTTCGTGTCCCCCCGTGAGAAGTATATTGTTCTACAGAAATGTTTATTCCTGCTTACATTCTTACTTTTTCCTTTTCTGTGTTATCTCCGCGCGTGAAGATGTATGTCCTGCTTTGAGGAAAGAAAGATTCCATGTTTTTAAGGGCCATGATTTAATGACTTGTTTGTCTTCTTAGGCCACATACGTGCTTGGAAAATTATTCCGCTATGCTATACGTAATCGCCATCATAACTTTCAGTTGAAATATGGCTCACACCGTGTGCATAGAAGATGCTTTAAATGAACTTCCTTTTCTAGTTTACCAGTTCTCTCAGCAATTTTGTGGAATATTGCTGATATGCTGCGAATATTTACTATCTTTCTCCTCTTTATATGTTGATTAAAAAAAAGAAAATGTAGTAATGTCGAGCTCTAGTTCATTAGGTGGGCCTACAGTGTGCCTAGCCTTAAAACAAACTACCCTATGTGCTGTAAAACATATTCGGTTGGACTGAGTTTTAGTTAGTGCGACGTTTTTCACATCAAGAGTGCACTAGTAGGCATTGCCGTTAAAAAAGCCGGAAACAAAACAAGAAAAGCGCTGTGTGTGTGTGTGTCTTTCTATTTTTTTGTCCTTCTGGCAGTGCGATATACCTATATGAATGATGAACCCTAACGAACTAGTCCGGCAACGTGCCTTAGCAAGAAAAAAATAGAACAATACAGGTCACACGTCACCACGTATCTTCATGTCATTCAGAATGCTTTCTAGTCTTTTTTTTTACGCAGCGTATGCCTTTACTGCGTGCTGTCCTATATACAAGTCAACATGATGGTTAAAAAGTTCATCATACAAAAAGTACGAGCATAGTCTAGGGAACTTTATATATATATATATATATATATATATATATATATATATATATATATATATATATATATATATATATATATATATATTCACTTTTATACGAAATGTTCTTTGGAACGTAAATAATGTTCCACACTTCGTTCAATGTTATGTTTGAAATCACAGTTCTCGAGTTCAATGTTTCTATGGAGTATAACGTCATCTTCTTATTAAAGCCTGAGCCTTCACTCATATTGCGGAATCTAAAAAGAAGGAAGTGCTATTTGAAAAAGAAAGGTGACAAGAATTTGTGTATTACTTCTTCCTTTTTTAAGTTTCTGTTATGAAAGTGCTCGCTGCATACACGTTGTGAAGAAACATGTTAATATGTTTATTCTGTCACACTGGCTCACAAAGCCTTTTGTTTGTTTACACTTACGCGTGCGTTGGTAACAATCTTAAAAAGGCAGAGCAGTTATATTGGTTTTGACCGACTATGTTCGTCTTATCAATGTGGCATTGATGTGAGAAGAGCGGTAAACAATACCGTGAGCAAGTGCGTCGGCCAATAAGTGCCATGTTTTTACTTTCTGTATTTGAATAGTGCAATGCTTTCTTTAAATCTCACAGAGAGTGTGTGTGTCAGCTAATCTAAGTAGTTGCATCTATTCCCGCCGTGGTGGTTTAGTGGCTAAGGTACTCGGCAGCGGACCTGCAGGTCACGGGATCAAATCCCTGCTGCGGTGGCAGCATTTTAGATGGAGGCAAAAATGTTGTAGGCCTGTGTGCTCAGATTTCGGTGCACGCTAAAGAACCACAGCTGGTAGAAATTTCCGGAGTCCTCTACTGCGGCGTCTCTCATAATCATATAATGAATTTTGGACGTTAAACCCCACATATCACTTATCATCAAGTAGTTGCATCTACATATAAATAATGCCTATTACTCACACCACCTGCGATGGCATATAAATTGTAGAAGTGGTCGTCTTCTTCTTCTATTTAGGCCAATATGTAATGTGAACGCATTAAAATACATAGCAGAGCTCTTTACTTCGCTTTGTGAGCCTTGCTGAATTCATCACGCACTGCATGCTTCTTTGAATAAATGACAAAGGTCTGCATCCTATTTTCTTATTGTCGAGCTTTCGACCCGTTTAATTGTAGGGCTTGCAGATGTGCCTATTTAAATATCACTTTTAATCGCACAAGAAGTGCGTACTATAGTAAACCACGTTTCTCGTGAAGCATACTTGCGACGCTTTGGAAGACGGTCCCGGCCGCGATAAATTCTACCCTCTGAAGCCCATTATTTATTCGGACAGCCGCCGTCCGTGGCTTTTGCATTTGTTTCACGCGTTTTTTTCGTACGCCATTGTCACAAAGTGTAAGTGCCTCTCTTCTGCGGCTGTCATTTTCGCAGGTATGCGCCTGTGCATTTGAAAAATAGAACCGGATCTCCACGACGACGCTGGCTACAATGTAGCACAAGTGGTGGGCTTTACTTACGTGCTGTCGCATTCTTCTCGGTCTGTCGGCACGATCTATCTTCCGGTTTTGCAACGGCGATAAACAATGCACAAGCCTACCTAGACAAAGTCTAAACAATGTATGATGACGATGCTGGTTTCCTAACATAAAAGTTAATGAAAAGCAAGGGATCCGTTGTGGACTAAAAACGTTACACAAGTGTGTGTCTTTGCGGCAAGCAACGTTAGTTTACAAGAACTCAACGTTGGACGAGTTTGTATTGTATTGTGGATGGAATTGTGCGCAAAAAAAAAAAAAAACCGGAGAATAACGAAGAGAGCACCGACTGTGCTGCGCCTGTCTGAGCTCTTTTCCTTCTTGTATGTTTTTTTTTTTGCGCAGAATGTTATCCGCGACGTTAGTACGGTCTAACGTGAAAAAAAAAAATGTAACAATATGTTCCTGTGAGTTATCAAACAAGAAAATATTTCGCTGTATGACAACTTTCGAAAGCGGATGACGTAATCGGCCGCAGCTTTGTGTGTACGGCAACGTACTGTGTAGCGCGTAACACCGGCTGAACCTCCATCAGTTCATCCGGTGTCACGGTTCACTCAAGCTCTTTTCCCGAAAATAAGCCACATGTTATAGACGTCTGAGCCAGGAGGCTCTCAGCTCTTCATCAGTGTTTTGCCAGTACAAGGTTTCGAGTAAGCATCGGCTGCGAGCACGTCCTGTGGCAAGAAAATAATAAAGAAAACCCGACGACGACAGTTCCTTCTTTCGTCGTCAGGCCGTCTGATACACTTCGAATGTCTTAGCGCCCGCGATACGAATATGAACGCGTCCGGCGTCTTTGCGTTCTCCGCCTGCTGACTTGATGTGCACCACTCAGATATGACACCACCGTGTCCATTTCTTTGCCGGCAGCTTTCTTTCTCAACGCACGTGCGCATCTCTCGGCGGTCTCTGTCATCTTCGGGAGGCATTAGCGTAGCCCCCACAGGCACCCTCGGCTTGCTTTCAAGTAGCCTATGCAGTTATTGGTGGCCGCACCGTGTCACGTTCTGCACCAGCTGACGCCACACGCTTACAACAAAAGGACCGAAATGGAAGGGACGTCTCCTGGCGACTCTCAAAGCGTGGGAAAGTATAGGCATCCACTCAAGAATGGCGCTCCACCTGTGGTGTTGATGCATGGTCACTTGCGTCGTGCTTGCTAGAGGAAACGTCGAAAACGATTGAATAAACGGAGCTAAACTTAGATCGTGTCCCGGCATCAGTGGCAGCATTTCAATGGAGGCGATGCGCAAGAGGCCCACGTGCTTAGATTTAGGCGCGTGGTAAAGAATACGAGATATAGGTGCAATTTCCGGAGCCGTCCACTACGTCGTCCTTCATTATCATATCACTGTTTTTTAACACAAAACACGAACAGCTATTGTTATTAATAATGGCAGCCAGACTCGGGTTCAAGGCGAAGGAGCTTGAGACTGAGCAGTAGAAGCAACATTATATTTAGCGTTAGTGACATACGTGTAAGAACCTCTGCCTGAAAAGTCCCAAAAATGAAACATTGTATACGCAAGACCAAATTAAAACGATTTTTATACCAGTGTCCATCATGGGCCATTTTTTTTCGTAATTAGTAGCATAACTAGAGACAATGTTCAAGCGAAAAAATGAATCGAGATGACAAAAAGTGCAGTATGCGCCAGAACGTTGACAGTCCGCAATAATATATTGGTCACCTAAAAACCTGAGAGTACTCACTTGACAGTCTCAATTTTGTAAAGCGCAATTACTTCACAATAAAGCGTAACTGCTGTCGTCACGTGGGATTTTTCATGCAAAAGATCGAGAGAGCTGAAGGAAGGCAGGTTGTCACGTGTTGCAGCAAAGGTAGCATGCACAAGCCCAAAACGTCTAAAGGAAGAATATTTTCAAGAGCCGAAGAATTGTGGATGTAAGTTCAGGGTAATTTTCCTGGCCGTGACAACTGTAAACTCGAAACCTATCACTCACCTAAAAATGAAAAAAAAGATGGATGAGCTTTAGTATGTTAACGCAGTAAGCGAACATTTTTTTAGCCTACGTTTAAATGCATATTTGACCTCCAAAAGAAGAGGTGAAGGTCAAGGCATTTTTATATTTCCTCTATGGCTAATCGGAGTATTGCTAGGAGTTCCCGAAAGGCGCCACCATTGTGGTGTATATATATATAGTAACTAAGATACTCAGCTACTGACCCGCATATCGTCGGATCGAATCCTGGCTGCAGTGGCTGTAAATTCTATGGAGGCGGAAATACTGTAGGCCCGTGTGCTCAGATTTGGGGGCACGTTAAAGAACCCCAGGTGTTCAAAAATTCTAAAGTCCTCCACCGCGGCGCCTCTCATAGTCATATGGTGGCTTCGGGACGTTAAATCCAACATATCAACCAATCAGCGGTCTCCGAAAGCATTGTGGAAAGCAATATATAATGTCGAAGTACATTTTCGCAGCCTGTTGGGATGCAAACGATGGCAAACCACTTAAGTTTCCTTGAATCTCATAATTCGGATTTGTGTAGGCTTCCCTTTCGAGATATTTAGGAAAGTATCACACGTTGTGCATCGCGCACAAAGTGTGATGAGCAACGTGCCATAGCCACACAAGTAAGAAATATTTTCATTGGTCCATCCTTTACCCACTTCTCGTTGAAGGTTCCTAAGTATGGAGCAATCAGCTCATAACTATGAAACTTGCTGCTGACCCTAATAACAGAAAACAATATAGCTTAATTTAATGCAAGATGGTTTAGCCTTATTAGCAATAAAATGTCACAATGTCTGAAAACAACAGAAAACTGTTGTCACGTACTTGTTCTCGCTGTGCGTGAGATGACCAATAAAGTTAAGAATACCAGATAAATACTAGGTGGTTGAAAACAGTAGAATACACCGATGAGAAAAAAAAAACTGGCGGCACTTGCCAAAAAGTGAAACGATCGTAAAATATTTTACGGTCCTGCCTGATCCAGAGGGAGACCTTCCAATGCCTTGCGCCAGCAATGTCCACATGGGAGCCGGCGCGGACAACGCTTGATTGTCGCCGAAAGTGTAAGGGACAGTGAGGCGTGCCGTAAGTGATCTACGAAGAAACTTCCACGCTTCTTCCAAGTGTGTTATGTCCGCACTCTCTTGGGAGAGCTGGGAGCTCAGGCGTGAAGGAACGCAGCGGCAGAGTGGAGAGAAGAAAACTAAAAGTTATGTAGGCCTTCAAGCAAAATCTCGCCTTGAAGGTTGCTGTTTTTATCTTCCAATCTTTTTCTGTTTATTTTCAGTTATGATCCCTGTGCAAATATTTCTTTTGCCTAATAGTTTTTAACCCCCTTTTTTTTCTCATAAATGACACCTGTGACAAACACTTGTGAAATATCGTGTATGTTTCATCATCAAATGTTGGTCAGCACCAAGGAATCTCCCACGTGATCAGAACGTGCATTCCTTCGTTTTTGTTTTTTTTTTGCCAAGAGCTCATACTGAGATGAGTGCGTATGAGCAGCATAGCCGTATCTTATGAAGCTTTTCTCACCACGAAGACTTATGTGACTCGTTGGGTGGATTTCTTCGTGTCCGCAGACAAGATTACGTAAGCGCAAGCGGCCGTAGCAAGGACCACTGCGAAATGTTAGAAAAAAATGGCGATTGTGCATTTTCACTCATTGCGTTCCTGACTCTTCATCCAACCACCTTCTATCTGGATACGCATGGTAAATAGAGTGGCCGTGTTCTCCCTGCGCCACGAGCCCGTCTGTGCACGGAGTAGTGTGCGTTGCGCGTGTAATGTCATCCTGCCACAATTCGACTCCCTTCATACTTTGTAACTGCAGACAGACTTCCTGTCTTTGCCACTACAATAACACAGATAGGCCGTTGTTCTTTTTTATTGTACTCCGACCAGGAAGCCTAAAAGCAAGAATCATACGCATGGTACTCCATCTCAGTTTCGTAAAATATAATTGACAAATAAAACCCATTCTCGGTGTTTCCGTGCTTATTTCCGCCCCCCCCCCCCTCTTTTTATTATGCTCGATGCTAAAAAGCACCGTAAGCTCTTTGAATCCTTTGGATGGAATGGCCCTTCGCGAAATGATGACTCAATTTCTCTCATTGCTCAAAACCACTTGTAAAACGCACATCATCTTTGCTCAAAGATGTTTCAGTTGGGCATTTGGTGCTTTCTTGAGGAAATAAACGCTGTCGAATAGGGTTGTGTATTTTGCCATTTTGATGCACTGCGCTGTATCTATGCTAGCGCATGGAATGTAACAGTTGACGCGAAACTCGATGCTGCTGGAAGGAAGGCACTGCATGGCCCACTGTGTGTAATGTCTCGTGGTGTCTCGAAGCCTTTGATCGTAACTTATTAAGTACATGTAGTGGTTAAGCGCAGGTAGGAGTTTGGTTGAACTTGGCGTTTTGTGGGGATCAAAAATCGAATAAGAATGGCGAAACAGGCCAAGCATTTGAAAATGTCTCGATGTTTTATTCACTTCTGATTGACTAAGTATTTGCTTTAAAACTGGCACGGATGTTTCTGCAGAAACATCTTTGATTAAATCACCTAAAGATATTTTGAACATGTTAGGTTTGAAAAGTCGATTTTAATAAAAATGAATTTCTGTGCCTGGGAACTGAAAATAAAAGAAAACGAAACAAAAGTACTGGTTTTGGTAAAACCTGCGATTCATCGCATGAACAGATACAAATCATTCGCAGGCAGTCTCAGAACGGCATTTTTCTAAGGAGCGCTTTAACATTTTAGCATTAGGATACTGTCGAGGAGTTCAAACAAATTTATCTAAAAATTTGGTTTACTCTTATTCACATAAACTTTTTCACGGTTCACTCGAGATGTTTTGTAAATGAACGGCTGAGATCTAAATCGAGAAACGCCATACATTCTTCATTCGCGAATTCGCCCTGTGCGACGAATTGAAGTCGTTTGCATTCTCTGAGAAGAACCCTTAAACTGTTTTAAGGCATTGCACATTCAATCGAATGGTGTGGGTCTGTTTGCTTTAATCTGTTCTTGAGTTGGACGTTGAAAACTAGGACGATGTCGCCATGTTTTCTAAAATGGTTGCTTGGGTGTGTTGTCACGGCATTATTCGCATAAAAACAGCGCCAAGAACAGAAGACAAAGAAAAGAAGGAGACGAGACAGCCATGTTTTTGTTTTTGCTTGTTTCTGTGCTTTATCATTTATTTTTAATTTTACCTCACGTCATTGTTTTCAATATGCCCACTTTCGTTTCACAAATACATATTTTGAATGAGGCAGTACGTTTGAAGAACTGGAATGCGAAGGCTGGCGATGAAGGCAGTCATCACTTTGCTCTGAACGCACCTTTCAGTTCAATATCAATCATGGTGTTGCGTATAGTTGCCTTTAATAACTTCAGTTGACTACTGTCGGAAACGTTTGATGCCACTATGCACTTCAAGAGTTCTTGTCGCCAGCAAATACGCTGGTTTACATGCACCATGTTAAATTCTATATTCACACAAATGAAATTTTCTAGCCCTCATTTCGTACCCTTGGTTAGCGTCGTACTGCGTGTATTTAGGTGAAGTTGCTAGCACTGTGTTGACTAAAAAAAGAAAACAAAGAAACAAACATCAGGCCAGCGCGAATGGCGTAGCACGGTCGCAGCGAAAGCTGGAGGAAGGGCCTTCATAGAACGTTTTTTTTGAACACTCTTGAGGTTGATTTTACAGGTACACTTGCATGGACACCCACTACATCGTAAACCATGATGTTCGTGTTGTGGGGGTCTTGCCATTATTCTTCATTCTCCGGCAAAGCAGTGGTACGCCAATGCACACTTGTAAGGCGATAGTGCATTTTGTTGACGCCTGTGCCTGACGATGAGGAAGCTTTCTGCCTCGGGTTTTCGTAATTGGTTGGAGCATTCAGCAGCCAAAACGTGGCGCAATCGGCATTGTATGACGCCGGCCTGTTACTTCACTGTTCTGAAACACTTTTCACACATGTAAACGCGATTTCTTGCTGATTTCTTACTATCATGAAGACTAACACAGAGTCAGTTTGCAAACAGGGTCTCAAGCACCGGCGTAGCTTTGCTGTGGTAGTGTATCGAACGTCCGCGCAGAGAGCCCGACCTCATTTCCTACTTGGTTCTCAGTGTTTAACCGTTTCGTTTTTTGTTTTACTTCGCGTCCTAGTACACGGAGACCAGCCGCGGCTGACAACTATGGAGCCAGAATCTTGGCTGTTATTGTGATCTCATAACATTATTGCTGTAATAGCACCAATGAGGGCATAGATGTTCTACACAACCAAGGAATAAATCAAGTATAACGGCAGCCTAAACTCCCTAAAAAGATCTCAATAACATTTTACAGAGCTGCAATATCCTAAGCACACTTATTTAAAATAGTTCCCGGTTTATCCTTATATTGATAGGCTGCCCTGTTTTTTGAGAAACTAGGTTTTGGCCACCTAATTCTATGGCTGACGCATAGCGCGAAATTTCGACTAACAAAATTGCGCCAGAAATGCCAGAAGCGACTTTAGTTCATTCTTTTGACTACTGTGTCTATACGTCCCACAAATTCTATACAATGTAGTAAAACACACAAAGGCGTCCTGAAAGAGTATACATTAAGAACTGTACAATGGGTGCTAATAAAGTCACACATTACTATTCACAATGCGAAAGTACACCACTTTTGTTATACCAAAACATAAACAATTCTTTGCATTTGTCAACACGACATTAACATTCTGCGCACGTGTTTTGCTCAATGCATGTTGCTAACTAATTTTGTTTTCAAAATGTGCTTTGTTTTAGGAGCGAAGCTTCTTATGGCAAGACCTGGTCGGTTATAGATCTTCGATCCATTTGGCGTGCCATGGTTGTGTTTCCTTATCGCACAATAGAAGGCGATGTCCCATAGAGATGCATGCACACTGCAGTTGGGGGACGATATACTAGATGGTGCTGTATGCATTATGTGTAGTCATCTCCATATCTCGTGTCATTTGAGTCATGAAGGCAAAAAAGGACCCGGTCATTGAAGTCTAAATAAAATTTCACACACACTATAGCTTTGATTACGGCTGGGCGAAACCACCGAAGATTTCACCGTCGGACCATGGTTGATTCACGGGCTCCACCCCAAACTCTTCATCATTCACCCCGTGGATATTCTGTGATTTTTTTTTCGAAATTTTTGTTTTCTTTGTGGTGGTAATTTGATTTACTTAGTATTGCTTTCTTTTTTGGCTACTGTTCACGCTTGCTGATTTTCATTGTGTCGTTCAAAAATAAGTTTTGAAGAGCTAATTCTTTTCAAAACGCCACCAATGTTATATTTAGACGCCTATGTGTTCTATATATGTTGTTTTGCAGCAAACAGTATTTTCAGCAGTTTTCTCTCGCTGTAAGCTGTGAACACGGCTCAAAGCGCCGTGCAACTGAACCTCATCACAAGGCAAAGGAAAACCCAGAGTTAGCGAGCACAGCATATAAATGGAATGTTTCCATTTTTGTGAAATACTTATGAACAACTTAGTTCTGCCTTTGCCATGGTGGCTGTCGCAGTTCGTATTCTGTCATAAAATGACGTGCATGCAATAATACATCGCAGAAGACCATTTTTGTACACACTAACAGCCTGCAAAGACTCCCTGTTACGACACCTGACAATAATAAAACTAAATGCGAGACACTGCAGGATAATATTTTCTGTTACGTATTTCTTGTTAGCATTTTCCGCTTAGTTTTCTTCCTTCACTTATCATTTTTGAACTTGCATATGTTTTGGTAAAAAATAGGAACTCCGAATGTAACGGATATAACTTAAGTTCTTACGTTGTACAGAAATATGTTCACTACACTTGACTTGTTTACTTTTTGTACGGTGGATTTTACAGCCGCAGAAACGAGGGCGTTTAGAAAATGCATGCGAACAAATCGCTTGATACAGCACAGCCTCTATGAAGTGGATGTGATTGTATCCATTTAATTCGATAAAAAATTGGTGGCGCGTTTTGTGACCGTCTATAGAACCTGCGCGAAGCATTTCATCAAAAATTATACAGCATTTTCGTTTATCACAAAGGTGTTATAACAAACGTTTATATCCTACATTATACGTGCAAAAAAACAGCTGATACGAATTAAGAATCGTAGCATACCACAGGCCTATATGTGCAGCTGGTGTAATGGCGTAATTTTTTCGCAAGGGCCTGCATCGAAGCAGTCTCATCTTTACTGTTACATTGTGTTCTTCCAACCTAAAGAGCACTTCTAGAGACTCATAGCTTGGGCGGCTTATTTGTTTGTTCATTTCTTTCTTCTATCTGAAGATTATGTGTGCGCTTCAGTTTATTATTGAAATAACGTTTGTTATCGCCCGTGTCTGAACTAGACTAAACAATGGCAAGGCACCTGTTCTCAAAATGCGAATGACCTCACTAGAATGAACCCTTCTTTTGTGAGAAAAATAAGACGATTGAGTGCTTTTATCGCCTAAAGTTCTGCATACAGTTATTTTTTGTTTGTGAATTTTTTGCTGATATTGTGCTGATATTTTGGCATTTTTTGAAAACAATATTTATTTCTCCTGATCGCGTAGATTGAAATAACTCTGCCATAAAGTATTTGAGAGCCTACGGAAAAATGAAAATATAAAAGATCAGTACATTCTCGTTTGTTTCTTTTTGAAAGAAATATCTGCCCTCCATGGCTGCTGACTCAGTGCGACATAGTCGACGACAGTCGGCATAAATCAACTCCCGAATAGGCAATTACCCTCGGCATGGCTCTGAATGCACACGAAATTTGACAGCGGAGCACCATCTGTCGGTGGAGGACAACTTCGGCGACGCGCATATTTTAGCAGCCCTTATTTCGGCGAATACAAAGTGCCGCGCTAATGGGCTTTCTCGATGAGAAAAAAAAACACTAAACTCACAACTACCTAAGTCAGCTTTACCAGTTAGTCGATTGTTTTATTCTTCAGCTGCCTGTCTTGGATTTGATAGTAATTTATTTTGATAGTACTTCAAGTACTCTGGTGCCACTATTTGCATTCTGTATAATTGTACGGTCCGCATTCGGGGAACATTCTTGTGCTGTGCAGCAAGGCACCCGTGGTAACGTTTTCTTTCTTTCTTTCTTTCTTTCTTTCTTCTTTCTTTCTTTCTTTCTTTCTTTTTTTCTTTCTTTCTTCCTTTCTTTTTCTCTGTCTTTATTTCTTTCTTTCTTTCTTTCTAGTTGATTTTTTCAAATGAACATTTGACACATTTTCTCGCCATTTGAGTGAGGATTCAAGGTGCCCAATGAGCTTAAAAATTTTTACATAAATTTATTTACTTGTGTGATAGCGCTACTTTATATTTCTTAGCAGCACCAAGAAAAGTAAAGCAAATATGTAGGCGAGTTTGTTCCAACGCGATTTTTCTGAACACATTAACCAAGAAGTGATAAGTTAATCTTCAATGGAATGTATTCTTTTGTATTTTAATTAAAAATAATAAACTCTCCGGCTTCCACATTCTAGTTTTATCTTCATAGCGGCGACAATATGCAAAAAAAAATGAACGAATAAAACCAGTTTGATACTACGGCAAGAAACATGCAGAGGCTTGTCTACAAGATAACCTTGAAAGTAAATAGTTCAACACTGGTCTTTACACATTTTCACGGGGTGTGAGTAGACAAAAGGCAGAAGGAAATATATTTACAGATTGTGCACGAAGTACACATAGTCCTTCAGCTAAGATGGCGGAGTGGCAACAACAAGAGCTCTTTTTCAATCGACATCTTCGTCGCCATCATGGACCGTTTCTTGACGCTCATCATGGCTTGTATCATATAGCCGCCGTCGCTGAAAGCACCGTCTAGGTGCTTAAGAAAGCGTACGGTCCTGCACAGACAAGAATGGCTTAGGGCGAGAGACGTGTAAAATATCAGTAGACGGCACAGACGATGACGATGGATTGTCCAATGAGGCTATCATATAGGCGACCCTGGTCAGTTGACGCAACACTTTGTAAGGCATGTTGTAGCGAGCTAGAATTTTTGACGACAGGTCAACGTGACGGGAAGGAGTGCAGAGCAAGAGCAACGATCCTGGGAGTAAGAGGCAGCGCGGTGACGGCTGCCGTAGCGATCTTTTTGAGAGAGCGTCAAGCCAAGAAGGCGATCTCGGGTGATCTGACGGGCCGTTCGAGTCAGAGTAGTTGCATCGCGAGCGTGCTCTGTCGGAGTGCACATATGTGACGGCAGAAGAGAGTCAAAAGACAAAGTGGGGTGACTGCCGTAGAGGAAATAGCAGGGGGAAAAGCCAGCGGTGTCGTGGCACGTCGCGTTGTAGGCAAACGTCACGTAAGGCAAAGTGACATCCCAACAACGCTGATCTTCGGAGATATACATGGATAGCATTGTCGTCAGTGTGCGGTAGAGACGCTCATTGAGTTCGTTTGTTTGCGGGTGGTAGGCAGTGAGTTTATGACGTGCCTTTGATGGACCATTCCTTGATGTTCGTCTTGGCTTGTATCAATATAATACATGACTTCTTTTTTACGGGTGACACCATATATTAGAAGGCATCGCAACATACCCCTTTCTGTCTTTGGTCGTTTTTATAAACCGAACCATGTGACATTCAGCTACATAACACGATGCCCGAACAATTGAGTTTAACTGGGTAAATGTTGCTGAAGTTCACTGAGTATTATCTGACTTATAGCCGTAAACAAAGTATGCTAGCATTGTGATGTTCGGGACATTTGGAAAGTAAAAAAAATACTGTATTCATAAAGTTTCAAAGCAAATCTTGTATGATGATTCAGCATGTTTTTACAAAAGTGCTTGAACTACTAGGGCTTTTTCACGCCAAAATATTTCATCATGAGGGAAAAGGCAAGTACTGCGTAAGTGGATTTAGAGTCCTTTTTTTAATGACTGCTTACAGGCAATGAAAAGCATATATTTTTGCGAGTCCTGTCTGCATTTGAGATGCTCATTCTAAATCAATGATTCAAAATTTTGGGGTGTTATAGCTCTTGGGCTTAACTCACAGTGCACTCGTTGAGACCTAGCCGTCCACCTTTACATCAAGGCTTCTATGTCAGTCCCTCAGCCAAACAATCTGGGGCACCTAGCAACCGTCTACAATCCACAAATAACCTCTGCTTTTTCTATTCACTCCGGTTTCATAAGAATCTATTCTACGAACGAAATAGGCGTTTCCTTGCGGACAATCAATCTTGAGCTGACGCAAGTTTTTTGCGTGTTGTGAGAGGGTCGGAGTGATTGTTGGATGCTTTGCGCAAAGTGGTAGACGACGCGTCTGTGCAACGGCAAATTATCTTACATGTTTTAGTATCAGTACCAGACACTCTTCTTTAATCGATCAGATTTTTCCTCTATGAAGTTCATTTTTCTACAACGCTTCTTCACTCATGTGGTCATCTATCTTTCATGTTCGCGCAAGCGCTCCACATATACTTTCTTGCAAGCTCGCCTTGCAGTTCTGATAACAGCACTGAAACAAACTCTCCTATCTATTCAACTTCTGTGAGGCAGAAGACGGGTCAATCACCTGCCCCTAGCAGCCCTTTCTTCCCATGGTTGCTATGCTTACACATGCTGTCACCAGGCGCCTCTCAAAGCAACGAGAAGCAGTACTTAGGTATAAACAGCATACATCGCGGCTAGCAGGATGAAGAAGTGAAATAAAAGAATTAGAAAGGTGGAAGTACGGAGAATGCAGGAATGTTAACTATAGTTTTGCAATATTATCCCCATCCCTATCATTTGGTGGCATTCTTTCCCTTTAGAGTAGACAAGGCTACTTTGTTTCGTTTACACATTCTTGGCCAATATTGGTATCGCGCGAAAAGTGAAAAGGAAAGTGTTGCAAATACATTGATTGCACTGAGGTTTTCACAAAGTAAAACTTTTATTGCTCATTTACAATTTCAGACAATGGGAAAAATAGTGTATCTTGGTGTCCCTTTTTCCATGTCTGCCTTACGTCGAGAGAACAAGGGTAGAATAAGTTTTTAGTATGCTTGAGAAAATCACACAGGGTTCTCCCTAATGAGTTCAGTCTGGGACCTGTCTACTGGTTCTTTAACCTGAGTCTAATCCATCTTGTAATCCTGCAATCCGGTGTTGCCATTTCTTTCAATCCTATGCATTCCGCACTGTTGGTATAGCTGTCATTACGAAACGCATACCTTCAATAAGTTTTATGGTGGCTTACATGAGCGTACGTTATAGAGAATTTTGAAGCAGTGACTAAATACTATTTTTGCGCAATGACAGAACGATAGTTTATCTCCATACTCTTAGCTCACCCAACCCTTTTTCACAGCACCTGAATTGCCGTAACTTTATCTAGGTGATGAGTGATAAAATGAACAATTTCTCGCACAAGCTTTTGTCACCAAATAATAAAGCCTAACGTGTTAATACACGAGCCCAACAGAAGTTGTAGCCCCACCGCGGCGGTCTAGTGGCTAAGGTACTCGGCTACTGACCCACAGGTCGCGGGTTCGAATCCCGGCTGCGGCGACTGCATTTCCGATGAAGGCGGAAATGTTGTAGGCCCAGGTGCTCAGATTTGGGTGCACGTTAAGGAACCCCAGGTGGTTGAAATCTCCGGATCCCTCCACTACGGCATTTCTCATAATCATATGGTGGTTTTGGGACGTTAAACCCCACATATCAATCAATCAACAAAAGTTGTAAACTTCTTAGCGTATCAACTTTGCATTGACAGGACAGGAAATTGGTGCAATGATTCATGACATCCGGACGTATCCGACACAACACATCGACATCAACTTTTTGCTATGAGCTGTTTTATCTTTTTTGTGTTTGTAGTAAAAAATCACAGCACATCCCCGCAGTGAATGATGATCAGTGGGGCAAAACTTCGTGGACTCGCAGCTCAGGATCCGCTTGCATTTGTGCACGTTTCGCTGCTGTTGCGAGAGCCCTCGCCGTATCTGGATCCTCTTGCCGGTGCTTCCGTGAAGCTTTGGCTTCGCGGACTCTCACGTCCGATCTTGACGACGAGTACGCGCTGCAGCTGCTTTTTGAGCCCTCTGCTCCGCGGTCCTCTCTTCGTCGCTCATTGCAAGGCACACAAGTGCAGTAACTGCCGGCAAAAGAGGAAGCGCGCCAAGCACACGTCTCCAACGCATCGGAGTAAAGTGAGCACCCCCAGCACTATCTAGTGAGCACTCTGCATAGCAGGGGTGGCAACTACAAACGGTGAGTTTAGAAAAAAAAATGTTCAACGATTTCGAGTACTTCGTACTCAACTATGAGAGAGCACTGAACCGTCCAGCTAAAAACGGTGAGGGACCTATGCCCTAAAGAGCTTCACCTCTCAAAGTTAACAGATGCCATGTACTATGTGGAGGAGGAGGAGGAATAAATGAGGAAGGACAGGGAGGTTGTACTATGTGAACCAATGTTATGCGAAGCATGTGGAAGAAAGGGGATAGTGGGATGCTTTTTTTTTTTTACTGAACAAATCATGACGAAATGACGCTAAAATATGTACAACTGTTGTGTTCACAGACATATGTTGAACGGTCACATATCTTTTATATGACTAGTTGTTTACAGTTGCGTAATAATGTTAACAGCAACATCAATATTACCAAGACCAGATACTTTAAGCAAATATTGAGCGCTAGTGGTTGCCAGGATGATAGTTTGGGATAGTGCTACGTATACCAAGAGCATTTCAGTCGATGGCACTTAAGTGTACAAGCAACGTGAACCCGACGTGACGGCTCTTTTATATGAGTGCATATGTAAAGTTTATAAAATTAAATAGGCAGCCCTGCAATAACCGACGTTTCACCAACAATATGCCTGCGTCGGGTCTTTTTTTCCAAAGCAGTTTCGCGACCTGAAATAGCTCTGCGGCAGAATACTTAGTAGTAATAGTAGTAATTTTGCTTCATTTTTTTTGACATGCAAGAAAAAGGATCATCATCATCATCATCATAATCATCATCATCAGCCGGACTACGTCCACTGCAGGACAAAGGCCTCTCCCATGTTCCGCCAGTCAACACGATCCGTTGCTCGTTGCTGCTACTTTTTACCCGCAAACTTCCTTATCTCATCTGCCCACCTAACTTTCTGTCTCGTCTTCACCTGCTTGCTTTCTGTGGGAATCCAGTCAGTAACCCTTGATGACCATTCGCTATCCTCTCTACGCGCTACGTGCCCAGGTCATGTCCATTTATTAAAGACGATAGTCTTTCTTGGGGACCTTCGACGGAAACAATTTCGGTCTGTCTGTCTGTGTGTCTGTCTGTCTTTCAGTCCGTCTTTCTGTCTGTACTTTTGTCTGTTTGCCTGCCCTTAACGATACCTCAAACGACCGACCCGATCCGCAGCGACCACCAATATTGCTCAAGGATCAGCGTTATTACTTGTGCGATTGTCAATTAAACAGCAAAATATTGCGCATTTCTGATGTACTAGAACAAGACGTCGATGTTTTGAATGTGTGCCTTTATACTAGAGAATGCACACACAAGTGTTTCTAAGGCCCGTAGTATTTATCACGCTGCACTGACACAGTGCAACATGATGCTCAAGGGAAGCGTTACCAACGCTCTGCTAAGGCGACATGGTTAATTGATTGATATGTGGGGTTTAACGTCCCAAAACCACTATATGATTATGAGAGACGCCGTAGTGGAGGGCTCCGGAAATTTAGACCACCTGGGGTTCTTTAACGTGCACCCAAATCTGAGCACACGGGCCTACAACATTTCCGCCTCCATCGGAAATGCAGCCGCCGCAGCCGGGATTCAAACCCGCGTCCTGCGGGTCAGCAGCCGAGTACCTTAGCCACTAGACCACCGCGGCGGTGCAAGGCGACATGGTGGTGGCACCTGTCCGTTGATTTGCATTCTACACCCTATAGCTTCCGAGAATGGCACGCATCTTGCACGCCTTTCTTTGTTTTCGAAGATAACTGCCAGATAGCGCTCGTGCTGTAACGTGCCTCGATGCGCTCGGTCGCCTCCGCTGCATCCTCGAGGCACTCTAACACAGCGCTTCCAGAATACCATTCACCGATTTTTCAAAGGCAAGACTATCGTCTTTCGACGAGATTTGCGGTGTAACATGCCAATACAGGGCCAATTTTTCTTCTTGATTTCAACTATAGGACACCCTTAACCCTGGTTTTTTCCCTGACCCACTATGCTCTCTTCTTGTCTCTTAAAGTCGCACCTATAATTTTCCTTTCCGTTGCTCGCTGTGTCATCCTCAGTTTAAGCAGAACCCTTTTTGTAAGTCTTCAGGTCTCTCCTCCGTAGGTAAGTACCGACAAAATGCAGCTATTATATACCCTTCCTCTGTGGAACAGTGGTACTGTACAGTCATGATTTGAGAATGGCTGCTGAATGTGCTCCAGCTCAAGCGAATATGTCACAACCCACTTCTACCTACTCTTTTTAACAATTTAGATTAGTGATCATGAGTTCATTACATTTTATCATATTTTTAACTTGTCTTTTAAATGCCCCTAGACTGGACGGGAAATTGCAAGCCCGTTTAAAGTTCATGGAGTTATTCGCTTTGATTGGCAATGGCAGCGTTGATTTTTGATAATTGTGTCTTGGTTCTTCATATAAGGCTGTTTTTCCTAGCAGGATAACGTGGTCGTTTTCCTTGTTTTGTTTAGAAAAAATTTATTGCCACAAACGTCAATAACACTCAACAGAACATTTTCCGTCTTAGACATACTCTAACGATGATGACAAGACAGACGTCATTTACAGGAACATGGATATGAGATGACGTTGAAAGATATGTACATTCGATGGTTCACACAAACACAACCAAAAAATACTTCAGGTAACAAGAGACAAAATAAAACATAAATAGGTACTTTTGCATATTTACATGTTGGCATGCCGTTTCTCTTCTTCTGCCGGCGCATCGACAGATCAGCCTACCAATACAGGCCGGCCGAAAGACAAGTTTCACTTCGTCCGTCATAGACCGACACAAAAGGGCAAGACCAGTGCGAAGAAATTCCTCTTCACCGAGGAAGCAGAGCTCCTCCGACAAAACAGACAGCAGCTCCGAGTACAATCGTTCTAGGATCGGGGTAGAGCGCGCGGCGGCGGCGTCCCGCTGCAACCGCCTCGCAGCGGTTGCGCCAGAGGCAGAAAAGCGCCGGCCACAATGAGAGACAAGCAAAGCGGCCTCGCGAACAACGCCCAAAAGAAACGAAGCGATTTACTCTCAGGCAGTGAAATCCGGCATGTACGGCTCTCCAAAAAACGCGAGCAATGATACAATGCCTCAGAAAATGCTGATTTGTTTCCCGAAGGGAGCAGTTCGGACATGTTGGTGACTGGACTATTCTCTACCTTTCGAGGCGGTCGAGAGTGGGAAGTACACCCCATCCCAGGCGCCACATGAAGTCCCGAAGGTGTCCAGGCAGAAAAGAAGCCGTTAAGGAGCTCCAAGACACCCGTCTAGAGCGAGCACGGCGGGCTGGCGGGACCAACGGAAGCAACAAAGCAGCAGTTGTCTCAACTATGTGGTTGTTCAAAACATCTATGCCAGGACAGCTCGACTTGACATGGCGAAAAAATGCAACAGTTGTTGCATAAAACGCAGGAAGTGTTATTGACTGTGGCCCTCTGTTAAGTTGCACTTAGGCATCAAATGGCGAAGGTGAGTACCCAGAAAGTAATATGCAAGCGTTCGTGCAGGAGATTCCTCTCCTTGCACTAGGCGCAAAAGGAAAGCGCAGTGCCAGCAGCCGACAGCGTATGGACACTGAAGGGAAAGCAAAGCCTTCTTGTTTTCTTTGTTAATAAAATAATGTGTCTGGTTTGCCTTCAACTTTATAGGCTTATGAGAGATCAGTGAGGTGCGCAAACGGTCTATTATAACCTGGTTTTTTCATACCAGTGAAATATTTTAAATGCGAAGCATTTCTTAGCGAACTTCGGCGACTTTGAGCGTATCTATCTATCTATCTATCTAGTCACCTACGTCTTTTAGCTCTCCTCGCCGTTTCGATAATGGTATCGATACTAAACTTGGTATGACATAATACGAATGTATGGAGAACATAATTGGTGAGTCAACATGAAGTTCATGACATTTATGTCATGAATGTCATGATTTACATTTCAAGGCCTACAACTATTGTGGTGGTTTCGTTCACATGCCATGTTGAAACACTGGTATGGTATGGCATGACTGCATGGCGAACACAAGCGACAGACCCAACATTAAAATCATGACATGCGTGTCATGTAACAACATGACTACATGCCACGCTCATAATGCGCTCGCGGCCGTTTTGCAGGATATCTATAAAGGTAACAAGGTAGTTATAAAATGGGAAAAACAGGTATCCAAGCTCACAGAGGTGTAACGGGGACTTAGGCAGGGGTGTCCATTGTCATCCTTGTTATTCATGATGTACCTACAAGGATTAGAGGCCAAATTAGAGGGAAGTGGACTGGGTTTCAACCTCTCTTTCGTCAAACAAGGAAAACTCATTGAACAGGCACTACCAGCATTGATGTACGCAGATGATATAGTGCTAAAGGCCGACAACAAGGAAGATTTGCAGAGATTGGTGGACATCTGCGGTAATGAGGGAGATAGGTTAGATTTCAGATTCAGTAAGGAAAAATCTGCAGTCATGATTTTTAATGACAATGAAGGTAGTGAGCTTAGAATACAGGAGGTCACGCTAGAGATAACAGATAAATACAAATATCTGGGCGTATGGATAATCAAGGGGCCGAGTACCTAAGGAACACGAAATATACGTGTCGACTAAAGGTAGCAGGACTGCAGCGGTAATGAAAAACAGAGCACGGTGGAATTACAATAAGTATGATGTTGTGAGAGGAATATGGGAAAAAGTCATGGTTCCTGGTCTGACGTTCGGCAATGCGGTTTTGTGCATGAGATCAGAAGTTCAAGCAAGATTAGAAATTAAGCAACGTGGAATACATAGGCTTGCCTTAGGAGCTCACGGGAATGCACCAAACCAGGGAGTACAAGGTGATATGGGATGGACATCATTTGAGGGCTGGGAAGCTATCAGCAAGATAAAATTTGAGAGAGAAGTGAGAGAAATGGGGGAGGAGGCGTTGGGCTAGGAAGGTATTCAGCTACTTGTACATGAAGAATGTCGATACAAAATGGCGGAAGCGAACCAGAAAATTGACTGGTAAATACTTGGAAAACAGCAGGGGGCCAAAACCAAAAAATTATCGGCTAAGAAGAAGGTGAAGGAAGCTGAGACCGATATGTGGAGAATTGGCATGGTTCAGAAGTCCGCACTAGAGTTCTATCGAACTTTTAAGCAGGAAATTGCCAAGGAAAGGATCTATGATAATACTTGGGGTAGTTCTCTACTGTTTGAGGCCAGGACGGGAGTATTGCGAACCAAGACATATCGGCCCAAATACGAAGGGGTAGACACGGTATGCAGTGCGTGTGGAGAGAAAGAAGAAACTGCCGAACACTTGATAACGTTCTGTAAAGGGCTTAACCCTATAGTTCAGGATCATGGCACAGAGTTTTTCAAAGCACTGGGGTTTAGGGACAGTGAGGGCAAAATAGACTTTAAGCGGGTAGAATTAACTAGAAGGAGGTTATGTGATTGGTGGCTAAAGTCAATACACGTGTGAAAATTAAACCCCTCACTGCAAAGTACGAATCCTCAACCTCACTATTTAAGGGGAAAAAATAAATCTAGTTTTTGGTTCATTAAGTATTACGGCTTGGTGGCGCGAGCCACCACCCGATCTAAAGGGTTCAGCCATATCCATCCATCCATCCATCCATCCATCCATCCATCCATCCATCCATCCATCCATCGATCCATCCATCCATCCATCCATCCGGTATGCAGTGCGTGTGGAGAGGAAGAGGAAACTGCCGAACACTTGATAATGTTCTGTAAAGGGCTTCACCCTATAGTTCAGGATGATGGCGCACAGTTTTTCAAAGCACTGGGGTTTAGGGATAGGGAGGGCAAAATAGACGTTAAGCGGGTAGAATTAACTAGAAGGAGGTTATCTGATTGGTGGCTAAAGTCAAGGCAGGAGTGAAAATTAAATCCTTCACTGCAATGTACGAGTCCTCAACCTCATTATTTAGCTTCCGAGAATGGCACGCATCTTGCACGCCTTTCTTTGTTTTCGAAGATAACTGCCAGATAGCGCTCGTGCTGTAACGTGCCTCGATGCGCTCGGTCGCCTCCGCTGCATCCTCGAGGCACTCTAACACAGCGCTTCCAGAATACCATTCACCGATTTTTCAAAGGCAAGACTATCGTCTTTCGACGAGATTTGCGGTGTAACATGCCAATACAGGGCCAATTTTTCTTCTTGATTTCAACTATGACACCCTTAACCCTGGTTTTTTCCCTGACCCACTATGCTCTCTTCTTGTCTCTTAAGGTTACACCTATAATTTTCCTTTTCGTCGCTCGCTGTGTCATCCTCAGTTTAAGCAGAACCCTTTTTGTAAGTCTTCAGGTCTCTCCTCCGTAGGTAAGTACCGACAAAATGCAGCTATTATATACCTTCCTCTTGTGGAACAGTGGTACTGTACAGTCATGATTTGAGAATGCTGGCTGAATGTGCTCCAGCTCAAGCGAATATGTCACAACCCACTTCTACCTACTCTTTTTAAACAATTTAGATTAGTGATCATGAGTTAATTACATTTATCAATATTTTTAAACTTGTCTTTTAAATGCCCCTAGACTGACGGGAAATTGCAAGCCCTTTTAAAGTTCATGAGTTATTCGCTTTGATTGGCAATGCAGCGTTGTTTTTGATAATTTGTCTTGGTTCTTCATAAAGGCTGTTTTTTCTAGCATGATAACGTTGGTCGTTTTCTTGTTTTGTTTAGAAAAAAATTTATTGCCACAAACGTCAATAACACTCAACAGAACATTTCCGTCTTAGACATACTCTAACGATGATGACAAGACAGACGTCATTTACATGAACATGGATATGAGATGACGTTGAAAGAATATGTACATTCGATGGTTCACACAAACACAACCAAAAAATACTTCAAGGTAAACAAGAGACAAATAAAACATAAATATGTACATTTTGCATATTTACATGTTGGCATGCCGTTTCTGCCGGCGCATCGACAGATCAGCCTACCAATACCAGGCCGGCCGAAAGACAAGTTTCACTCGTCCGTCATAGACCGACAACAAAAGGGCAAGACCAGTGCCGAAGAAATTCCTCTTCACCGAGGAAGAAGAGCTCCTCCGACAAAACAGACAGCAGCTCCGAGTACAATCGTTCTAGGATCGGGTAGAGCGCGCGGCGGCGGCGTCCCGCTGCAACCGCCTCGCAGCGGTTGCGCCAGAGGCAGAAAGCGCCGGCCACAATGAGAAGACAAGCAAAGCGGCCTCGCGAACAACGCCCAAAAGAAACGAAGCGATTTACTCTCAGGCAGTGAAATCCGGCATGTACGGCTCTCCAAAAAACGCGAGCAATGATACAATGCCTCAGAAAATGCTGATTGTTTCCGAAGGGAGCAGTTCGGACATGTTGGTGACTGGACTATTCTCTACCTTTCGAGGCGGTCGAGAGTGGAAGTACACCCCATCCCAGGCGCCACATGAAGTCCCGAAGGTGTCAGGCAGAAAGAAGCCGTTAAGGAGCTCCAAGACACCCGTCTAGAGCGAGCACGGCGGGCTGGCGGGACCAACGGAAGCAACAAAGCAGCAGTTGTCTCAACTATGTGGTTGTTCAAAACATCTATGCCAGGACAGCTCGACTTGACATGGCGAAAAAATGCAACAGTTGTTGCATAAAACGCAGGAAGTGTTATTGACTGTGGCCCTCTGTTAAGTTGCACATTAGGCATCAAATGGCGAAGGTGAGTACCCAGAAAGTAATATGCAAGCGTTCGTGCAGGAGATTCCTCTCCTTGCACTAGGCGCAAAAGGAAGCGCAGTGCCAGCAGCCGACAGCGTATGGACACTGAAGGGAAAGCAAAGCCTTCTTGTTTTCTTTGTTAATAAAATAATGTGTCTGGTTTGCCTTCAACTTTATAGGCTTATGAGAGATCAGTGAGGTGCGCAAACGGTCTATTATAACCTGGTTTTTTCATACCAGTGAAATATTTTAAATGCGAAGCATTTCTTAGCGAACTTCGGCGACTTTGAGCGTATCTATCTATCTATCTATCTAGTCACCTACGTCTTTTAGCTCTCCTCGCCGTTTCGATAATGGTATCGATACTAAACTTGGTATGACATAATACGAATGTATGGAGAACATTATTGGTGAGTCAGAACATGAAGTTCATGACATTTATGTCATGAATGTCATGATTTACATTTCAAGGCCTACAACTATTGTGGTGGTTTCGTTCACATGCCATGTTGAAACACTGGTATGGTATGGCATGACTGCATGGCGAACACAAGCGACAGACCCTAACATTAAAATCATGACATGCGTGTCATGTAACAACATGACTACATGCCACGCTCATAATGCGCTCGCGGCCGTTTTGCTAGCGTCACATATACCAAATTTGGTATTACGGTACGTGAATGGATGTTGAAGGTATGTGAATGGTGCAAACATGATAATCAGAGATGCGTGTCATGTAACAACATGACTACATGCCACACTCGTGATGCGCTGGCAGCCGTTTCGCTAGCTTCACCAACACCAAATTTGGTATCACGGGACGTGACTGAATTACGAAGGTATGATACTGGTGCAAACATTACTAACATGAGATGCGTGTCATGTAACAACATGACTACATGCTACGCTCATGATGCGCTCGCGGCCGTTTCGCTAACTTCGCACACGCCAAATTGATATTACGTGACGCCAATGGATGACAAAGGTATGTGACTGGTGCAAACATAATAATCATGAGATGCATGTCATGTGAGAACATGACTACATGCCACAGTCAAGGCACCAATACATTTCGACATGACGCGGTGCGCGTGCTCGCCCGCGTTCATTTCGTCGCGTCGCGCCGGCGTTGCCACGCCAGGCGCCGGTCCTGCTATATACTAGCAGGCGCGCGCCGCGCTGCCTTGCTTTGACGCATGCGCTTTTCAGTGCGTCCGGCGTCCCTCCGTCACGAAAAAGAGGGAGGCGCAGTGTTGTCTGGGTAACGCATCGGTGCGAAATGCAGCATGTCGCATGTTGCACCGGCTGCAGTAGGGCCGTGCCGACGGACGCTGGTCGCGCCTGGTGTCAGACTATAGAGTGTTCGCGTTTTGCTAACGTAGCGTCGCTTTTCCCAGCGTGCGCGCGCGTCCACGCTACATTGGAGTATATTGGGCCCTTCATGATGCGCTCGCGGCCGTTTTGCTAGCTCCACATGGACTAAATTTGGTGTTACCTGATTTCAATGGATGACGAACTATATTACTGGTGCAAACATGATTATCTTGACACGCGTCTCATGTCAGAACATGACAACATACCATGCTTATGGCGTACTCGGGGCCGTTTGGCTAGCTCAACATATACTAAATATGGTATCACGGGACGTGAATAGATGACGAAGGTAAACTACACATCCAAACATGATAATTATGACACGGAAATCATGTACGGCACCATTTACTTCCACATCGCAACGTTGTCCTGATATCGAAGGGACAGATTAACATTTCTCATTTGTGCTTCGCATATCACCGATTCCCACTGTACGTGGGATCTGCCAATTTTGTTTTAGCTATATAACTTCGTCGTAATTTTTCTTTCTTTTCGAGCACGCCGTGGTAGAATAGGGCAATGTACAAATTTTTCTTCAGCCACTGAGGAATGCGAAACCTATTCTGCACGGGAATTTCACGTTCCCGAAAGTCGCCCTACTAAATGAATAACCATGACATTTGACGCTGTCTTCACTGAACCATACCCCTAGAAATATTTTTTGTCTTTCTCGTGTCATAGTGTTCCTGTCAAAGCTCATGTTTATGTCATACCCAACATGTTTATTTATTGAATGAAATATAATATATGTCGCCTTCTTTGCATTTAAATGTAGCTTGTTTTGTCGAAACCAATTTGAGAGTGACATCATGTACTCATTTGCAGTTTTAGTTGAGTGATTTGATGTAAAAATTATGTTTGTGCCGTCTGCATACATAAGAAGCTGTGGTGAGCTTGTTATATATACAATATTGTTAACATAAAACAAAAAGAGCAGGGGACCCAGAATAGAACCCTATGATACTCCTTTGGTCAACTAAAGCTGACTTGTAGCTAACTTCATTTGTGCTAGTTGGTACCGGTAATGCAAATAGTTTTGTAAAAGCTTAAGTGTGATCCTGTGTATGCTGTACCGTGAGATTTTCCGTAATATTATGTCATAATGTATTTATTCAAAGGCTTTTTCGAAGTCCAAAGATGAGCCAAGCGTATTTTTTTATTTTCTATGTTTACAATAACTTTATCTCCAACAATTGTTAATACTTGTTCTGTGAAGTTAATTTTCATAAAACCACATGAACATGTCGTGACGATGTCATACTTATTGGAAAAGTATCACAGTCTGTCGTGAATAGCCCCTTAGAAAACCTTTGATATTGTCCTTAGTAGTGAAACGGGTCAATAGTTTCACATAGTAATAATGTCACCTTGTTTATTGATTCGGTTTGCACTTGCAACTTTTAACTGTGCCGGAAGCACGCCTGCTGTCAGTACAATATTTATTATGTAAGCAAGCACTTCGGATATTAGCGAACATATCAACGTTGGTTCAGCTACGGTGATTATGTCTATACATGGTGCCTCATTGATTATGAGTTTAATCGCTACTGCAGTGGCTGCTCTTTTGATGGAAGCGAAAATGCTGTAGACTCGGGTGGTCAGATTTGGGTGCACGTTAAATAACCTCACGTGGTCGAAATTTTTGGAGCCCTCCACTACGGCGTCTCTCATAATGATATGGTGGTTTTGGGACGTTAAACCCCACATATAAATCGAATCATCAGCTTTTAAGTTTATCCATCAGGTTAGCTATTTCAGCGCTGTCAGTTGGAAGCATAAAGAATGAATTCTGGATAGCTATATTTTCTTCAAAGCACGAGTCATCTTCTTCCTCAAAACACTCACTGCACGCGCTCACATCTACCAAAGGACGATTCATGACATTGGCTAGTTTCTCGCCTCACAACACCACATTTCCTTGTAATATTTTTGTAGTATATCTTGATTTATTTCTTCCAGTAAGGGCATCCAGTGCTGTTTCCCAGGCCCTTCTTGTTTATCACAGATATACAAATTTTTTTTTTCTGATAATGTTCTCATTTAGCCTTTTTCGAGTCTGATGTAAGTGAGTTGTGGTGTTGTTTGTACTCTCCAAATACACCAAGTTCTCGTAGACTTAAGAATCTTTTAAAAAGGCCATTTTTATTTGAGTACGTTTATAAATTGAGCAGTCTATACAAGGTGTCTGGCAATTTTTCTCTTTCGAAAAGAAGCTTTCTTGGAAACAGCGTGTTATAGCAGTGTCGTAATTCACTCAAAAACCTGTTATAGGCCTCATCAGCATCTTTTACCTTTCTTATATATATCAACCCCTGCTACTGCTTTGATGAATTTCCACTGTGCCTACTTATGTTGTGTCGGACAAAGGTTTCCACCTGTTGTTTCAGTGACAAGGGTATCAAACAAACACTGGAAAATGATCGCTAAGATCACTTGACAAGATGCCGCCTGTGTTCTTCGATGGGTTCGATATGCATATATGGAGTAACGTTCTACTATCCTTGGTCACTCTGGTACGGGAACATGTATGATTTGCACAACCAAACGCTGAAAGCAGCGTCTCAGAATATGCGGCACCCGTATCGTTTGCAGCAAGATTAATATTGATGTGTCCCATGATGACATAAGAAATGTTTTCAAGTAATGAGAAGGATAGGAGTGAGTCTCTAAATTTTAGAAAAAAACGTATTTTGTGCCCCTGAGGCGGCCTATAAACGACAATCACTACAAGTTATTACCTCCTTCTTGTCCACGTGGCATAGACGCTCAGATCGATATTCAGATAAACTTGGAACATTACTATCATCGATTAACCACGTTCTAAGGAACATAAGCATATCAAAGCTTACTGCAACAGTATCTAGAAAATGCTTACATCATCTACTTTACTTTTAATACAGCTGGCAATCACATATAAAGCATAGAGCAAAATCTTGTTAGGTGGACAACAAGATTTTAAATCAAAAACATTGTGTTACTTTTGAGTGTCACTGAAAACAGCGATAGTGAACAACAAAAACAAAACTGATACTTGCAATATGAACTCGAAGAACTCAGCGCATTTTTTATGCCATTTTGGCACACACAATAATCACAGCAAAAGATTCCTCCTTACGCGCAAGCACACTACCACCAGAAGTCAAAACAAGCCTCTATTTTTTCCTTTTTTTTCTTTGAAAGCATCGCCTTGTTACCTTCAATTAGGAGCTCAATTACAAAATAGCAGTTTCTCGGCTATATGAGAACAAGAATTGAAGTGTCTAATTTACTTTTTCTTGAAAGAAAATCATACTTCTTTTTACACCTGACGAACAGAATGAAGAACACCTGACTAACCGCGTGACGAATTGTTGGTTTCGGCGTGCGCACGCAGTGACAAGTGTCCATATCCGACTTGTCAATGGTCTCTCCCACGATTTTTCAGCAATTTTTTGAAGAATACCGAGATCATCACTACCAGGTGAATCAAGTAGCATCAATCAAGAAGTATCACTACTTCTTTGATATGCAGAATGCTTGGGTCCGGTTTTAGCTTTACGCTCCATGACCGACGGATTATTACGGGAGCGAACACAAATTAGGTCATTCTGGGAACACAACCACCACGCTAGGCAGCGTTCGCGCGCTAGTGTTCTCGTTATAATAGCGCTACAAATTTGCGTCATGGAAGACTGAACCAACTTCCATAACACATATTCGTGGATGTTAGATGGGAATAACGTGGATGGCTTGTTTTTAGCTAGATGTATCACGCAGTTTACAGGTTGGCGGAAATTCTCGCATAATCTCCGTTGGCGGAATGGTTTCGCTCATTTTAACAACCTTGAGTCACTCTTGCCCAGGCATGGTGCATGAATTCTTCGTGCAATGAAGAGGCACGGCACACAGGAAAACTAAATACTCCCTCCCCTCTCTACCGCCTGCGCATGCCAGCGGAGCAAGGGAACGATTGAACACTGCTTACGCACTAACCGTTTACTTCTGTTTGGATTTCAGATGTTTTTGCAGCCAAAGTATGCCTAGAATGGTGCATCTCGAGGTCGGATTCTTCGCTTCTTCGTGTTTCCGCTCACGTTGGTGCTTATAGGCACTAATGTAAAAATAAAGGTGGAGTATAACTGAGTAACTGAGTTTTGTGCGACGACGTAACTTTCTTTTCAGTTCAAACGCTGAGACCACTGACGCTGTTGCACGATGTTCGCGCTCACGCTCGTGCGCTGAATGAGATCTGAGAGAGAAAATGATATATATATATATATATATATATATATATATATATATATATATATATATATATATATATATATATATATATATATATTGTAGTGAGGAAGAGGGGCCTCAGTGTGGATGAACTCTTGGATCTTGGAGAGAAGAGGGGCATGGTCTTCTTCTATGCCAAGGGTGGACAGGCTGGACAAAGAGTCGTCGAGCACCGAGGGACGTCGGGTGGAAAGACGTTGCCTGCGCAACTCGTCAAAACTCTGGCATAACTTGGTCAGTTCTAGGACAGTGCGAAGACTCTTAGAAAGCAACATTTGGAAAGCGTTGTCCTCAATGCCCTTTATCATGTGCTTGATCTTAAGCTCTTCGGACATCGACTCGTCGACTCGCTTGCAAAGGTCCAGAACTTCCTCAATATAGCTTGTGAAATTCTAACCAAGCTGCTGGGACGGAGTATGCAAGCGTTGTTTGGCACGGCGTTTGCGTACCTCCGGCAGTCCGAAAACTTGTGTGAGGCTCGTTTTGAAGACCGACCATGTAGGGAGTTCCGCTTCGTGGTTTATAAACCACAGCTCGGCCACATCCGACAGGTAGGAGGAGACGTAGGCCAACTTGGTAGCGTCATCCCATTTGTTGTGAGTACTCACTCGCTCGTACATTGAAATCCAGTCGTCAACGTCCTTGTCTTCTGTGCCTGGGAAAACAGGGAGATCTCGCAGACGCAGAGAACCGGCGCAGAAAACAGTAGGCGGTGCCTGTGGAGGAGTTGGAGCGGCGCTTGCGTCGGTAGGCATAATGAATGATAAAATGCGTTTTCGAAGCTCCAGAGTGATCGAAACCCAGCACGTCCACCACTTGTAACGGGGTTTATTTGCAGAGCAAAACGCAGAAGGCGAAGTAGTCAGCAGCGTCCGGCAAAGCGCAGCAAGCACGAGCTTATGCTGATTGCGACGCCATCACCCGTTACAATATATATATATATATATATATATATATATATATATATATATATATAATGAGATATAACAGACAGTAATGCCAAGGAATGTACAGGGGAAGTTATTAGAACCAATGGAATGTAAATAAGAAGAAAGAAGAAAGAAAAGTGGATGAAAAAATTACCAACTGTGAGCAGGAATCGAACCTACGACCTTCGAATTACGCGTTCGATGCTCTAACCACTGAGCTATCACAGCGGCCTCCCTCCATCCACTTTTTTTGGGTTTATCTGTGAATTTAGAAGTAGGAGCGACAGTCAGCGCCATCTATAAGCCAAACAACGAGTGTGAAAACACTCTTATGCGCATGTTTGGCGTCACGTGGCACGTGAACTTATTATGAGCGGGCAGCTGATTAATTGTCCCTCTTATACAACCTAAACACACCAAGTCTGCCAGTACGAGACCCTCGTTCAATGAAATAAGGGAAAGAAGTGTATACCTAAGGGCTCGTTTTTCCGTGTTTTAACACAATATTAATGAGATATAACAGACAGTAATGCCAAGGAATGTACAGGGGAAATTATTATAACCAATGGAATGTAAATAAGAAGAAAGAAGAAAGAAAAGTGGATGAAAAAATTACCAACTGTGAGCAGGAATCGAACCTACGACCTTCGAATTACGCGTTCGATGCTCTAACCACTGAGCTATCACAGCGGCCCTCCCTCCATCCACTTTTTTTGGGTTTATCTGTGAATTTAGAAGTAGGAGCGACAGTCAGCGCCATCTATAAGCCAAACAACGAGTGTGAAAACACTCTTATGCGCATGTTTGGCGTCACGTGGCACGTGAACTTATTATGAGCGGGCAGCTGATTAATTGTCCCTCTTATACAACCTAAACACACCAAGTCTGCCAGTACGAGACCCTCGTTCAATGAAATAAGGGAAAGAAGTGTATACCTAAGGGCTCGTTTTTCCGTGTTTTAACACAATATTAATGAGATATAACAGACAGTAATGCCAAGGAATGTACAGGGGAAATTATTAGAACCAATGGAATGTAAATAAGAAGAAAGAAGAAAGAAAAGTGGATGAAAAATTACCAACTGTGAGCAGGAATCGAACCTACGACCTTCGAATTACGCGTTCGATGCTCTAACCACTGAGCTATCACAGCGGCCCTCCCTCCATCCACTTTTTTTGGGTTTATCTGTGAATTTAGAAGTAGGAGCGACAGTCAGCGCCATCTATAAGCCAAACAACGAGTGTGAAAACACTCTTATGCGCATGTTTGGCGTCACGTAGCACGTGAACTTATTATGAGCGGGCAGCTGATTAATTGTCCCTCTTATACAACCTAAACACACCAAGTCTGCCAGTACGAGACCCTCGTTCAATGAAATAAGGGAAAGAAGTGTATACCTAAGGGCTCGTTTTTCCGTGTTTTAACACAATATTAATGAGATATAACAGACAGTAATGCCAAGGAATGTACAGGGGAAGTTATTAGAACCAATGGAATGTAAATAAGAAGAAAGAAGAAAGAAAAGTGGATGAAAAAATTAGCAACTGTGAGCAGCAATCGAACCTACGACCTTCGAATTACGCGTTCGATGCTCTAACCACTGAGCTATCACAGCGGCCCTCCCTCCATCCACTTTTTTTGGGTTTATCTGTGAATTTAGAAGTAGGAGCGACAGTCAGCGCCATCTATAAGCCAAAAAACGAGTGTGAAAACACTCTTATCCGCATGTTTGGCGTCACGTTGCACGTGAACTTCGAACCTACGAACCTACGACCTTCGAATTACGCGTTCGTGTGTTTAGGTTGTATAAGAGGGACAATTGGTGTGTATAAGAGGGCAGACTTGGTGTGTTTAGGTTGTATAAGAGGGACAATTAATCAGCTGCCCGCTCATAATAAGTTCACGTGCTACGTGACGCCAAACATGCGCATAAGAGTGTTTTCACACTCGTTGTTTGGCTTATAGATGGCGCTGACTGTCGCTCCTACTTCTAAATTCACAGATAAACCCAAAAAAAGTGGATGGAGGGAGGGCCGCTGTGATAGCTCAGTGGTTACGAACGCGTAATTCGAAGGTCGTAGGTTCGATTCCTGCTCACAGTTGGTAATTTTTTCATCCACTTTTCTTTCTTCTTTCTTCTTATTTACATTCCATTGGTTCTAATAACTTCCCCTGTACATTCCTTGGCATTACTGTCTGTTATATCTCATTAATATTGTGTTAAAACACGGAAAAACGAGCCCTTAGGTATACACTTCTTTCCCTTATTTCATTGAACGAGGGTCTCGTACTGGCAGACTTGGTGTGTTTAGGTTGTATAAGAGGGACAATTAATCAGCTGCCCGCTCATAATAAGTTCACGTGCTACGTGACGCCAAACATGCGCATAAGAGTGTTTTCACACTCGTTGTTTGGCTTATAGATGGCGCTGACTGTCGCTCCTACTTCTAAATTCACAGATAAACCCAAAAAAAGTGGATGGAGGGAGGGCCGCTGTGATAGCTCAGTGGTTAGAGCATCGAACGCGTAATTCGAAGGTCGTAGGTTCGATTCCTGCTCACAGTTGGTAATTTTTTCATCCACTTTTCTTTCTTCTTTCTTCTTATTTACATTCCATTGGTTCTAATAACTTCCCCTGTACATTCCTTGGCATTACTGTCTGTTATATCTCATTAATATTGTGTTAAAACACGGAAAAACGAGCCCTTAGGTATACACTTCTTTCCCTTATTTCATTGAACGAGGGTCTCGTACTGGCAGACTTGGTGTGTTTAGGTTGTATAAGAGGGACAATTAATCAGCTGCCCGCTCATAATAAGTTCACGTGCTACGTGACGCCAAACATGCGCATAAGAGTGTTTCACACTCGTTGTTTGGCTTATAGATGGCGCTGACTGTCGCTCCTACTTCTAAATTCACAGATAAACCCAAAAAAGTGGATGGAGGGAGGGCCGCTGTGATAGCTCAGTGGTTAGAGCATCGAACGCGTAATTCGAAGGTCGTAGGTTCGATTCCTGCTCACAGTTGGTAATTTTTTCATCCACTTTCTTTCTTCTTTCTTCTTATTTACATTCCATTGGTTCTAATAACTTCCCCTGTACATTCCTTGGCATTACTGTCTGTTATATCTCATTAATATTGTGTTAAAACACGGAAAAACGAGCCCTTAGGTATACACTTCTTTCCCTTATTTCATTGAACGAGGGTCTCGTACTGGCAGACTTGGTGTGTTTAGGTTGTATAAGAGGGACAATTAATCAGCTGCCCGCTCATAATAAGTTCACGTGCTACGTGACGCCAAACATGCGCATAAGAGTGTTTTCACACTCGTTGTTTGGCTTATAGATGGCGCTGACTGTCGCTCCTACTTCTAAATTCACAGATAAACCCAAAAAAAGTGGATGGAGGGAGGGCCGCTGTGATAGCTCAGTGGTTAGAGCATCGAACGCGTAATTCGAAGGTCGTAGGTTCGATTCCTGCTCACAGTTGGTAATTTTTTCATCCACTTTTCTTTCTTCTTTCTTCTTATTTACATTCCATTGGTTCTAATAACTTCCCCTGTACATTCCTTGGCATTACTGTCTGTTATATCTCATTAATATTGTGTTAAAACACGGAAAAACGAGCCCTTAGGTATACACTTCTTTCCCTTATTTCATTGAACGAGGGTCTCGTACTGGCAGACTTGGTGTGTTTAGGTTGTATAAGAGGGACAATTAATCAGCTGCCCGCTCATAATAAGTTCACGTGCTACGTGACGCCAAACATGCGCATAAGAGTGTTTTCACACTCGTTGTTTGGCTTATAGATGGCGCTGACTGTCGCTCCTACTTCTAAATTCACAGATAAACCCAAAAAAAGTGGATGGAGGGAGGGCCGCTGTGATAGCTCAGTGGTTAGAGCATCGAACGCGTAATTCGAAGGTCGTAGGTTCGATTCCTGCTCACAGTTGGTAATTTTTTCATCCACTTTTCTTCTTTCTTCTTATTTACATTCCATTGGTTCTAATAACTTCCCCTGTACATTCCTTGGCATTACTGTCTGTTATATCTCATTATATTGTGTTAAAACACGGAAAAACGAGCCCTTAGGTATACACTTCTTTCCCTTATTTCATTGAACGAGGGTCTCGTACTGGCAGACTTGGTGTGTTTAGGTTGTATAAGAGGGACAATTAATCAGCTGCCCGCTCATAATAAGTTCACGTGCTACGTGACGCCAAACATGCGCATAAGAGTGTTTTCACACTCGTTGTTTGGCTTATAGATGGCGCTGACTGTCGCTCCAACTTCTAAATTCACAGATAAACCCAAAAAAAGTGGATGGAGGGAGGGCCGCTGTGATAGCTCAGTGGTTAGAGCATCGAACGCGTAATTCGAAGGTCGTAGGTTCGATTCCTGCTCACAGTTGGTAATTTTTCATCCACTTTTCTTTCTTCTTTCTTCTTATTTACATTCCATTGGTTCTAATAACTTCCCCTGTACATTCCTTGGCATTACTGTCTGTTATATCTCATTAATATTGTGTTAAAACACGGAAAAACGAGCCCTTAGGTATACACTCTTTCCCTTATTTTTTATTATATATATATATACTATATATATATATATATATATTGTGAGCGCTGACTATGTACTTCATCTTCATCTGCATGACCAAACCATTGTAGTGATCATCATCGTATGTCACGCGGGCTGGCTCTCTGGCTCGTGCGCCTGGATTAAAGAAGGATAACCTGGTTGCTGCCGTACCGGACGTGGTGTCATAAGTGGTGGAGCGTGCTTTGGTTCCCACGTCCTCCTGCTCTACCCGTCACCCCTGGAGCTCCGGTCTGGTTGACGGTTGTGTCCTCAAGCAACAGCAATTGCAGAACCCAACGCGCCCACTGCTGCAAACCGCTCCTTCTCAGCACTTAGGCTTCACTACACCGTGAGTACCTCTCATCGAGACCCTCCGGTATTTTCCGGCCTTCGCAACGAAGACGTCGAAGAATGGCTCGACAGTTATGATCGAACCAGCGTTTGTAATTACTGGGACGAGGCGCACAAACTGCGCTACGTTCCTTTTTACCTCGATGGCGTCGCTAAAACCTGGTATTACAACCACGAGAGCGACTTCTCCAATTGGTCGGCCTTCACGGGGCATCTCCGTCAGGTATTTGGCACATCTGCAGGATGTTCTGTAGTAGCGAAACAGAAGCTCGCAACCCGCATTCAAGGGGACGACGAATCGTATACGTCCTACATTGAAGATATTCTGGCTCTCTGTCGCCGAGCACAAAATGACATGACGGAGGCCGATCGCGTCCGACATCTACTGAAAGGCATCAACTCTGTGGCCTTCAATGCTCTCGTGATTCAGAACCCGACTACCGTCCGGGACGTCATCACTACATGCCAACGCCTGGACGCGCTTCATTCCATGCGCCTTCCACACGCCTCCTGCGACGCTCGCTTTACCAAAGAGCATGAATTGCGGGCCCTTATCCGCACAATTGTCAGAGAAGAACTTCACGGCCTTATTCCAGGCAACCCTACCGTTACGTCTGTCCACACACCTCCTCCCAACCTGCGAGAGATAATCAAGGACGAACTGGCATCAATGACAAGCGCTGCACATGCCCCGTCTCCTGTGCGCTTCCCAGTGCCTTCGTACGCAGAAGTTGCATCGCGGGTCCCTGCACCAGTTCCAACCGTGCCTGCGGACGTCGGATGCGACCATGTGGCTGCGATGACAACGCAAGCGCCAAGGCTACGCCACTATTCTACATGGCGTCCTCCCCGCCCATCTGCTTCTACTGTGGCATAAGGGGTCATATATCCCGTTTCTGCCGCCGCCGTCAGCAGGATGAACGACGTGGTTACTCAGCTTACGAGAGAGACTTTTCCCCGAGACCCGATGAATGCGATCCCGCACCGTATCCATCCACCTTCCGTCAGTCGCCCTCCCCTCCACGGTCTCATGCTGGGCCTCATCCTTCTCGTTCATCTCGCCGTCGTTCTCCGTCACCGTTTCGGCGTACGTCATCACCCTTGCGTCCCGCTCCGATCTCTCGGGACTCGGAAAACTAGAAGGTGCAGTTTTTGGAAGGGAAACTGCTTGTCGTCGGAACGCTACAACTCCTCCGTCTCGTCCAGCTAATTTACTGCCTGTTTCTGTGGAAGGTGTTTTTGTTAACGCCCTTATAGGCACTGGAGCCGCAATTTCGGTAATTGATCGTGAATTGTGTTTTCGCCTGCGTAAAGTGCAAACTCCTTATGCCGGTCCCATGTTATGCGGTGCTAATGACAGTCCAATTCGCCCGACCGGGTTGTGCACTGCTCGTATTCTCATCAATGGAATCCGTCATCACATACAATTGGCTGTGCTGTCTTCGTGCGCTCATCAGATAATCTTAGGCTGGGACTTCTTGTCAGCGGCGTCTGCTGTAATTTCGTGTGGTCGGCCCCTCATTCGTATTACGGACACTGAGCTTTCTTCTGCTGCCGACCTTTCGTCGCCCAACCTTGTGACAGCTGCGGATTTCCTCCTGCCTCCGGGACGAGAACGTGTCCTTACGATCAAGTCACGTGACATTCTAGATGGTGACGCTCTGGTTGCTCCTTGCCAGCGCTGCATTTTTCGAGGGATCACCATCGCATCTTGTTTAGTGCGGTTCTCACGTGGTTATGCAAGCATCACGACCTGCATCACGACGCCAGAACCGCTTCTTTTGCCTGAGGGGACCACTGTTGCCAGCATTACCGAAGAAGCACCGCTTTGTGTCGTCCCTGGTTCTTCTGCTTCGTCATTCTCAAAGTGTATGCCAGCGGAAGATGCATTTCCTGCTCTCAACGCCACTTTGTGTGAACATCTCAACCCAACGCAAACGGATGCCTTGCTAGCGTTATTAATGAAGCACAAAACTTGCTTTGACGTTTGTTCCGAAGGTCTGGGTCAAACAACAGTGACCGCCCATCGTATCGACACCGATGGATCCCGTGTGATTCGCCGCCACCCTTACCGTGTGTCGGCTGCTGAGCGCAAGCTTATAGAAGAACAAGTCAACGACATGCTCGCGCGCAACGTCATCAGGCCTTCGACAAGCGCATGGTCTTCTCCTGTCGTACTAGTGAAAAAAAAGGATGGCTCGGTACGGTTTTGCATTGATTCCAGATCACTCAACAAAATCACTCGTAAGGACGTCTACCCAATGCCTCGCATTGACGACGCTCTTGATACTTTACAAGGTGCCGAGTACTTTTCAAGTCTCGACTTGCGCTCCGGTTATTGGCAGATTCCAATGCACGAGTCTGATAAAGAGAAGACTGCGTTTGCTACGCCAGATGGGCTCTTTGAATTCAATGTAATGCCTTTCGGCCTGTGCAATGCCCCAGCCACATTCGAACGGATGATAGACACGGTACTGCGGGGATTAAAATGGAAGACCTGCCTTTGCTACCTGGACGACACTGTCATTTTTTCGTCGAGCTTCTCACAGCACCTGGAACGGCTAGACGAAGTCCTCACGTGCTTAGCAAAGGCCGGTCTCCAGCTCAACACTAAGAAGTGTCGGTTTGCCAGTCACAGCATCAAGGTATTAGGTCATGTCGTCAGTAAACACGGCGTTGAGCCCGATCCCGACAAGGTTGCCGCGGTGCTGCACTTTCCTACACCAACCACACAGAAAGACCTCCGCAGCTTCCTTGGCTTAGCGTCGTATTTCCGCCGCTTTGTACGTGATTTCGCTACTATTGCGGCTCCTCTGCACAAACTTCTGACCACGAGCGCACCCTTTGTCTGGTCGGATGACTGCGAAGCCGCTTTTCACACCCTCAAGCGATGCCTCACATCACGGCCAGTGCTTCGCCATTTCGACCCTGCAGCACCTACTGTGCTACACACTGACGCAAGTGGACTTGGCATCGGTGCTGTCCTTCTTCAGCGGAACCAAGCTTCCGAAGAACAAGTCGTGGCCTACGCGAGCCGTACTCTGTCAAATGCTGAGCGAAACTACAGCATCACTGAGCAAGAATGTCTCGCCATCGTGTGGTCCATCCAAAAGTTTCGTCCTTACTTATACGGCCGGCATTTCACAATAGTGACTGACCATCATGCTCTGTGTTGGTTATCGTCTCTCAAAAATTTGTCGGGACGCCTTGGCCGTTGGGTACTACGATTGCAAGAGTATGACTACAGCGTCACATATAGGTCGGGCCGAGAGCACCAAGATGCTGACGCTTTGTCCCGTTGCCCGCTCTCGCAAAGCGCCGAAGTGTCACCTTCCATCTGTTCGTCACCGCCTGCCAAAGTGACCAAACAGACGGCTGCTCCTTCGAAACAGTTAGTTGCCTCGGCGGACCTTCTTTCGTCCACAGATCTCGCCTCGCTCCAACATGCCGATACCTACTGCCGCACAATCATCGATCGGCTCACTGGCTTATCGCGTGCTCCAAACAGCCGCCTAAGACGACAACTTGCCCGTTTCAAGCTTCAAGAGGGAACATTATGTCGGCAAATTTACCATCCTCTCGGTAACCAATGGGTTCCCGTCATTCCTCGCTCACTTCGTCTGGAAGTTCTACAAGCGTTTCATGACGATGCGACAGCTGGCCACTTAGGGTTCCACAAGACCTACGACCGCCTCAGGACTCGCTGCTTTTGGCCTGGCCTCTCCACTTCTGTCGCCAAGTACGTCGCTTCCTGCGCGTCATGCCAGCACCGAAAACGTACCACGTCTCTTCCCGCGGGGCCACTGCAACCACTGCCGTGCCCGTCCACTCCCTTTGAATTTGTGGGCATAGACTTATACGGACCTCTTCCGCTTACGCCAGCCGGTCACCGCTGGATTGTTACTGCCGTAGACCACCTTACTCGCTACGCGGAGACGGCAGCTCTTTCATCTGGTGCTACCTCTGAAGTAGCCGATTTTTTCCTTCGCGCCATTATTTTACGACATGGCGCACCGCGTGTGCTCCTTAGTGACCGTGGCAAGACATTTCTTTCACATGTCCTTGCTGAAGTCTTAAAGGCCTCTAACACCATCCACAAGACCACATCAGCGTATCACCCAGAAACTGATGGTCTGACTGAGCGTTTTCACCGAACTTTGTCCGACATGATCTCTATGTACGTGCAACCAGATCACAAAAACTGGGACACAATACTTCCTTTTGTCACGTTCGCATATAACACTGCCATACAGCGTACAACGAATTTTAGCCCTTTTTTTCTCGTGTATGGCCGTGTACCGACTTTTCTTCTGGACACCACCTTTTTGTCCACATCTTCCAATCCATCTTCATCTCTCCCGGAAGAGTTCGCCGCTCGCGTCGCCCGCTGCCGTGAAATCGCCCGCGCCAACACTGCTACCATTCAGGAGAAGAGAAAAATCGACATTGATGCGAAGCGTCGAGTTGTTGTGTTCCGCCCAGGTGACGAAGTCCTTTTGTGGACACCTGTTCGTGTACCTGGGCTCTGCGAAAAATTCCTTCACCGGTATCTCGGTCCATACACCGTCCTGGAACGAACATCCGAAGTCAACTATCGCGTTGCTCCTGTCAACGCGGCTTCTGATCGTCGTCGCCGCCACACCGAGACCGCCCATGTCTCTCGACTGAAACGATATATTCGGCGTCCCAACCCTTTCTAACTTGCTGCCCTCTTTCGCGAAGGGGGGAAAATAGTGTGAGCGCTGACTATGTACTTCATCTTCATCTGCATGACCAAACCATTGTAGTGATCATCATCGTATGTCACGCGGGCTGGCTCTCTGGCTCGTGCGCCTGGATTAAAGAAGGATAACCTGGTTGCTGCCGTACCGGACGTCTCATAATATATATATATATATATATATCAATGACAAAAAAGGCGCACTTGACATTCCATTCGACAAGAGGCATTTGTTGTAGATGAAATATTAATCAATCAAGTTGTGTTGTTGCCCGAAGGATACGCAATAAAGGAACGCACGAGTTACCACCCCACTTGCCTCGGCTATCGTCCACTATATACCAAAACCACCGCGCTAATGGCGACCTACAATATAGTTTTTCGATTGTAAAGAAGGCGCGCGTCTGACTTTTCCTTAAGGGGCTTATGCCATGAAAGGAGCAAATGGGTGCAAGAATAAACACGTAAAGTTTTTTTCAAATACAGAGTTCTATAGGCAACTGCGAAATACATAACGAGCTGAGAAAGAGTCAACTAGCAATGCGGCATAAACGTGCCCGAGCTCCTGTATATAAGCAATTTTTTTTATGTAAGGGCCACTGCTTTATTTAGATGCTGTCATCTGCGACGTTTGTGAAACACTGCATGGTTAACAATCAAGTGATATATAAGAAAATCAAGCTCATTTCTTCATGTTCAAGAACGCTGGCTTATATGGCAACATTCTACAGATCTCATCAATAGATGCAGGGTACGTGGAGGCAATCTTCCCGGATATCTGAGCTCTTTGAATAAAGCACTCGTCTCTTAAAAGGCCTTGCTCTCGAGGTAATCAGAGCGCTATCGAGCGGAAGAAATGTTATGAATAGAGAAGCCTAGAGGGAAAACTTTGTAAGTTCGGACGTTCAATGAATCTTGTGCCGATACAATATATGTACACACAAACGTTTGAGTGTACAAAATACAAATTCCTTGATAGGACATGTGGATTTCATTTACTGAACAAACACCGTGTGCGTACATTGATTGCTCAGGTTTCATGCGCGAAATGTAAGGTAAGCAAACAAGCATAAATACATTATTGAACTGCAACGAATTGTGTGCCTTAGGATATGGCCTTAAAAAAGTCCAAGTTGTATGACGCACGTGATTCAATCTATTGTTTACAAGTGGCAATATTGATTTACATTTGAGCTTCGTGCGACGTAAAGCGGGCGCTAAATAAACGAAGTTGTGTTCATAAGTGTTGTTTTTCATGAGCTACCGCTGGTTGCCTTGATAAGTCTAGCAGGACGATTCGATTTCATGTGCTTTTCTGAGGACCGTTACAACATTTTGTTAGTACGTTGTCCCGGCGTTTATTATTTGTATTTGTTATGTATTCAGCGTTAAGTGGCAGCTTATCACATATAAGTTGTAGTATGAATGAATATTTTATAGCTACTACTTGAAGAGACATGCCTGCAGCTGGTGCCTACCAGGTCTGTATCTGATCTTTCCGTGTCCCGGGCCTGTCATAAGTTCTCAGTGGCATGTGGAATTGCTTTGCTTTTTTTAACACTGATTTACAGACGCCAACCAGCAGAAAACTTCTTCACAGGATCGGCTTCGGTAAACAAGTACAGGCACATGGAAGAGATAAGAAATGGTCGTGCTCAGTCAGAGCCTGATACAAGATATGTCCCGTACCGAAAAACATGGACTCAGTTCTACATGCTGGAAGGCGTAAAGCAAGAGCCGCTTACATAGATAAAAATGCAAAATATTTGAATACGGCGAGATTTACAGACGCTGCACCGTATCAGGCAAATGCAAAGAACATGGTGGCTGTGGTCACAGACCGAAAAGAAATGTTACAAGTTGTGCCTCCATAACCCAAATCTCTATCACAGAAGCGGAGGAAATAGCGATCGCGCTGGCAATCAAGGAGGGCAGGGAGCGAAAAGCCCACTGACAATAATCACGGATTCGAAGGCTGCATGTAGAAATTAAGAAAAAGATAGAATATGTATGAAGACCTTCCAAATTCTAACCAAAACTCATAAACACTTTCCAATTGAATACCTCCAAACCATTATGTGATCGCCAGGGACGAGGGCGTCACCGGGAACCAGTTTGCGGGTGAGGCGGCTCGAGGCTTCAAAAATCACCGAGATTCCTTGCACACTGCCATAGAGGATCCATTGCCCATAGACCCTAACTTTGGTACAATTCTTCAGTATTACAGGGACAATAGAAAACTGTATCAAGCAACCCATAAGAACCTCACAGCAATGGAATCGGTGGCATTATGCAGAATCCAAACACACATACATTAACTTACACAGGCTACATGTATTCTAGCCCACAGCATACACAGATATCTGTCCGTGGTGTGGGGCCACACCAACTCTGTTTCACATCACGTGATAGTGTACACATCACAATGAAAAACGCCACAGCATGAACAACACAGAGGAACAACGGGGGGCACTGCTGTCTAGCTCGACCATTGCTGATCAGCGCTGCCTGGTCTAATGGGTAGAGATGATGGCTGCGGCCAGCGGAGCCCTGGAATAGGGGCTTGACCATTTGGAATGCTCCACGTTATGCGCAAATAAAGTTTTCTCTGTCTCTCTCTACAATAATTTATATTATACAGGCTGTACTGGTCTGTACTGTATCAGGCGTCTTGTGGGGAAAGGTGACCCGGTGATATAAAGTTTTCTCTGTCTCTCTCTACAATGATTTATATTATACAGGCTGTACTGGTCTGTACTGTATCAGGCGTCTTGTGGGGAAAGGTGACCCGGTGATGCAAGTGCTACAGGCAGGCGTGGCGGTGGTGGTTATGGCGATGGAAGTGTTGTTTATTGCTTTGAACGGAATTCTGGGATGTGTAAGGAATTGAAAACTCAGGCGAACAGAGCGGGACAGAAGTTGACACATTACTGCTAAAAATATTGAAGTTGTTTTCTTTCTCCGGTTGCAACCAGTGGAACACCACTTATGGAATACCTCCCAGGGACTGGCATGGATTTATAAAAAAAAAGCATGTTCTGCCATCCTGCGTTCATTTAACATATACTCAATGTCCTGTCTGAAATCCTTCCTTTTGTAGTAGCTTCTGAAGCTCACAAGACGCTGCTAATGAAACCGGTTTATCTTTTTTTATTATATTTATTGAAACGTAGATATGTTTGTACGTAGACGTGAGGCAGGGTTGGAGGGAGACGAGGAGGAAGAAGAGGTTAGAAATAAAGAAGATGGCTGACACCCCAGCCTAGTACTGTGTATTATTACAAATTGGCGCAGCCGCGTATACTTTCTGTGCGGACATTCAAGATGTGAGTGCACTTCAGCATTGGGGCAAATCAACGCAGTGGCATGCGGATCTTGACCGCAACGCCTCAAGATGAAGAGGAACTAGCTCTTCCGGAAGCAGTAAGCACTGACGCATTTGTTTCCTATATAAGCACTAAAATGAAGCTCACTCCAGACTATTTACTTGCGAAAAGAACGGTGAGGATCAACATGAAACTTCAGGATTATGAGAATTTCGTGCTGACTCCAGTTAGAAATGACGCGAAGCCTGCTACGGCTGCTTCGCCCGACAGTTCCGTCGAGCTGATCAACAAGTTTCTGGAACTGCACCAAGAACAGAATAGGCAACAAAATTATTTATTGCGCTTGCTTGTAAACGCGACGGAAAGATTAAGCAGACCGAGTCCCGAACAAGTGAAGCCAGACATGTTTGACGGAGAGTCTAGTAGTCCCGAGTCCTGGCTCACGTTTTACGAGTATGCATGCAATGAAAATTACTAGCACAGCGACGAAGATAAAGTGAAAAACATGCGACTATTCCTATCGGGCATAGCAAAGAGTTGGTACGAATGGTGTCTCAACGCTCACAGCAACAAACCATGGACAGAGTGGAAAGCAAGCTTTCTGAGCTCCTTCAGCGAGAACAAAGTGTTGCTATGGGACAAAGCAATCACGTTCAAATACAGGTCTGAATCTGCACTCAGCTATTTTTATGAGAAAAGGCGCTTGCTACAGCTGGCGGACTCATCTTTGCCTGAGACGTCTGTGGTTCCGCTTATCATTCATGGTTTAAGTCCGGACCTTCAGAAGCAAATACAAATGCGAGGACCCAAGACGGTCGAGGAACTTCTGCAGGGAATGCGAAACCTCTGCCTCCAGGACCTAGGAACCCAGCGTCAACCCATGACACCTGCTTCAAGGAATACCGGGGCCACACCAGCTGAGGAACGACGCCCGCTTGCAAGCTGGAGACCTACTGCAACACCCATATCCTTTGTCAATGCAACATTGTTGTGGGAGGGAACTGAAGAACTTAAGTTCCATAATGGAAAGTTCACAGTCCCAGAAACAATGGTTCCTCGAATTTTAAAGCTCTATCACGACTCCCCGCACTCAGGTGGACATGATGGCTTTTGGAGGACATATTACAAGATTCGTCAGCGTTTCCAGTGGAAACACATGAAAGAGGACGTTCAACGGTATGCTCAGTCTTGCCGGCGATGTCAAGTTCACAAAGCCAAGTACCTTCAGCGAACAGACGAGATGGTTTTGCCTCAACATTCCGACGTACCAGTTGAAGTCATTCATCTGGATTTCGCAGAGCTCAAGAAGAAGGCTGCAGGAGTAAGAAGAACGCAGTCTTTCCTAGTGGCAGTAGACCAGTGCACAAGAATAGTGGCTGCACGGCCGGGAAGGGAAGACGCAAAAAATGTGATCGCTCTTTTGAGTCGAGAGAATACAAAAATAGTACAAGAATACAAAAATAGTAATATCAGACAATGGGCCAGCGTTTCTCAGACAGCGTTTGCAAGATTGGGCGAAGAAACGAGGAGTTGTATTGCGACGCTGCGCTCCGTACCATCCTGCAGGAAATGGCATTGGTTGCGAAACTTTGTTGAGGTCCTGCAAGGCGCGCGTCAGCGCGCAGCGGGCGACTCCCACGTCGGGACCGTTAGGCCAAGCCTATCGGCCGCCACGCAGGCTTGCTGGACGGCCCAAAGTTGGTCGGCCAGGAGGGAGCTGCGTAGGGCCGCCTCCCACCTGACCGATGTAGTGTTGGGGTTAGTGTACATTGCCTTGCACTCCCAGAGCATGTGCGCCAGCGTGGATACATCCCCACATGCGGGGCAAGCGTCATTGGGAAACACGTAAGGATAAATAGCGTGAAGGGATCTCAGGTTAAGGTACGTGTCGGTCTGCAGTAGTCTGAGCGTAAGGGCCTGTGGCCTATTAAGACTTGGATGAGGGAGTGGATATAGTCTCCGCGCGAGGTAAAAATATTTTGTTATTTCGTTGTACGTGGCAGGCGCGTCCCTGTTTTCCGCAACCCCGTTGGCCCCGAATCGTTGCCCGGAACCCGCGCGGTCGGTTAGTGCGTGCGCGGCCTCGTGGGCAGACTCGTTGAGGTTGGGGGGAGCGCCTTGGACCTGTCCAACATGTGCAGAAAACCAAATCAGTACGTGGTGCTTGATGCCATCGCGGCCACCACTTTCAAGCATGCCCAGGGCTTTCTTGGAGATTACATCGCGCTCGAAAGCGCGAATAGCTGACCTAGAGTCACTATAGATGACCTCCCTTTAACCTTCCAGGATGGCCAGGGCGATGGCCACTCGCTCGGCAATCGTCGGATCGTCAGTGTGAACCGATGCGCAGTTGGTGATTTGTTGTTTGGAGTCGACGACGACTGCGGAGAAGGCGCGGCTCCCACGGTACGCTGCCGCGTCGACAAAGCTGACGCCGTGCTCCTCACTGTGAATCTGCTTGAGAAGAGTGGCAGCTCTAGCCCGTCGCCTACCACGATTGTGCTCGGGATGGACATTCCTCGCTATCGGTGCCACGGTGATGTGGTCACGAATCTCACGGGGCACTTGTCTCATCTTCTCGTCCATTTCAGCCGGAGAGTGACCGAGCTCTCGGGTCTGCCGGTCTGGGAGCTCGAAAGGCGTGCGAGCTGGGCCCGCTCCTGCGCTTCGGCCATCTCCTCCAACGTATTGTGTACACCGAGCTAGAGCAGGCGCTCGGTGCGCGTCCTGATCGGGATACCGAGGGCCCGCTTGGTAATCTTTCTGAGCAAAACGTTGATCTTGTCACGCTCGGCACGCTGCCAATTGTGCATGGCCGCGACATATGAAAAGTGGCAGAGCACAAAGGCATTGACCAGCTGGATTAGGTTGTCTTCCTTGAGGCCTTGGTAGCGGTTGGCCACCCGTCGAACCAGCCGAACCGCGTTATCCGTCTTGGCGGCGACCTTGAGTATAGTCTTGCCGTTGGAACCATTGGACTCGATGGTCATGCCGAGGACCCGAATGGAGTCGACTCTGGGTATTGCGATGCCATCTCCGGTGTAGAGCTTTATATCACTCATCGAGATCGGCTGCCAGTTTTTGGGCTTGGGCCCTCGCCTAGTGGGTTGGTAAAGGAGGAGCTCGGACTTGCTTGGGGAACACCTCAGGCCTGTGGGACGGAGGTAATCTTCCGTGGCGTCTATGGGCTCCTGCAGGGAGCTCTCTACTTGCCCGTCGCTGCCACCTGTGCACCAAATGGTAATATCGTCCGTGTAAATTGTGTGGTTAATGCCTTCGATACGTGAGAGCCTCTTGGACAACCCGACCATGACAAGATTGAACAGGGTGGGCGATATCACTGACCCTTGTGGCGTGCCGCGCGATCCCAGCTCGATCTCCTCGGAGACAAGGTCTCCCACACTGAGGGTGGCTCTCCTACGGGTCAAGAACGATTTGACTTATTTGTAGAATCTGACTCCAAGGCCGAGCTCAGCAATCGACCGCAACACGAAAGAGTAACATTGTCGAAGACTTTCTCTAAGTCGAGGCCGAGAATGGCCCGCATGTCTCGAGTGTTGCAGTCGATGACTTGGTGCTTGAGCAGCTTCATAGCGTCTTGCGTCGAAAGCTTGGCCCGAAAACCAATCATGGTGTACGGGTAGAGCCCATTGTCTTCCAGGTACCGAGTCAACCTATTGAGGACCACATGCTCGGCTACCTTTCCCACGCAGGATGTGAGCGAAATAGGGCGCATGTTGTCCAAGTTGGGTGACCTCCCCGGCTTAGGAATGAGCACGGTGCGTGCGGCCTTCCACGGGTCGGGGACCTCGCCGCTCTTCCATGCCTCGTTGATGACCTCGGTGAGGTAGTCGATTGACCGGTCGTCCAGGTTGCGCAGGGTCTTATTAGTTTTGCCGTCGGGGCCCGCGGCAGACCTCCCATTGAGCCCGTAAAGCGCTTGCCGAACCTCTTCGTGGCATATCTCGGCGTCCAGTTCAGTGTTGGCCGGTCCTGAGTACTCGGGGGACGTCGTTGCGGGGTTCGAGTCGACAGGGAGGTACTTTTGCACCAGCTGCTTCAAAACCTCCTCTTCTGAAGAGGACTGCTTGGCTTCGTGCATGTCTCGCGCTAGTACGTTCCGCTGGTTAGTTTTGATGTTAGTCTCGCTGAGCAGGTGCTTGAGCAGGTTCCATGTCTTGCCATTACGTATCTGGCCATCTACCGAGTTGCACACCTCGTCCCACTGCTGCTTGGAGAGGACGCGACAGTGCTCCTCGATGGTCTTGTTTAGGTCGGAGATTTTTTTGCGCAACCTGCGATTGAGGCGCTGGCATTTCCAGCGGGCGAGAAGTGACTGCTTGGCCTCGAGCAGGTGGGCAAGGCGGCTATCCATTTTTTCAACCGGAAGGTCAGTACTAATACTCTTCGTGGTACTTACGACGTCCTCTCTGAGCTGGCTAATCCACTCCTGTAGGCTTGGCCTGGTTGCAGGTAGGGGTCGGTCGTTGCAGACTTTGCGAAACTGGTCTCAGTTTGTCCAAGAAAACTCCCGTGCCCTCTTTCGGACCACTAAGAACTGCGTCACCAGGACGTTATGGTCGCTACCTAAGTCAATGTTTGAGTTGGCCCACTGTACATCGGAGAGATTCTTGACGAAGGTCAAGTCGGGAGTGGAGTCTCTGCAGTATGAGGTGCCCAACCGAGTTGGAAAGGCCTTGTCGGTGATTAGGGTCAGGTCCATGTCCGTCGCGTTCTGCCACAGTTCCACGCCCTTGCTGGTATTGTACGGGTAGCCCCAAGTGTGGTGCGGAGCAATAAAATCGCCTGCCACAACCAGGGGGTTGGAACCTGCCAAGTTGACGGCCTTCTTTATGAGGGCCCTGAAGCGCTGCCGTCAGTCCTTAGGGCTACTGTACACGTTGAGAAAAAAGATGCTGCTTCGGTCCGAGCTACGTGGCAGAATCTCGGTCATGACATATTAGGCGCTGCTGGTGGCCATTTTGAGGTCGTGAGAGATGTGTGTGAGCTTGTTACTGACCAAGGTGCAGACGCCCCGGCCATCAGAATAACGCGAGACGGGCTTGTAACCAGTCAGTGTGACGTTTGGAGCTAATGTTTCCTGAAGCAGAATGACGAGGGGTTTTTCGCTAGAGCATCGAATGTACTGCTGCAAGGACGCCTTTTTACTAGGGAAGCCCCTACAGTTCCATTGCCAAATAAGAAACGTCTCACTTGGCTTGGCCATCTTGGTGCTTTTGTAGGCTGGTGCTGCCCTCAGATTGGCTAAGAATAGCGTGGGCGATGGGGCCCGTAGCGCCGGGCTGGGGTTGTACGATGGCGGTTGAGGTCAGAGCTGGTTTTACTACGCTTTCGAGAAACGACTCTACCTTGGATACTCGGTCATTTTGCGCGGCCAGGGTGATCTGCAGTTGGGCGAAATTCTCCTCGAGCTTATTGATGCTTTCACTGAGCGCGGATAGCGTGTCTCGAAGCTCAGACCTGACTCGAATCGCTACACCTTCCTGTTCGTACGCGACGGCCCTCTTCTTGGGAGCACTTTGACCCTCACTGCTGCTGTCGCCGGCTTTAGTGCTGTGCACCTCCATGGGTAGGGGCATTGTATCGGCGACGCATGCGGCGGCGGGTTGCGGTGGTGGGTTTCTCGCGTTCTTAATCTCGGCAATTTCGGACAAAAGCCTGTTTATGGTTTCCTTCATCGCTGCGTTTTCGCGTTTCAGCTGGGAAATCTCGCGCGCGCTCTCCGCATGCTCTGGGAGTGACCCCGACAGTACCTCAGCTGGCCCTCCTCGGACCGTGTCGGCCCAGGTTATAGAGCCCGACTTCTTGCTTCTCGCTGACACCCCGCTAGGCTGCTGTTGACGTCCGGTAGACCTGGATCGAGACCTGGAGTGGCTCCCAGACTTGTTGCGCCGGGCACCTCCTCGGGACCGGGAGCGACTCCGGGAACGCGAACTGCCCCTGGAATGGGACCGAGAACGTCGCCTGGAACGGCCCCCGGAACCACGTGACTGCTGGAAGTCCTGCCCATCCGTGGGGGGTGATGGTTGTGCCGTGGCTTGGCCTTGATCGGTGGCGCGAGACTTTTTCCAGCGCCTTCGTCGCACGACATACGGGATCTGGAATCTTTGCCTACAGTCCTTGTCAGCCGTGAGGTGTTGCCCACCACACAGCCTGCACTTGGGGGTACACTTGTGTTGTGCGTCAGGATTTGAAGCCCCACAGCCCCGACATACGACGTCGCCTGGGCAGGGACACACATCAGCACGGTGACCGAGCCGACCACAAGCGTAGCAAATGTCTATTTTCTTGCGATAAAGCGAACATTGCACAAGGGTGGGGCCATAGCGTACAAAGTTTGGGACTCTATGACCGTCGAAGGCGACGATTACCGTACCGGTGCTGCCTATGCGCTTGGCTGCCAGGGTGAGCGGATTTCTTTCATTTACGATCTTGTTGTCAGTATCATTCGGGCCGTCTACGAGTGGAATACCTCGGATCACGCCCTTGCACATGGAATGAGGGGCGGACTCGTAGGCACTGACCTCGTATGTTCGGCCCATGACGACGATCTGCCGAACTTTTTTTTGGCATTTTCCCTTCTAGGTGTGGTGACAACCATAATATTCTGCTGCACGTTGGGGCATAGCGTGTCGCCCCGCAAATCTTCGGCGCAGATGCTTGTGGCTGCCAGGATTGCATCAGCCACCACGGTGCAGCCGGTCTTACAATATTGAGGCTTCCGCGGGGCCGAATCACGATCTTCGTATCCTCCCTGGGGAGCTGGGGCATCCGGCCAGCGCGGATGATTCTAGCCTTGATGTTATTGCCACTGTTGTGGCCTCGCGGGGCCTCGGCCGTTGTCGACTTCGTCTCGTTGAGAGTAGCATCATTAGGATTAGCGCCTGCCGAGCGCACGCCAGCTCTTCTTGCGCCTGCAGACTGCCAACCTCGGTCTTCTGTCACATCTTCGGGGGTTATGTCCTTCCCCACCACCTGATATTCCATTCTTTTCTGAAAATAAGCACTGAGAAGAGCGAAAAGGGCACCCGGGAACGGCGACGCGGCTGGCGTCGCGCCGGCGTGGGCATACTTCGTTAGGCTTAGCCCAGGCGGTGGCCGGCTCCGGAGAAAAAACGTTCCAAAACGGGAAAATAGTCCACTCACGCAGCAGGTTTTGGCATCAAAACAGTTCTGGCACTTTCACTGATGCGACACAAACAAAGCTGAACGCGCACTCGAAAAATTCACTTGAAGATCATTGTAGGAAGCAGGAGCCACTCGAAGGTCGTATGAACAACACAGACGCCGCGCCGCGTCCCCCCAGGAAGTGGCATGGCTGAAAGAATCATTCGGGATTTGAAGCAGTTCATTTCAATGTATCCAAGTTTTCAGGGTGGATGGAAGTGCTGCTTGGAGGCAGCTGTCGCTCATCACAATCGGTCGCACACTGCGAGCATCGGCTGTAGTTCATATTTTGCAGCTTTCGGAAAGGTACCAGTGCTTCCTGCTGATCAAGAACTTTGCATTGCAGACCGCCTGCAATTGCGCGAAAAACTAAAACCTTCGGAAGCCTACCAGCGATACCGGCAAAGTATGAAGAGGTACTTTGACCGTCGCCACAACACGCGGATACCTCAGATACAACTGAACGATCTGGTGCTTGTCAGAAAGGCCTTCCCGGCACAAAGCTGGTGTACATGGAACCTTATCGCGTGGTGCAGATCGCAGTGCAACATGGCGTTCTCAAAAGGGTCGGTTACACCAACGATGATGGTGTGCTGGAGTTTGTGGCCATTGGAAACGTTTTCAAGTATCACCTCAGGAGAGATGAGCCTTCAAAGAGGGGGAGTGTACGTGGACGTGAGGCAGGGTTGGAGGGAGACGAGGAGGAAGAAGAGGTTAGAAATAAAGAAGATGGCTGACACCCCAGCCTAGTACTGTGTATTATTACAATGTTTACGCGTACGTATATGATTCATACGCGTATATAATACGTCGCCCACGACAGTGGGAGTTTCGCTGTTTGTTATACGTTCACTTGCATCGTATATGCCGAAGGTATTGAACACTCTTGCTCTCGGTGCGTGCTAGCTGTGTAAACGCGGAAGTCAGCTTTACATGGCAATGCACTCAGCACGTCAAGAAAGGCATAATTTTCTGCATTTGAGGTTGGGCTTATGTGCGTGTTTCTTCTAGAACACCATTATTCCACATGTGCAAGCGAAAAGCCCCCGTGGACACTCTCGCCCATAAGATGTTCACGTACACCCCCACCCCTCAAACGATGTTGTTTTTAGGTTTTTGTTGTCGACATGTCTTTATTCACACATGTGCTCTTAGAAAGCGGCGTTAATGTAGGGAGGGACACGGGATTAGAAACCATTTGGCGTAAGGCATAGATGATTGTTTCATGTTAATAACGAAACAACAAGATTGGAGCAGCGGCCCAGTGTAGCAGCTAATGCAGAGTGAACTGAGAAAGTACCTTGGACAGGTTGGCCGACGTTTCGATAGGAGAGCCTATCTTTGTCAAAGCCGCCTTGTCAATTTTAAGGGGGTTAGTATTGACGTCATCCCATGTGGTGACGCGTGTACCTGTCAGTTCAGTAATCGTTGTATGAATATATATATATATATATATATATATATATATATATATATATATATATATATATATATAAACATATATATATATATATGTTGTTAAGCGGTTTATTGGCGGACACTCAGCGATGATTAACGACAGCGACAGACAATGCGGGGATCGACTCTCTGCGCGAGCTGCTCTTCTTCTTATGAAAAGGGCGACCCACTAGAAGGCGCTGAAGAGGACGACCCACTGTTCTAAGGCTTTGCCACAACTACCCCGGGTACGAAAAGGGAGCCGCCTGGCGACCTAACAGGTGGTTACAATGAGCGGGTCATGGTAGGCCTTCAGGCGCTCCACGTTAACAATGTCGCGTCCTCGACGATGCATGTCCGAAGATGGTTCGATGGGTTCAATCAAGTAGTTGACTGGGGAAGTGCATTTGACGACACGGTAGGGGCCTTCGTATTTGGGCAATAGTTTTGAAGATAGGCCAGTTGCAGTAGTAGGGATCGAGAGCCAGACGAGCGCTCCAGGGAGGAACGTGGGCGCAGTAGTGCTGGCGTCAGCGCGAATGACTTTGTGCCGCTCTTGATCATGCGCTGTAAAGGTCCTTGCAAGCTCTCGACACTCTTCAGCAAGCTTGGCTGTAGCAGAAATAGGCGCCCACTCGGACGGATCTGGCTTGTACGGAAGTATAGTGTCGATTGTGTGCGACGGGTGCCTTCCATATAATAAAAAGAAAGGTGAAAAGCCAGTAGTGCTTTGAGGGGCGGTGTTATATGCGTAGGTGACGAAGGGTAGAATGTCATCCCAATTTGTGTGATCGGCGGCGACGTACTTGGAAAGCATGTCGCCGAGCGTACGGTTGAAGCGTTCCGTGAGGCCATTCGTCTGCGGGTGGTAAGCAGCAGTTTTGCGGTGAACAACGTTGCACTCTTTGAGAATGGCTTCGACGACTTCAGACAGGAAGACGTGGCCTCGATCACTGAGCAGTTCCTGAGGTGGACCGTGTCGCAGCATGAATCGTTGGAGCAGGAAGGAGGCCACATCGCTCGCTGTAGCCGCGGGGAGAACGGCAGTTTCGGCGTATCGCGAGAGGTGGTCCACAGCAACAATGGCCCAGCGGTTACCAGCTGACGTTAGTGGAAGTGGCCCATACAAATCGATGCCAACGCGCCCAAACGGCCTGGCAGGGCAAGGTAGAGGTTGCAGACCTACCGGTGACAGTTGCGTTGAAGTTTTGCGGCGCTGACATTCTATGCACGAGCGAACGAATTTCTGCACGTAGCGGTACATGCCGCGCCAAAAGTACCGTTGGCGAATGCGGTGGTAAGTCTTCGATACCCCGGAGTGCGCACATTGCGGATAAGAATGAAAGAATTCGCATATGTCAGAGCGCAGACTGCGAGGTATGACTAGTAGCCACCGGCGGCCGTCACCGTTGTAATTGCGTCGATGGAGGAGGTCGTCGCGAACGGCGAAATGGTGGGCTTGACGACGCAACGCGCGAGTGGACGGAGTGGATGGATCAGTCAGCAAGTCTATCAGCGAGGCAATCCATTGATCCTTGCGCTGTTCAGTAGCAATGGCATGAATGCTAATCGAAGAAATGGCAAGGTGATACACTGAGTTGTTGGCATTGTCGTCAGGCAAGGGAGAGCGCGACAGGGCATCGGCGTCAGCATGTTGCCTCCCATTGCGGTATAGCACGCGGATGTCATAGTCTTGCAGGCGAAGTGCCCACCGGGCGAGACGGCCTGAGGGATCTTTCAATGATGACAACCAGCATAGTGCGTGGTGGTCGGTGACGACATCAAATGAGCGACCATACAAATAAGGTCGGAACTTAGCAAGGGCCCAGACGATTGCCAAACATTCCTTCTCGGTGACTGTGTAATTAGTCTCGGCTTTAGTAAGCGTACGGCTCGCGTACGCCACGACATATTCCGGGAACCCTGGTTTGCGCTTCGCAAGGACAGCGCCGAGGCCGACACCACTGGCATCAGTGTGTACCTCTGTAGGGGCCGTAGGGTCGTAGTGGCGGAGTATGGGAGGCGACGTCAACAAACGACAAAGTGTTCTGAAAGCGTCGTCGCACTGTGATGACCACGAATGGAGAGGCCCGTTACTTCCGAGAAGCTTCGTCAGCGGCGATATGATAGTCGCGAAGTTTCGAATGAAGCGCCGAAAGTAGGAACACAGTCCTACGAAACTGCGCAGTTCCTTGACGGATGTCGGCTTGGGGAACTCAGTCACGGCCCGAAGCTTGGCTGGATCAGGGAGAATTCCGTCCTTGGACACGACGTAGCCGAGTATTGTCAGCTGCCGAGCTGCAAATTGGCACTTCTTTAGGTTCAGTTGCAGACTGGCGTTGCTCAGACGCGTTAACACATGCCGAAGGCGTTGAAGATGCGTCGAGAAGTCAGGAGCGAAAACGACGACGTCATCGAGGTAGCACAGGCACGTGTGCCATTTTAGGTCACGCAGAACTGTATCCATCATGCGCTCAAAGGTGGCGGGCGCATTGCACAGCCCAAACGGCATAACGTTGAACTCGTACAAGCCGTCGGGAGTGACAAAAGCGGTCTTCGGTCGAGCGTCCTCAGCCATAGGTACTTGCCAGTACCCTGAGCGCAAATCGAGGAATGAAAAGAATTCTGCTTCTTGCAGGCTGTCAATCGCGTCATCTACCCGCGGTAGTGGATACACGTCCTTACGAGTGATCTTGTTGAGGCGTCGGTAGTCCACACAGAACCGCACAGAACCGTCCTTCTTCGTGACGAGAACGACAGGAGATGCCCAGAGGCTGCTAGAGGGGCGAATAACATCGCGGCGAAGCATGTCGTCGACTTGCTCGTTGATTACACGGCGTTCTGTGGGAGATACGCGATATGGACGTTGCCGTAGCGGTGGCTGTGCGCCTGTGTCGATGCGATGCGTAACGGTGGATCTGCGGCCGAGAGAAGGTTGAGCGACATCCAAAGAAGAGCGGAATTCTTCCAACAGGCCCAAAAGCTGGGAACGCTGGCCCTGCGTAAGGTCGTCGGGTATGCAGGGACCGAATATATCATCGGATGATGAAGCAGATGTCGAAACAGCACCAAGCGTACAAGAACTTGAGCAGTGCATGTCATCGGGTTGATCCATAACTTGCGCGTCTTCGATGGGTTCCACGCTTCCGAGACATTCCCCTCGCACCAACGTAACGCCGTACGGAGATGAGTTCACAACAAAAATAGTGGTGCTGTCGTGAGTGAGTTGCACGGTCGCGAAAGGAACCAGCAAGCTTTTTTTTATGAAGACACGATGAGATGGCGAGAGGAGTGCAGCGGTGTCAGAAAGGCTTGCGCAGTAGAGCGACACCGCAACGGACGAGTTTGCAGGCACTTGAGTGTCGTCTCTGACGAGTAACTTGTTTGCAGCGGATGGACTGTCGGCCGGCGTCAAAGAAGAGAATGGCGTGAGTTCTATTTCTGCTGGTGCGCAATGAATGACGGCGTCGTGGCGGGAGAGAAAATCCCATCCTAGGATGACGTCGTGAGAGCATGAAGAAATTATGATGAATTTCGACCGCATACATCACGTCCTGAATCATAAGGCGGGCTGTGCACATCGCCGTAGGGTGAATACTTTGGGCGCTGGCTGTACGTAGAGAGAGCCCACAAAGCGGCGTGGTCACTTTGCGCAGTAATCGGCTAAGTTTTTCGTCCATCACGGATACGGCGGCTCCAGTATCTACAAGGGCATATGCACGAACGCCATCCACAAGCACGTCTATCACGTTCGACGGGCTTTCCTGAGGGCTTCCGCAATTCGACAGCGTCGCAGCCCTTGCCTCGTGGACTGCGACGACTAGTTTTCCTGGTCGCCCTCGAGTGGACGTGGCCACATTGGCGACAGTGAGCGACGTCGTGGAGATGGTGAACGGCGGGTAGACGGAACGGGGCGGGACGACGGTGACATAGGCGGCGGTTGGTCATAAGAGCCGCTTGACTGGCTGGGAAAGTTGGAAACGACCTGCGGTTGCTGCACACGATTGCAATAGCGTGCTACATGACCGACGCAACCACAAGCAAAGCAGATGGGGCGATTGTCAGCAGTGCGCCATTGGTTTGCGGGTCGCATCCATGTCACAGAACGCGATTGGCGAGCCGGCTGCTGATATGAGTGCATGGTAGGCGGCACTCGGGGCACGTGGGTGACGCCGGCATATGTAGGCGGGACCGTTTCTCCAAAGACCTGGGGCCTCGCGACGGTTTCGGTGTAATTTAGGGGAACAGTTGCAGAAATCGGTGGGGCGGCCTTGCAACAACTTGGGCGTAGCTGAGTGGCACAGATGCAGGAGGCGGCTGGTGGTATTCAGGCACGACCTCCGCGATTTCCTGCTGAATGGCTCGGCGGAGCGGAGGTAGAAGTGTACTTGATGGCTGTTGAGCATGTTGTGGGGAAGCAAAAGCCAGTAGAGAGACCTGGCGGGCAACTTCCTCACGCACGAACGACTTGATTTCGGCGAGCAAGGTTGCGTGGTCAGGAACTGCTGACAAGGCCGAGAGATCAGCATCACGTGGTGGCGGGCGACGGGTCATCAAGCGCTGCCGCCGCAGCTCGTCGTAACTTTGGCATAACATGATGACTTCTGCCACAGTGCGGGGGTTCTTTGCCAGGAGCATGGTGAAGGCATCGTCGGCGATGCCTTTTAGAACATGCGTGATTTTGTCAGCCTCCGACATTTTCAGGTCGACTTTCTTGCACAAGTCAAGGATGTCCTCGATATAACTTGTGAAGGACTCGCCGGTTTGCTGGGCTCGTTCACGTAAACGCTGTTCAGCTTGCAGCTTACGAACGGCCGGGCGGCCGAACACGTCGACGACAGCGGTTTTAAAAGCGGACTATGTCGGGAAATCAGATGCGTGGTTGTTGTACCACATGCCGGCCACACCCGCGAGATAGAAAAACAGGTTGCCGAGTTTACCTGCATCGTCCCAATGGTTGGGGACGCTCACGCGTTCGTACATGGCCAGCCAGTCCTCGACGTCGGTGCCATCCGCTCCGGTGAAGACTCGAGGGTCGCGGATGCGGGGGACACCGGGACATGGCGTCGGCGTAGGAGGAAGCGTTTGCTGGGCGGCGTCTTGGTACATGATTGGAGGCACGGTACGGGATCGAAGCTCCAAGGGCATCGAATGCGGACCGAAGGTGTTTGAAGGGCAGAGCACTCTCAGCACTCTCCACCAAATTGTTAAGCGGTTTATTGGCGGACACTCAGCGATGATACACGACAGCGACAGTCAATGCGGGGATCGACTCTCTGCGCGAGCTGCTCTTCTTCTTATGAAAAGGGCGACCCACTAGAAGGCGCTGAAGAGGACGACCCACTGTTCTAAGGCTTTGCCACAATATATATATATATATATATATATATATATATATATATATATATATATATATATATATATATATATATATATATATATATATATATATATATATATATATATATCAGGAGACTGCGGCCAATGCTTCATTGAGCGGTAACGTTGCATTTCAACGTTGCATTTCAATGAAGCAAAGGCCCCAGTCTTCTGCTTTATAGTTTTTTTTGTTATTTCCCGGAGGATGATGACAAGCAGAGACATCTCACACGGGAGATGACGTCCTTACTAAACCTCTGAAAACTAACACGCCAAGGATGATAAGGCGAGTTCGTGGAGCTATTTTTTTTGCCGATAGTACATGTCCGCGTATACGGCTTCAATTGTTTAGGTCTCTTGCGTGTCACAATATCCTTTGTCGTTGTTCTTCTAATAATGCGTGATTACATTTTATCAATATATATGTGGTGCTCTTTATTTACAAGTCCAATTATCCATAAAACTGGAGCTGCCCCAGTGACTCGTGATGTGGTCTCTCGCTGCCCATTTAACCACTTGCGAAGGTCTTCGGTTAAACAGCCAAGCTAGCCGTCTGTATCATATACTGGCAGAGATAAGGGATAACGAATAAAAGAGTAAATATTGTTTCAATGAAGCTTTGAAAGATAGACGCAATTAAATTATTTACACAAGCATATTGATCGGAACCACAGGAACAATATTGGCGGACTATAGAAAAGATTGCCCTCTTCTATTTGTCCGAAAGGTAAGTCGCTCATAACGACACATAACACCAATCTAACACTATTTATAACGGGAAGTGCACAACTTCAGACAAATTTGTTCTTGTATATATGTTTGCGTCCTTCCTTGGGGCCATGACATTTAAACCCCCGAAAAAATTCAGTAAGCCTGTCTCTATAGCACCAACAGGTGATAAGCAAAAGCGACATAGGTCAGTAGTCATTATTTATCTGTATTTTTTACGTGTTCAGCACACTCTGTGAGGCATCCATTACTTCCGGGCGTATTTTGCTGATATCCGAACTTGCATCTGGCAATTAAGCGCCAGTCGTGTTAGAGATGCTCGCTGGAATGACTTTCGTCGACGTTACTGATAATAAACGTCCGCGTTTAATTGGGCTCTTGCTTCAGCCAGTTTGTCTTTCGTTGCAGTGGGACCGGCAATGAACCACAGGCGTTAATCAAAGATGCCCGTGTCAGACTTCCTAATGACAGCGCTTGTTACTTCGCACTGGCGAAACAACCTTGTTTAACCACGCTGCAGGAACAAGTGATGAGTTGATACCTCATTTGCTTCCGTACGCCCTCCGCACCGCATCTGATCTCATTCTTTGTTTGAAACGTTGTCTCTATTTAGAATCTACGAATGAATGATAGTTAGATGTGTGGATACTGAAAAGAGAAAGCTAGCCTGAGATCAGATATATAATTCAGCAATTTAGTCATTTTGATTGTGCGGCGACAGAATTATTGCTTCTACGTTCCATTTCGTCCGCTGGTTCCCCAACAAAGCTTCATCTTAGCACTGAGGTGTTCACTTTCGCTGTGGCTTGTAATAAAACAAAAAGGTATTGACTTTTATGAACAATATAACGAATAACAACGCAAAACAATTCTGATATTTTTTCAATGCAAGTGCCGATTCACTCAAGTTCTTATACGAAACGTATTATAATATGCTTTCTGAAATAATGTATGTGGCACTCCCGCGCGAAGTTCGAGCCTCATGGGTATCTCATGAGAAGAGTGCTCTATGAATGAATTGAATCAGTTTTAAGTCAGAACACAGTTAACCATTTGAATTGCTTCGATTCACTGTTTATAATAGGTGAGAAAATCCTATAATGCCAAACATAGCAGTAAATTATTCAACGTTTCTATAATTCATGGAATTACACGTATGCACACTTTAATGATCTTAGACGATTTCGGCGATGAAAGTGTCAAATTTACAAGTAACAGCTCAGTCAGGCCCAATGAAGGAATAGTCCAATCTTCTATGTTTGGTATAATTTTATGAAACACACAGCACATGTATAAAGATTGCGACGAAGAAAAGTAACACAGCAACAGCCTTTTCTGCATCCCGGTGGTCATTATGTGCGCATGTGAGATTACATAATGCTTCGACTAACAACCCAGGATCGCACAATTCGGTGAGTCTACTCTGGTTATTTATTTATTTATTGTGGTTATTTATGTCGCTGATATCAGCTCCCATATACACACGTTTGCATATTTAATGCAGATCCGTACGGTTGCATTTATCAGATTGTGCGCACAGGCGAACTATAGATGTCATTCCTGAATAGGAACCGTCGTGTCCGCTGCTAAAGTGACAGGAATCGAGTACGACGTTTCTTCAGTAGGACTGACCGGTCCTTGGATTAGGCCGCTGCGCGACTAACAGCCTCGTGCTGAAGCCCGTTTGCGCCGAGCGACAAAGGCAGCTGCGTTGGACAGAATCAATTGGACTAGGCGGGCTCACATAGCTCTCATCGCAAGCGCGGAAACGCGACCTGACGTCTCTGCGGGTCAACAGAGCGGCTGCACGCTCCGACAACAGCACGTGGAAACAACATTTACCCAATAACACGCATTAATCTGTGTGATAATGCAAGCAGGGCTGTCACCACTTGTTGTCTGCCATGATCAAATATAGCGCGTATGGCCTGTGCGCTAACAGCACCGTAATATTATAAGAATAATGATTGAAGAACAGGTATACAGAATGTTTCTGCAGATAATGTTATAAAAAACAAATATTGATCGATATGTGGGATTTAACGTCCCAAAACCACCTTATCATAATGAGAGACGCCGTAGTGGAGGGCTCCGGAAATTTCGACCTCCTGGGGTTCTTAAACGTGCACCCGAATCTGAGCACGAGGGCCTACAATATTTCCGCCTCCATCGGAAATGCAGCCAGCGCAGCCGGGATTCAGTCCCGCGACCTGCAGGTCAGCAGCCGAGTACCCTAGCCACTAGATCACCACGGCGGGGCAAAACAAACAAATAAAATTGTAGAAGACAACATTGCAGAAGTTGCAAGCAACTTTGCAGAACTAATTTGCTTGGGTATCTCATTTACAATTAAAATAATTTGTAAAATTCACTACGAAAATTGTCTTTCACGGAACTCTCGGAGTAAGCCTTACGTAATAATGAGTTTCAGCGAGCTCTAGAACGCAATAATGACGCCCTCGCTAGATCTTTTGCATTCCTTGGCAAAAAGTGAACAGGATTGCGAAACAGAGCCCGCATCCTCTAAGAAACTCCAACCCATTAATTGCATGTAAACGCAACAAAAATAGCAAGATAATTCAGGCGTCCCGATATAAACGTCACGGTTCAATACCAAAGCAGCTGAAGTGAACCGTAAACCTTATCAGTGGCACTCCGTGACTCAAACCTGGAAAATATTTCTTTCATGAACAAGCACTACCTGCGAGTACATAAATAAGGGTCTAGTCATCATCTGAGCAATCACTGCAATAAAGAGGATGCGGTTTACGCGAACAAAAGTTTCTTGAACGGAGGTGTGAATTCACTGTATTTAATCAACGCACACAGCAGGCAACCTACACGCAATCAAGCTCATGAAAAAAATGAAAAAGAAGAATTTGATATTTGGCCAAATTTCATATAGAACTTTAAATAAAATATTTGCATTTTTGAGACGAATTTGAATGTGCATGTTAGCTTCACGGCACTACTTAACTAAACTGTAAAGAACACGGACTCATAGCAATGCGTGAACTTGTTTTTAAATAATATTAGTTTCCTGTGGGTTGTTGCGGGTTGTAGCGTTATATGCAACGGCCTGATATGCACAATACAATACAGTACAAAATGTTCGTACGCATATGTATGCAATCGTCGGGCGCAGCAAGCGTCTAGTTATCATTAGCCCTAGTATCGGCCTTGTTTTTCGATATCGTACTCGGGTATGTGCCTCTTGAGATGCTGTACGCAGTGGCGGTGTTGTTTTTTTCCCCACCCACTATATTGATTGTCGTCAACTTTGAAAAGAACAGCGCGCAATTCTGTTTTGCGGCATCTATCGCGTCAACAGAACGAGCGAAGAAGCAAACTTTGAACCCGCACGACAGTCCTTATCTATAATAAATAATGGTAGGCCTGCATTCAAGGACTCGAGAAAGATGTTTTTACGACAAAAACAATAAATATAGCGGGTAAAAGTAGACCCTGGAAAGCACTAATCGTAACGCAGTTCCCTTCTAGCGTTTGGCAGTCTTTCGGAATGCTGCGGACGGACTCTACTCTTTACCCCCGGAACATGGTGTAAAAATAAAAAAAAAACTTGTATCTTACACCATGCCCCGAACACTCTCCGGCATCTAACGCCCAGATTGCGGTCGATGCAAAAAGGTTTCTGCTTCATCGAGTGAATTAATTGTGTCGAAAAAGCGCTACAAGCAAGCATGGACACGCCTTCTTGGGTGCGAAAAAGCGTGCTGTAATCCCCAAGCTCTATTCTGTTTCCGATTCCGGTAATTATCGGCTCAACAAAATTCTCACTCACGCATGCGCATAGAAGAGCCGCTGTCCACTTGCGTGAGCCAGTACTGAAACTAATAGAGTTTTCAGACCAAACTTTTAGTCCCCGAGATCAGAAACATGAAAAGTTTGTGGCATCCTTCAGCTGTACACATTCAGCTCACTGTTCCAGTGAAAAAAGAAACACAAGCTTAACTAGCAGAAATAAGGGTCTTGTGAACCTGACGAGCCCGGTAGCTTGCTTTTACCGTATATTTTTTAAGGTCTGTAGGCACTGGTCCTGCATAAGCTGCCGGATACATCCATGAAGCTAAACAGTTTTTGTCTAGTTTCCTGCCTATGTATAGTACTTCAAGCAGGGCATCATTAAGAGTGCATCATTAAGGGCATCATTAAGATTCCTAAGAGTGATATGAAAGAGATTCATTGCAGTGGTAGCCAAATTTACGGGCTGACTCTTATAAATGTTCCACTCGATTGCAACAGTGATTAATTTGTTTGCCCAATAGGGAGATGAAACGCCTCTTCAGAGACCTTTTTCGAAGGGCAAAGCTTAACCAAATGCATATCTTATTGTACGGAGAAAGAAAGTTTGCTACCCTATGTACACTCAGAGATATAGCATGGTGAATTGTATTGCTCACGGAAGACAATCCATGGTATTATCTGCGCAAAGTAGTGAACTCAGGAAATAATGAACTATTATCACAAGATGGTCGACTGATATCACACCTTAAATGAAAGACACACTGTGGGCGCTTATTGTGTATTTCTTCACCTGTGCGTACAAATGATTGCGATCATCATCATCGTGTTCTCTAACCATACGGTGTTCGGTTTCTGACTCGCACAGCGTGTGCTGCAAATGCGGCAAGCGTGTCGTCGGTTCTGACTTCGTCCCACAACTTTGGTATTAGGAAGCGCTACAGCCTAAGTATAACTCGAGCAGCATGTACCTGTATTCTACAAAAAAAAAAAAAGCCACTCCAGAATACTTCTTATTGCATTGAAGCCACTACAGGGTGAATGACAGCGACGCATTGCGTCGTGTAAGAAGTTCTTGTGCTCCCTGGAGGAGGAGGAGGAGGAAGAGGAGGAGGAGGAGGAGGAGGAGGAAGCAAACAGAAAGGGGGAAGGCATGCAGGTTTACAAGAAGGACTTCCGGCTGGTTACACTACACTGGAGTATGAGGGAATGTGAATAGAAAGATAAGAAGTAGAGAAGAAAAAGAGTAGGAAAAGAAAAAGAAGCAGAAGAGGGACAGTAAATTCACTTCATGCTGCTAGATTGTACAGAAATTGCAACATGACTGCACCATGCACAAGCCTCCAAAATAATTATTTCAGGAACTTGTTCGGTATGCTTCCATATTCACGCAAAATCGCCGGTAAACTGCGAATTTAACTTGAATTGGCTGCCGATTTCCGTAAGAATACTTAGTAGAGTTGTTATTGGTCAATGTCGTACGTATTCGTTGTTACCGTGCCCATTCATAGGGTGCACCTAGTTATCTTTCGCTCGGTTGTCATGTCCGTTTCTATTCCCGAATAGACATGTCGTACTTAACTGGCATGCAGTGAATAATACAACACTATGGCGCCCCGTTCAAGATACCTGTATGTTCTGCCAGGTTTACGGGGTTACGCCTGTTATCTGAATGTTGCAGGCTTGATCCCCGCCAGTCACAGGTTGCATTTTCGTGCACATTTCTTTACATCTGCGTAATAGTTGCTATAATAAAATTAAAACATTAAAGATGATCCCCCTGTACCTTTATTGGCTTTATTATCTGCAAGTTTTTCATTAAGGTTGTGTGCCAAGCAAAGAAACGAAACCTTAAACTTGCTATTTTTTTGTGATTTTGCCCGTAAAGCATATATCTGTTCGAACCGGACATGTTCCTTCATTGCTTCGCCCATAAATCATATACCTGCATGAACCTTAACAGGTTGCCTTGCTTTTAGTAGTCATATTTAGTAGACAATTTGTTTCTGTTTGACTATTTACATTTCTCGGTGTAATAGCATTTTTATGCTGCTTCGTAGCCTAACGCACAACCTATGAGCAGGCCTAAATACGTGTGCGTGAAAGGCTAGTATTAGCAATTTGTAGCTTTTTTAGTGATAGGTCTTTGTGGACCATTTTGCCCCCCACAGGGCACTGCAACAGCAACTTCTAAATCTTTACATTTTTTCTAAGAACATAGATTTCTTGACGTCAGTGCTGCTCCAGGAACTAGAGTTTTTCGCTTGTTTTATGTTTCAGTGAGATCTCATCTTTCTTAAAGGTGTCAATACGGCCGCCGGTGTGGCGTGTCAAAAAATCAGTATTGCTTACATCTCTACACGATAAATCTACGCTCGCCACGAAAAGTTATTTCCGTGGCTTGCTTGTCCGCTGCTTTTCGTTACGTTGAGACCCGACACACCATGTGAGTTTCCTTCCTTCACCAGAAGCATTTACCCATCGTTTTATAGCATAAGTTGCTTTTGCAGCTTGTATATTGTACGTCTTGGGTAAAAATAGAGCTTTAGCAAATTTCACAACATGCACCGCACTTCTATATCGATGGATATATCGATGGATCGTGCTTCATCGTCACGTTAGGCAAGGCTCGTTTGGAAGAAATGTTAGAAAGCAATATTTCACGAAGGTATATTTCTACTTATTCTGACATGACGGGTGAACTCTTCTCAGAGAGTTGAGCTTCTTATACCCTTGCTACTACAGCGTCCACGTCTTCGCCATACCTCGGAAACAGTACACCCTTCGTACTTGATCAGCTAGCCATGAAAGTTAGCTGTGCAATCACGAATGAGCTTAAAGGATGGCGTTTGCCGCCAGAAATGTATGTGCAATAAAATAAACCGTATTTATCCAGCTCTTACGTCAAATAATGACACTATGTGGTTACGTTTCCAAAAATCAGAGCTAGCCCAACTATCCTAATATGTGCGTTTAGTCACATCGGGCGCGAAATTCAAAGGCTGCTGGTGCAGTGCCTGCTGGCGGCAAGTTGTGTTTCAGTTCCCTTTATCTCCGTGTCATTTTAAAACAAAAATTGAACACAACATCGCGCATTCATGAAATGGAATTGTTGTAGGTTAATTCTCAATGTTACTGTTTCTAGCAAAGTAAGACGAGCTCTTAAAATTGTCCATATTTCCTCCATTTTGTCACTTATCACCGATGAAAGGTGCATGAAAGGAATAATGGGTTGGTAGGCAAGTTGACTAGAGATGGTCATATTAAAATAGCGTCACTTCTTCAAAGCGTCGCGGTTTAGGTTAGTTGATTGGTCATGGCAAAAAAAATTATCATAATTTCTTCACACGGGAACAAAACCAAAGAGAACGACACGGATAGCGACTGTATAATAAGTGTATATCAACTGTATATTAAGTGTGACGAAGTAAGCATCAATGTGCTACACATTTTTATAATACATTAACGAAATCTATAAAGTGACTGTTCCTGCCAAATTTACCGAAGTTTTTATGAAAAGTATTTTTCTGAATTAACTTGTACACTTGAACACTTGATTAAGCGAAAGTTGCGAATAATTGTACGAAGAAATTTTTTCGAGAGAGTTACAGGTCTATCAATCTGTTGAGCTGTATAATTCATATACGTAGGAGCACACGTAGACTAAAAAAGTTTTTTTCAGTGAAATAATGTTTTTACACAAACACCGTTGGTTCTAGATTCATCAAATGACGCATTATTACGCAGGTAGGGCACCCTGTTCATGAATACATGCTCATTTTCTTCACAAATCAAGCTGTATAGATGTGCGCATTAAGGATCAAAAACTTTATTACACTCATATGATAGCTTTCACCTTTTTCTAAAGTGCAGAAGAAAACTATTTTTTTCGTGCTACGTAGATGTATTTAGAAAATTGATTGCGTCCCGCCTATTCTTTATATTTAAATTTTGCGAGCATCATCGATATAAACGAGGCCATGCTGGAATTGCTTTAGAAGAAAGCGTTCCTACGAGAACACTTAAGGAACGGCCCCGCGTAGGCATTAATCTCTATGAAGCGGTCTCAAGAGGACTCATCCAGGCGGACAATATAATCCACTTTGTGCGCGCACATCTCAATATTCATCAAGGATCCCAGACTTACCTCTGCAGCTTTTCAGTTGTACTTTCTAGCTACTCCCGGCAAACAAGCTAGTAGATGAGTTTTCAGACTTCATTTTTTCCCTAACAAAACTAAGCTTTTTAAATAAAAAAATTGTAGTCATTGTGCGCGCACAGACGAACCTTGATGTCTATAGCTAGCCTCGCAAAATAGAACCAGAATCCTTCTTGGGTAAGAGCACTTTAACGTACTCTTATCGCGGAAAGAGTAGATGGGTTATAGGGACCCTGGAAAGGCTCTACTGTACCAATATATTCCCTACCGTTCACTCCTGGTCGCCAAGGCAGAGACTGATTCAAGTCACGATCGGCCACATCATCATCATCATATTTTATTTCCTTAAAGACCCCACAAGGGGGTATTACATAAGGGGGTATTACATTAGTACCGTAGTCCGTTATTTCTTTCTAAGAACATGCACACGTCCGACTAGTGTGTCCATTCGTGTAGTACAAAGAAGAAGTACCAGTGCACAGGTCATGTGCACTAGACTGTAAAGAGGAAATGGGTCATTCGGTGCTTGTTCCACAGTCGCTGTTCATTTTCGATCGGACTACAATACTTGTATTGAAGACAAGGCAATGCCATTTAGAGTCCCACATAAGGGATGGTATACGTGACCACGAGACCCGTGCCAGGGTGATTGCGTGAAACATTGAAAAAAGGAAACAACAAAAGGAAAAAAATGTATGCGGGCGCAGTATAGTGTCCTTAGGTTTATTGGTAGGTGACGAAACATTTCTGAAACCGCAACAGCGATATTACAACCACGAAAAAACGCCGACTGCGCCATGAATATGAATCTATTGGAATGTCTTTCTGCTCCCCCGCAGTAGAGTATCAAGTACTTCAAATCGTCAAACACTTTTTCTAAACAGGGTGTTTTCACTATGTCTACATATTATGGGAGCCCCTTCCCCCACTTCCTCTTGTAATACACCGAATATTTAATAATCGTATATTGTGTCCTAACTGTAATAGGTATCATTGACATAAAATTTACCATTTCGGGGGTGGGGGGGGGTGAATAAACGGAACGTACAACCTTGTATACACTGTTTTTATTGGTCATAGAAGAAATCACGCTTAACGCTTTGATTGTCTGTAAATGGTGCATATGAGTGAACAATGTGGAGGCCAGGCTTCTCTGAAAATGCCAATGTGCTGGTGTTTGTTTTACTACTGTGGGGTCATATCGCTTTTTATCTCGTGTTGTACTGCTGCCTGTATAGTCTACAAAAAAAAAGACTCACACCTGAACAAAAAAAAAAAAACGCCAGGCCTGCACGGAAGGCGCAACACAGTCACAGCGAAAGCTAGAAGAGCGGCCTCTCAGATCCTTTTCTAAACACTCATTGAGTAACTACTGCAAGCACACTTGCTTGATACCCACTAGGGCATTAATAATGAACTTTTGGGTAGTAGGCCTGCATTTACTTTGCGATTTTTCGTCATTCTTCTGAGAAGCGTAGTATGCGCTAAACACTTTCAAGGAATTTCGTGCCAATTGTTCATGCAGTGGCTGACGACGATGAGGAGTTATGGCTGAAATGGGTATGCGCCACAGTTAATAGGGGAACAAGAACAAGATGGTTGGAGCATTGGACGGCCCACACGTCACACTATTCGCAGGGAGCGACGACTGGTTGTTCTTTCGCTGTTTTAGAACGCTTTATAAGTCATATTAAAGCGTTTCCTTTCCCGACATCAAACCTGCCTAAGGCAAGTTTGCCAACAGGTCTCAGGTACCAGCGTAGCTCAGTGGTCGAATGCTGGGCTGGCACTCAGCGGACCCGAGTTCGAGCCCCAGTGTGTCTTTGGTGCTAGGTTTGCCAAGAAGTCACAAGCACCGGCGTAGCTCAGCCGGTCCTTGTGACTTCCAGCCGGTGCTGCGACACCCAGCAAACTCGGGTCTCGAGCCCCACTGTCTCTTTAGTGCTTGATTTTTTTTTTCGAATCGCACGATGTGGTTACGGACATCGGAAGGCGGCTGCGGTGGACTACTACGCATGACCCAGGTTGTGATCTCAAAACAGCTTTCGCTGTAAAAAACAAAACAATGCTTAAGCTTCGAATGTTAGTGTGTCTTCTCATTCGCTTGCCATGATTCGCGTCTGGGTAGTCACGACAACCATTCCAAGACGAAAGGAACGCTTGTGCGCTTCATATTTCTCTCTGTAGGTTCTCCCAAGGCACCTACTGCAAGTACAGTCATAAAGTGTATACGCTGTAAGGCAGGTATACGAAACCTACGTAGGTGCCTATATACTTTATTGCGGCGGCAATTTATGATGATTATGATGATCATGGTGATGATGGTATAGATGATTATAAAGTAGGAGCCTTTGCAATGCGTGGTCTTAAGGTACGCATGGTGCTTTCAAGTTGCTCATTAATTTCGCGGTTCACGTAGTGTGACGCCTGGTGCGATCACGTGCTGCTATACCACGCAATATTACGCCTGATAACACAACATGATGCCAGATGTGTCGCCTCAATATGCAGGATCTGTTTGTTAAACGGTGCCTTTGATTGTAACATATCTAGATGCCTGTCAGACATTCTTTAAAACCTATAACTGTTAGTTAATTATGCGGCACTAAAAACTTTTTTCTGTTCTGCTTTCTTTTTTTGTTCGCTCAAAAGGAAATTGCGGGTTTCGAGAGCATATGTAATTTCAACTAGCTTATCATAAGTGCGTCACAGGGCTCATTAAATAAATATGCCCGAACCTTTGTTAGATGCATTAAAGCAACGGTGAGCCTCGAGCAAGACACGAAAGAAGAAAAGAAAGTTTCAAAAACTAGTATTTGTGTTTTTCTCGAGGTATAATCAAGGCTTTCATAAAAAAAATCTTTGTGAACCTTCAGGAAACACGCAGGACATTGATTTGCTAATAATATGCTTTTGCGGCGCATCTTTGTACTTCCGTTATGTTTGCATTAAACAGTAAAGCGTAATGCATACTAAAACATGCTCGGAGGGGGCAGATGTAATTGTTTTTGGAGTGCTTAAGTCCCTAGCTTGATGAAGTACTGTGAGAGGTAAGAGTCCGAAGAAATGAAGGTACGTTGAAGTTGATGGTGAGCGTTCCCTCGGGTTTCTTTTTCGCCTGTTTAACCAGCACATGTGAGCATAAACGCTTGTAAATAAATAATGACGCTCTTGTGCCGCACCATGCAGGCAGGCGCACAACGCAAGTAAAACTCTCATCATCTACCATGGTCTTTTAGGACAAAAACTGAAACGAGAACCTCCCTCAGTACATCGTGGCATAGAGTCATTGAAATTTTTTTCCGCAGCTTAATCAACAAGTGATGGCACATTTCTAACAAAGCTTGTCTATCTTTTGACGCGTAAATTCCACTTACTTAGCCTTGCTACTGTTTTTGCACGCACTGATACATTCATGCAGAGTTTCTTTCCCAGCTCTATAGAGTTATGTAATTCCATACCTGGCGACATTCATTCACTCCCGCTGAATTAATTTGTTGCAATTGTTGTTGAAATTGTTATGTATAACACATGTCCTAATTCCTTTATTGTTGCTAATAAATTTCTGACGTTATTTTTGTTATATACTTAGTCTGTTCAATCATTTTATGCATTTTATGACACCACTCCTGCAATAGCCCTTTCACAGGGCTGCAGCACGTAAGATAAAATAAAACATATTAAAAAGGTGGCACCGAACTCAGGCCAGCTTCTTGCTTTTCGCCTCGGAGCTTTTGTAGGAAAAGAGCGCTACCCATTTTTCTTGAGCATCTATAATTCGTCCTCCTGAACATTTTCACGCACAGCGCACAACCGCAGCACTCATTTTGGTGGCCACCGCACCATCCCTCTCGACTAACGCTTTCCGATTCGCTCTTTAGGGCTCTAAGAAGGTACTTTCAACTCTTCTAAACTGAAGACGCGAACGCAAGAAAAGTACACAGTTGAAGATCGAGAAAACTTACAACTTCTAGCTGTCAAAATGTGATTTTTTGTATGGTTTGCAAAGTATGTTAGTTAAAGCTAAACCTCACGCAGCCCAACTCATATACCTACTCGCCATGGTGGTCTAGTGGCTAAGGCACTTGTCTGCTGACCAACAGGTCTCGGTATCGAATTCTGACCGCGGTGGTCGAAAATACTTGAGGCCCGTGTGATTAGATATAGGCAAAAATGAAGAAACCCCTGGTGATCGATATTTACGGGGTCTTTCACGGCGGCGTCTTTCATAATCATATGGTGGTATTGAAGTGTTAAACCCCAACATATCTTGAAAACATTAATCACACTATATACACTACGGCATTCTATTTCACTATACTAGAAGGGTGTCTATTAAACACATACGATAAAAAAAGTGTGCGTGCGCCTGCTTGAAACAACCATTGAGAAGTTCAATTTACTCTATGGAAAAAACATCAACGACGTCATCAACAAAATATCCAATCCGCCTACCATATTTTAGGTGTTTTATAAGGTAGTTATCGCGTTACAGGGTTAACTAGTAGAAGTGATTTCTAGCGTATGAGCAATGGTTCAATTCATGGCCGCTGTGTGCAGCTGCATTTTGATAACTGGGATAGCTAAAGTTCATTTGCAAACGTTTTTTGCAATCAGCAGGCTGTCAGTTCATTGGAGACCTATAAGCGGTTGTCCCTACCAGTGGCGTCACTACGAACCAGGCAATTACAAAACTATTATTGGAATAACCGAGACGTCGTTTCTTCCATGAATTTCTGCCAAAACCGTAAAGATGAATGCGATGCCTCCGTAAAATTTCGCCTGCTTTTCCTTGTTTTCATCTCTGAAGAACACTTGAGTAGCTGAAAGAAACTCCCTAATGGCTGATGAAGCGTCTCAGTAAGTCTTTACCATCTAGGTAGCAGGTAATTTTTCTGTATTTTTTCTGGTGTTGCGCTGTAAGTAAGTTCACGATGAGTAGGTAATAGTCGTTGCGTATACCATAGGGACCCGAACGCTCTAAAACTTTCAAATTCACTTACTGAGGCATAGTTATGTTTAACAATTTTACGGTAAATGGCTATGCACCAATTCTCTTGGTCCACCTGATCGTCGCGAGCTCCCAGGGCGTTGATGGTTGCCACCTATGCTGTGGAGTTTCGATATGTCACGGGCGGTTTGGGATGGTGGGATCGCAGACGACAAGGCAGAGCGCACCAACACGAAGCAGCCCATCTGGTCTGTGAGCTGCATGAGGGCATTCCGAAGCTCTCAGCGTTGCTCGGCTGGGCTGGCCTCTGAATTATGTGAGCCGGCTGCGTGCAGCGTAGCGTCAGCGGCGCTCAGTGCAGACAGGATTGCAGGAATCAGCGCAGAGCTCGACGCTGTTAAGGAGTTGATGGTAAAGCGGAGTTGGGCTATGGTACGCCGCATTTGCGTGGCGCTGTCCTGCGATTCCCACATGGAGCCTGTGGTGTTGTCCGAGGAGTAGGATACAATCCTTGTACTCACTTGAACGGCAGCCTTGTCAAGTGGAGCTGTGGTTAGCACCCTTCAGCAGCTCAGGTGTCGAGAACGCCCCGAGCGGGAGGCTGTTGCCGCGGGAAGCATGAGCAGCGTCCCCGTGCAATCAAGAGTCTGTGCGCTGTCTTGACGAAGGTGGGATAAGCTTGCTTTCTGGCCACCAAGGAGGTTCGGATGCAGCCCTCAAATGAGGGCAAAGGCCCTACCGGTAATCGTAGGGTCGCGTGCCATGAGCAAGGTAGTGTGGACGGCTTTTCTTAGAAGGAGATTCCCTGCCGCCGATGATCCACGAAAGCCCATGGCATCAGCCGGAAGGTTCAGTTTTCAGGCTGCCCTTTATAAGGAGTGAGAAAAGATACAACTGACATTCTCTGAGCGGGCTGTCTGTTTGTTTGTTTCTGTTCTTATTCTGCCTTTTGTCTTCCTCTTTCGCTAGCCTTCCGCGTGCTAGGGTATAGACACCACTTTTGTCATCGCAATATATATAATAAGCTATAGACCAATAAAGTTTATTTATTTGAATTGATACACTGGCTATGGCATCTGAAGCAACAAGGACTCCATAGTTGCTGTGAAGTAGGGATCTAGCGTGGTCGCAGTAGAAATTCACAAATACCGAAGAATTTGCACTTCTAAAGCGTGGATTCCGAATGGTGTTCTGCATTCGATATATTCTAAACAAATGCGCATAAATAAAGGAGTGGAAGCTGGCTCTACCGGTTGATGATTCACCTTCGAAAGAAAACGTGAGCTCGCATCAACATAGTGACAAAATATGCACAATAAAAAGAAAAAAGCTTTGCAATGTAGCCCCGGGCAGCATTTTCAGGAAAATGACGACTTTTGAAACAGTACCCGATAAATACAAATTATTAAAGTGGTCACAACCGTGACTGTGGTGACCTGATCTATATCACTTATCATGATACTGAATTTGTTGGGATAGGTCAGAGTTTTCACAAGTTGTGGCACGAGCTTCCATACGGCCAAGTTGAGCTGTGCATTGATAGCTCAAAAAGTGTCACGTAACACAAGATATTGGAAACCATAACGACTGCCGTTGCACTTAAACTTGGCTGCTTTCTTGCCTCTATAGCACTCGTATTTCATTGAAGACAGCGTATATTGTATATTGTCATAAGAACATTTGAAGATGAATCCACAATGATACGTTTGTGGCAAACGGTGCGATAAGTTGGGAATGAACACGTCGAATAAAAATAGCAGCTTCAATTTCTTTTCTGGTGATGACTGATATTCAGTTCAAAATCTGAAGATATGATGGTAACCGTAAGCAGCTTCGCATTTGGTTGTACAGAGGAGAAATATTAGCGTGTGGAAAAAAGGGAAACTAGAGACTATATAGGAAACACATTACAAACAAAACAAACATTACAAACAAAATTTTTTGCAAATAGAAGCTTGTCTCAGACCTTGATCTTTCCAATATATATTGATACAAAAGTAGACGTCCAAATGGTTCACGAGATCATCTTCGTTTGTGATGGCGTACTCTAATATCAGCATATATTGTCAAAGAGGACAAAAAGATAAAAAATTTCGAACACAGGGAGGTTGCTTAGATTAGCGTCTAGTCCTGACTTAGTAGGAGAACGAGCAATAAGATTAAAAAGTTGAAAAAAAAAAGGAGGCAAAAGAAACCTTCCCCACTTATGCACTCATGTTATTCGCATCAACTAAGAAACTACTTTGACGAAAACTAATAATTTAAACCACGAGTTTGTTTAAACGCGCCCCCCTTTTATTTACAGCTGCATTATGGATGACCCTCTCCTCCTAATATTGACTTCTCGTCTCTTTTTTTTTCTTTCCTAACCTTTTGATATCCCTTACTCCTTCCCCAGTATAGGGTAGCAAACGAATAATTTGCTTCTGTTTAACCTCCCTGCCTTTCACTTAACTCCCCTCTCTCTCTTTCTTTCCAGCTGCTTACGTCTGCCGTGTCCGCCATGTCACCTGTGCTAAAGTGCGCGAACAGTAGTTTCTGGATTTAACGAGGACTGGGAAATTATTTTGATGTAAGATAAAGCTATTTTCTCTACAGCACCCTTAGAAGGCGATATACCGTATACACGCAAGGCTGCATAATACTTCCTGCATTTCTTAGGCGATAATTATGCCAATATTTTACAAAACTAAGCGTGGGCATGCCTATGCGTAACATCGGTGTCAAAGCCGGCTAACGTACTTTCATCGTAAACACCTTGAATCAATTATTGCACCATGTTCAAAAGGTCATCGCGTACTTCTCAGCACTTGCAACAGGACCAGATATCAAACGCACTTATTTGCGCTGGCTTGCAACCGCTTGTTTTGGAAACACGTGACTGTGCTGTTCATTACGTGCGGGCGAGTGACGTGAGTGTAACCCTACTCACCATTAGTCCACTGAAAATGATGACAAAAGTTATGCCAACCATAAGTCGGTGACTCCGTAGCAGGCATTGCTTATGTATGTCTGTTAAGATTGTAACTTAAGGTTCTAGGGACAAAGTATCCATTCAGATCGATGGCAATGGAAACCCCGACGAGCGTCGTTTCACTGTAAACGGGAAAGGAAGGTGTTTCAGTGTGAATGAAAGCTAATAAAACGAATGCCAAGATCCCTGCTTCACATCTGGTGTGTTCGAAGGACCTCGTTCACATGGTGGCGTCTCAATTAGTGGCCACATGACCACCAACCACACATCGCAACAAACTTTGATCAGTTCTGACAAGGGCTTTGTCTCTGTGCGTGCTTGCTTGCGTGCAACAGGCTACTTTTCCATTCATCGTCACTGCTGCCGAAGTTTGCTCTTCCGGTTACTGCTACGTGAAGTGATTATTGATGTCCCTCGTTAGCAGCGGATTGGGGAAGAATGAGAAGCAAAACAAAGCTTAGTACAAGCGTCTGAAGTGTGGCCTGAGACTACCATCTTTTATTTACTGCTAATGATTTAATTAAGTTTTCATCAGTGCCTCGAACCTTCATGAAAGCTTATAAATATAGCATGAAATGTCGCATACCAGTGGCGAATAAGCTGCATAAGCACGGTAAATTTAACAGTAAACATTTAAAGAGAGCGAAGGTGACCGCGTCAACGAAAGCAGCTTAACTCAAGAACATGAAATAAGTACACAAAAAATACCAAGAAAAAAAAGCAAAGGCATAAAAAGACATGAGAGAACACGCACAAACAAATCAAGCAAAAAAGTTAGGTATTTCATTCAGTGAGCGATGACATTGAAACCACCTGGTTAAATATTGTGCAGATTATCATCAAGATAACAACTTACTAGTAGCTTCCATTATGACTTCTGGGACGGAGAACATTTCTTCAGAACTGTCCAACAAAATCAAAATAGTGAGTTCAACACTTGCAGCCTTCATGTAAAACTAGCTGTTGCCTTTCTTCGTAGATGTGGACGTTCATTGACTACTTTGACTGTCCTCTTGTTTCCTTTGTCAGTTCTCATCATGAAGCTCTTAGGGCACATGCATGGTGTGGTGCCAGAGCATGTTAAAGAACATCAGATGGTCGAAACTTCCGAATTCCTTCCCTATGTCGTTTATTCTAACTTCACTGCTACATCACCGAATATACCCTGATATCAATAGCACCAACATCTGTAAGGTCTCCGAGACAGACAGAGCTAAGCTAACGCACATGCTCCGAGAATTCAAGGCTAAAGCGAAACGTATTAGTCCTGATGCTCTTTCGGCGAGGTGGGATGTCGCTCTGCTGAGCTCCAAGCTCGCCGACCAACTTTTGACAATCCAGCAGCCCCGTGATGTGGCGGAGAGGTAAGGCCTTGACGTCCCGACATGGGAGACCTGAGTCCAGGTCACTAATCTGCTCGACAATTAATAATTCTTTTTTCCATTTATCCATCCATCCATCTATCCATCCATCCGTTCATCCATTTCCTTTGCCGTTCCTTATATTCATATCGTGGTTTTGGGACTTTAAAATAGCTGCTCATGATGCCGCACGTTCAGCGATGAAAACGTCTTTGAACCGGAATATTTCGTAAACGTGAATATGAAATGATGCATTGCCATTGAGAATTACAAAAAGAATAATAATGTAGTGTTCGTTAAATATTAGACATCACGGGTTTCGTAAAAGCAAAGGAATACTGCTCTCCTTCAGTATACTTGGTCTAGTTTATATAAAACGAAATGTTGCTCATTCGAAGGACATAGAATTCACACGCATGATACGTCTAGGTCCGCAAAAAAAAAAGGCCCTGTATCTGCATGTTAATTTGCAAATTTCATCTAAAGACGATAGTCTTGCGTCTGGAGAGAGTGAACAAAATGTTTATTTGATAGTTCTGCGCAAGAAAATTCGGTGACTGATATTCTGGAGACGCTGCGTTAGAGTGCCTCGAGCGTGCAGCGGAGGCGAACGAGCGCATCAAATCACGTCGCACGTGAGGCATAGACGCTATCTGGCAGTTATCTTGAAAAACGAAGTGCTTGGTTTTGAGAAGGGTGTGCCTGCTCGTTTTAGTCGTGATAAGGTGAAGAACGCAAGGCGATGGGTAGGTGCCACCGCCGTGTCGTTTTAGCAAATAGTTGGAAACACTTGCCGTTTCGTGCACGCATTGCATGGTCAGCGCGGCGTGATAAAAGCTATGGTCCTTAGAATTACTTATGTATGCCTTTTCTAGTAAACGACGCACATACAGAATATACACGTGGTCGCGGGATCAAATCCCGGCTGCGGCGGCTGCATTTCCGATGGAGGCGGAAATGTAGGCCCGTGTGCTCAGATTTGGGTGCACGTTAAAGAACCCCAGGTGGTCGAAATTTCCGGAGCCCTCCCCTACAGTGTCTCTAATAATCATATGGTGGTTTTGGCACGTTAAATCCCACATGTCAATCAGAATATACACGCGTTGTCATAGTGCCTCAGATATGCGCAATTATTGCTTTTTAATTGACAATCGCACAAGTATGAACGCTGAATCTTGAGCAACGTTGGTGGGCGCTGCGGATGGGGTCGGCCGTTTGGTGTACCGGCTGGGCCGTTTAAAGTACCCGGTATTGTTAAGTTAAACAGACAATAGGACAGACAGACAAACAATTTTTGCGTTGAAGATACACAAGAAAGACTATCGTCTTTAAAATTAAAGTCAGTATTGAAGCTACCAATCATGTTCTCTTATTCTATGCTGTAGAATACGGGATACTGCGTAGCAACTTTGTGCATCGTAGCTTGTCTGAATATTGTGCATGTACTATAATAAATTTACGTATGGCAGGCAATTGTATAACATTGGTAGAAGTCTGACACCGTTTTAATATAGAATGATAGAATTTCAAGCTTCAACAAAGATGGTGACCACAATAATATTTCTAACAGCACGACAAAATGAGCACACACGCTTTGTAAGCTTCTTTTACTTTTTTCAGAGGAACTTTAGGTTAACGCACTATTACTGTTTCTTTCCGGGGCAGGTGAAGGGCGCCAACAAATAAACAGACCCACGCCTTCTTTGTTATTACTTTGAAGCTTCTTCTAATTTAAAGACTTCCTGCTTTTAGACAGTGACAATGTAGTGTCGTTGCAGGCTGCCTTCTTCTTTTTCACTATTTCGCCCACTCGTTTTTGTTCCACTATACTCGGTAGCTAACCGGATTTACCCCTGGTTAAGTTACCTGTCTTTCTTTCCTGTCCGTCTCTTTTGAAAACTGATGTAAGAACGAAGTTGAGACCCAGGCTCATACAATATTACGCACTGATCGAGTTCTTTGCTCAGAGACGTTCCTATCTATTATATAGACATTTATTTCTTTTTTATTTACCCGTTCTGATAATTTATAAGGCGTCAAACTCGCAGCGCCTGCAGTTTTATTGATTTTGTTGAAAAAATCTAAACGGTGTAGTTTCTAAAGACGAGCGCGCATAAAAGTTCGGAAGAAAAGCGAAGTTATAAAGGAACCTTTGAATATATCTCGGGTTCAATTATAAGTGAGCAGCAGGCCTTCTGAGACACAGGTCGTCGTCTCCTATTACTTCGTGAACGATGACGGCCGTTTGCGAGCTTCAAAGTGTTCTTAAAGGCATGGGGTCTTCTTGCAAGACTGGTTGAACTCAGGTATGTATTCCGGCGTTTCCGGCTGTTTTTTGCAGCTGTTTTATGTCCATTGAAAAATTTAATGTAGGCCTGTCTTTTTCTTCTATTGCAGACACTGTCAATGAAGAAATAAATAAAAGGAATAGACAGGGAGGTTAACTTAGATGAACTGGTTTGCTACCCTGCACAGGAGTGGGGAAATAAGGGTTGTATAGAGAATGGAGATAGAGAGATATAAAATAAATTCGGAAAAAAATTCCACGTGCACACATATGCAGGGCGTTCCGATCACAGTCGTTTGGAGAAGCCGATGAACGCAGGAAGCGCAGGAGCGCCTTCACAGCCTTCTTCTGCGACATAAAAGCCTGTCGGTAGCGCAGTATTCTTTCTTCCAAAAGAGTCTGGTTGTCCAGTTCGTCTAGTGCATTGCAGAATGACTGTCTCTATGAGCAGCATTGCGGGCATTCGCACAGATTATGCCAAGTTGTTTCGTCACTGCCGCAATGGTCACATGCAGTAGTGTCGGCCATTCCTATGCAGAACGCGTACGCATTGGTGAATGTGACACACGACCATAACCTGCACAGCATAGTAGCGTCTTGTCGGTGAAGTTCTGGAGGAACTCGATTGATTTATTGAGATTTGGGGCTCAACGTTTCAAAACCACCACGTGATTATAAGAGACGTGTGGTAGAGGGCTCCGGAAATTTCTGAAGGAATTCGAAGACTGAGAGTTTGGTCTAAGGTACATAATAGTGCGTGGGTGAGATGTGCTTCCTTCCATTGTGACGTGATGCGCTTGCGAGCAACCATGCGGAGTTTCCGTGCAGCGTCAGTTCTGGAGAGCGGAACTGATATTTGATCACTTTCAGTATGGGCAGAACAGGCAGTTTGATCAGCCCTTTCATTGCCAATTTTGCCACAATGACTTGTAAACCGTTGAAGGTTACTTCATGTTCTTTCTCAGTTAAATGGCGAGCCTCTACTGCAATCTCGATGACTAGTTGTTTGCACGGGCTGCGGCGTAAAGGTTATAGAAGTGATTGCAGTACCGTTTTAGAGTCACTGAAAATTGTCCATTTTTGTGGCTGTTGTTCACTAATGAATTGCAATGCGGCATGAACAGCTGTGAGCTCCACTCCCGTTCATGTGGTAAGGTGGGAAGTCTTAAATTTTCTTGTTGTGGATTTTATTGGTATAACAAAAGATACCGCTGAACTGTTCTGTAAAACAGAGCCGTCGGTGCCTACATGTAGCAGCCTTGGTACGTCTCGTATAACAAGAGCAGAGCAAGCTGCTTAAGGGCAGGTGTCGACACATCTGCCTTTTTCTTGATGTAAGGTATGGTTACCCTGATGTTAGCCTAAGCCTGGCATCAAGGAGGAGTCGAAGGCCTGGCGGCGGGGAGAAGCATGTGGCAAAGAGCCGCGATACGTGGTTACCGTTTGGCAAAAGGACGAACGTGGTCTGTCTGCGGGTAAAGAGGCTAGGTGGTGGCAGGGTGTCCGAGCGATATGCCTTATATGTGTCCAGAATGTCTCAACGTCAATAAGTGTCATGATGAGGTGGTCACCAGCGATTGCTATAGAAGCCATTGTCGACGAACTACGAGGCAAGCCGAGGCAAATCCGGAGTGCCTGAGCCTGAACAATCTGTAACGTTCATAGGCTTGTTTTGGTTGCTGTACCGTCGGAAACCGAAAAAAAAAGTACCCTGTACAGCTGTAGCATTGCACTGGGTGACATTCCCCAAGTCTTCCCTGCAAATAACTTCAGCAGATTACAGATGTCTATTAACCGTAACACGCAAGCCTATGAATAAGGTACGCCTTAAGCATCAATGGTCAAACTGTACCATATGTTCCATGACACAAATTTTTGGGCGTCATAATGGACAAGAATCTATCATGGAGCGATCACGTCTCCTACATGAACAGACACTGTCAAGAAAGTTGCTAAGGGCATTATGCTTCAAAGAGTTGGTGGCCGTAAAGTTCGGCTAGAATGATGGTTGGCTTACTAAAAGCAAACTTAACAATTCTGTGCGCTAATATGACGCAGTATTTTATAGAAAAAATAGTAGAAACTAACATTCCTTTGAATGCGCATCCTGTACTGTATATAATATTTGAAAGTGAGTTTTGTGGCAAATATCTTAACAGACAAAGAGCACATGATTGTAATGGAAGATAGTAAGACCCATAATATTATTGTATTTCATTTCAATCTTATGTGAATTGTTACTTAGTAAGCTCTATACTTTTGGGTCAGCTTGCTCAATTCTGTATTCTTGAAACTTTCGGGTTCTATTTCATTGGGAGGTCACGTATGATTCGTTAAATACGTTTCTATTTGCTGTTTCAATTCATTACCAACATTGTTTTTCTGAAATTTTCTGCACTCCACCTACAACTACAAGAAAACAAAAATACACCGAGGAAAGCAATAAAAAAAAACAAGTTCAGTCGAGTACCAACTTTCAAGCGTGCATGGGAAGTGCCAGGAGCCTCGATGTTCCCCGTAAGCACACGACATGCACGCACACCATTCCTCCATTTACACAATCACGTCGATTCACCACGTAAAGCTTGGCCCACAGCAAAAAAAAAAAAAAATCCAACCTAGATAGTAATTGGCTGACTGCTTCGCATGAAACCTATTCCCACAGTGTGTGGGATCTGCAGAATTTTTTCGCCCTACGTGACACTATTTGATATCTTCTACCTGCCGGAAGCGAGAAAGCTGATACTAAAATTTACTGTAGTTTTATGGGCACAAATTCATTTTTTCTTCATAGTTTATTTCTTCGTAGTTTCTGTCCGTGAGAATGAATCATTTAGCGAGAACTTTTATGCCTTTATTTTTTTCGTTGGGGTAAATTAGTCGTTTACTGTTTGCTACTTCCCCTGCACCAACTTTGATATTATTTATGGAAGTGCAATGAGAAAGCCAGGACGCGAAAAAGCTCAGTGACGCACGGATAGCTTCTGCGAATACAACAACAGCACAAGATCAAACTGCAGGTCACGTTCCTGCTCACGTCATTTCTTTTCAGACTGTACAAGAAACCATAGCAACATTGTCCGTGGAGGGCAAAATGATTTGTGAATGTGGTCGTGTTGGTTCCAGCAGGTATAACCTGAATGAACGTAACATGGCGTTTGAAATTTCGGGTTGTGCCGAGCAGCCACATACCTTCTGCAATTGTGCAGTGGTGTTTGGTTTTAGTTTTAAGCGCGATGGTGCTGCAGTACATGTTATCATTGCCGGCTACTTGGTTACTTGTCGGCTGAACTGCGTGGGCCTCGTGTTTAGCGAACCAGCCTCCAGCTCCTCGCATAAAAACTGAGCCTACTTGACGTCAATCTTCAACTGAGCGTTTGCAGAATTGTGTTGTCCCTTAAAAAGGCTTTACGAAGTACATAGACGGTCCATAATGGCTCCACGTAGCTATAAACCAGAGCACGCCTATCTCTTCCCCGGGCGCCTGGACTCCCGGCATTTAACCTCGCACACAGACCGCCATTTTGTTCTGAACTCACAAGGCATGTATCTGCTGCATCAAGTAAGCATGTCAAGTGACGGGACCCGCCGCGGTGGTCTAGTGGCTAAGGTACTCGGCTGCTGACCCGCAGGTCGCGGGATCGAATCCCGGCTGCGGCGGCTGCATTTCCGATGGAGGCGGAAATGTTGTAGGCCTGTGTGCTCAGATTTGAGTGCACGTTAAAGAACCCCAGGTGGTCGAAATTTCCGGAGCCCTCTAATACGGGGTCTCTCATAATCATATGGTGGTTTTGGGGCGTTGAGTTCCACATATCAATCAAGTGACGTCTCTGGGACTTTGAATACAGTGAAGCACACATTCGCACCGCCTTCGCTTACAAAGAGTCGCCTGGGCACCGCTGTCTTTACATGGGAAAACTAATCAGCGCAAGAGCAAGATATCACTAAGCACTGTCTGTGAATATCACAACTGTGTCGAAGAAATTATGCTGGTTTGGTGTTCTCAGATTGCGCATATTTCCATCCGGCAATGAAAAGCGTCGAGCTCAGCTACCACTGGATAATTGCAATCAACAGGAAGAAGCTATGAGCTCATTAAAAGTACACAAGTACATTAACTGCGTGTATTCAAATGTTACGCCTGTTATTTCACTTTGCGGCAGTAATTTGCGTACATAATGCCTGCAGTGTGTGGCACCAAATGATTTCCGTACTTTTTCGCAGCCTGCATGCAAATAATGGCAGCTATTACGACTCACGCGCGCATGCACAAACTGCGCGCGTTGAGTACACTTGTTACGGCGTACTATATATTGATACGAAAAAACTTGAACAGTGGAAAGCATAGATTTCGACTGAGTCGAACTGTGGCATGCTTTGACTGTCACTATGTGAACCTGTGTGTTGAGCAGGCTTCACCGTATCATTATAAAATCTTGCTCTATCTGGCACTATCGCACCGCGAGTGTGTTCCTAGTGCCATATACGACAGGAAATTGATGAAACACATGCGGTGCATGAGCGCAAGCCGGAGTAGGATTCTAGTGCTATGATTACGCCGGCTGAACGCTAAAGTGTTGTCTAGCGACAGTCAAGGCATGTTCCGGTTTGACTGAGAGGAAAGTTTCTTTCTATGGTGATGGTATACGAACTTGATGACGTTATTTCTGCAGATTGCAATGCACGTGCTGCAGACACTCTGAACTGTCAGAAAGGTCTTGTGGACGTTGGTCAAGAAAACCGCAGGAATTCTTAGGCAAATTAAAGTGCGAAACGTGTTTACAAGCAGACTCGGGTTGGGAAGTTTCCCGTTTGAAGTGCAGAGCATCTGCTAGAATGGCAGTTCAGGGCGTTGCTTCGCCGTGCTTTTGACAAATGGCGCGACATGCTCCCTAAATATGGCGGAACCCAGTGAACTCGCTATAATCTGGTGTATAGCATTTATATATTCAGCAAACTGTTCTTCTCCCTAGTTTCAGCATACGATGTGCAATGAGTATTGAAGTTTTTCGGTTTCTATTGCTTCGTTGTTTGTGCTAGTTTGAGCCACCCTAGATGTCGCTGTTTCTCACATCATTCCGCATTTTTACTTTCATCTCAACCGAATGCTCAGAAAAATAATGCATGTAAGCTTTACTGAACGTCAATAGCTAGAATAATAGTATTTTATGTTCTCTTTAAAGTTTGAATTGGCTGAAAGCGGGTAAAGTGATAGTTCTAGTTTGAAGGTGTGTTTGTAGTGCCTGTGTACCTGTCAAAAAGGTATTTTATTTACTGAACAGGCTTTCAAAAAGGTGCTGGGTAAAAGGGTAAACACGGCTATATAGCTGCAGATAACTTGCACTTAAGGGGCACTGCAATTCGAGAAAAAATTATGTTTCATTATTCTGTAGCCAAGGACAATGAAGTTTTTGCCGTATGTGTAGGTATGTATGCTGATTCAAATGTGTAATTAGTTTTGTAGTAAGTTGCACAGTTTGGGTTCTGTGCTTTGCCAATTTGCAAAGCACAGAAGGTTGTTTTAGACAAACTTTCTATGCCACTCAACTTTTATTGTTCTGAGTCATTACTGCCACATTAACGGTAGAATTGAAATAACAACCATGAAAGTGCGTGTGAGACATTTTATCGGACAAGAAAAAATGTAATTATACAATCAATTCCTCAGTCTCTACTATTTGCTTGCTTTATTTTCGTAATGACATACAATTTTTAAATAAAATACTTGCAGCTTCACACGTTAAAGAATATGTGAGCGAAATTTCATTTCAAGCGGGCTATCACAACAACCAAGCACATTATGTCCAAACTCAAGAAGCTGCCCTAAAATGGTTGTTAAGAAAAACGCATTTTAAAGGCATAAGCGATAGCTCGCCTATGCGAAAAAGATGTGTTTTTTAAGATAAATTTTTCCATCAGATGAGCTTAGAAATCATGGTTATCTGAAGTGTGTGGCTTCAGTGAACTTTTAATGCGAAATGGAATGGCAAGCAACCAAGTGACATTTTTATGGGGGACCGGAGACACTGGGCTCTTTTTAGTCTTTAATAGTCACCTTGTGCTCTTTAAGAAAAAAGTTAAATTTCTACAACTTTAAATAAAACATTCAGTATTTTTGTCATGAAAACAGACAAACTAAACTTCTAAAAGCAAAAAAAAAACAAAGAAATGTGACAAAACAAAGAAAATTGCACTTTTTGTCTTACACGTCTCCTTAGAAAATGCATTCAGTGAATGAAAGATAACTTTGCAGAATATAACAGAATGCATCATGAAAAATGTAATTATTAACAGTAAGAATATGAGGCCCAAAAGCTTAAAAAAACATACCCACCAGGTTTAACTTATAAGTATCACATTCCAGGCATATGCATGTTTCTGTTATCTGATCTTGTTTTCGGCGTGACAAACGTCATATTATTAGAGAGAGTGCTCAGCAGCGTTCTTCTTCCTTCCATTTTTTTGTTTATCATAAACTGTTATTTCGTACCCATAATTGCGTTCAGCGAGCTAGTAGATATGTTTGTAAAGTGTATTTTGAAAACACAGGAGCACACCCTAAAATATGTATGCGATTTCTTGGCTTGCCGTAAAGACAACGTACAAAGCTGCTCAGAGGTTCCCAGCCCACTGTCCCACGTATTGCTGTGGCAGCGGGGTCTAGGAACTCTTCCAGGAAACGCGGGTTCCCCGACAGCAAGTTTAACCGATAAAATCGAAGTATTAGATTGAGCAATTGTTTGTTCCCTCATTTCCAATTAAAATTTGCCTAAACGTATGCAAAGCGTCTGCAGGGAACATTGGTGGGAAATCAAATAACGAAGTATTCCGAGCGTGATATTCGGGATGAATACTGAGCGCAATGGTCGGAAGAAGGAAAGTTGACGGTGAACGCTGTCGGCAATTTCGTATTTCAATTCGGTGCATCATTGCCTTAAATTACAGCACTGCGGACGTTTTAATGAGTTTCTGAACAATGTGTTCGTGAGAAGCTCGAGGTGTCCTATGATGGCCTTGCTTTTCTTTGCTAAATAAAAAACGGCTAAGGAGATTAGCTCCTTACAGATTCCAGCAGCTTGCGCTGAATCTACTGCAACGCTTTTCTGTAGAAAATCAGAAAAAGAAGAGCCCCTCTTTGAGGAACTTTGTAACACCAAAAAAAAAAAAAGCTATGCTCACGTGTCTACGCTTGGTCATCTCTGTTGTTTTTGCTTCCCCGCCTTTGGCGTGAGGAGCATCGGGTATTGAGCGCAAGCGGACATCGGCCCCTAAAGCTCCTCTGGGATGAAAGTGAACACAAAGCAGATGTCGTCTTTAGAAGGAAGCCTTGTTGTCCAAGAAGATGTTGCTAGTCGTGACGCGTCTTGTTGGTTCTCCTCTCCTTCTTTTTTTTGCGGATTACTGCCACCCGAAGCTTTCTTTCCTCTCGTGTTCTTCCTTTACCGAATGATCACACGCGTTTCCGTGGGTCCATCCTGGTCGTCAAGAGTGAAAGTCTAGTCGAAGTAGCTGTACGTTATTCTTTCACTACACTGAATTTTTCGTTCCATCTTTTTTTTTCGTCGTATCTTTCTCTCTTGTACCAATGCAAACAACATAAAGATTGTCCTAAATTGTGAAGGCGCTTTGTTATGGGAGACGAATCGCAATGTTAGCTTGATGTTTTGATAGGCTGTTTGAGTTTTCATCGTACTTCGCAGGCTCATTTAGGCTCTACAGCTCCTGCGTTCAGTAGAAGAAATGAGTAATCATCCCGTCAACGACAACTTGTAATGCGAACACTCATTTAACGAATAGATTAAAAAAGATAGCATGCTGCCATTTAATGTGAAGCTTTCTTTCTTTGCTTCTTTGGGTTATTCCCATGTGTTTCTCTGTCTTCTAGAGGGAGGACAACAAAAACAACTGCCCATGTATCTCTGTGCTTTGCTGCAAAGGACGTCAAAAGACGATAGCCTTCTGTCTGAAAGCGCTCCGCGAAATATTTCGTCATCTGGCAGTGATGCGAACAAAGAAATGTTTTTGAGAACTATGTTGGTTTGACAAAAGAAAAGAAAGAACACCCGCTTTTCGTTCATAGCGTTGCATTGTCAGCGCAGCGTATTAAACACTGCGGTCTTTAGAATTAGGAAGGGTAGATTCAATTGAGACATGGGACAAAACACGACATTTCGACTCTGCAGCCTAAAGAAAATCCTTTAGCTTATACAAAGTGCTGGTACATGTCTACCTTTTATGTGTGAAAGTTTATGACCGCTCACAGCGTCCGCGCGGGAAAAATTGCATGGATAATGTCAGTGTTCGTGATCCGCCAAAAAATGGCGAAATTCTGCTCGGCCCAATTTTCCGATCCGTGTATGAAGATACTTCTGCGTAAGTACAGTTACACAAATGTTTGTTTTGTTGCTTCAGACTACGAGCTACATAACACCAAAATTTTTGTTCGTATGGTGTCCGGAGACAAAGTGGATTTTTTTTTAATATGGCATATGAGAGAGGCAAAACGCGACAAAAAGGCAAGTAATCGCCTTAGAGAGAGTTTTTTTTTAATTCAACCATTACCTTACACTCATTATACGCAATTGTTTTTTGTGTGTTTGGCCGCGTTTGGACATACGAAAGAAGAGCTTCCAAAAGAAGAGCCGTATAGAGCTTCCTGGGACGAAAATGACATAAAAAAAGCACGGATTGCCGTTCCCGACAAGACTCCCTCTATTCCCGCTGGATGGAGGTTTTTCGTGTTCCCAAGGATGCCCTAAAGAGGCGTATGAGAAATGGCGGGATTTCTGAGTTTAGTTGCTTATAAACACGTCTTAGGATTGAGTTTGAAGAACGTCTTTCTAATGCCTCAATAGAAAAAAAAAAGAAACAGGTGCCTGAAAATCTGAGTGTAGCACAGTTTTAGATTCATCCCCTTACAAAGCCTGCGGATGAAGGCAAAGTCATGAAACACCTGATCATTTTAACATCAAAACAGCAGAAATAGGTGAATACAATACGTCAAAACATATCTAGCCTTCAATTGCTGGGTAATTTAATGAGGTGCAAGCATTACACAAAAGTCAACATTAGCACAAAAAAGGACTGGTGGTGTTTGATCTGCAAGGGGCTTCGGAGCAGCACAACAACGCGTTTTGTCTAGATTAAATGCGTCGAGTCCAAAGACTGGGCTCCTTGAATTTGCCTAAGGGTCCACAGAAGAAGTTTTAAGTTTTCCTACAGCAAAAAAATGAAATATTGATTTTTTGTTGAAACTTTCTCGTTTTGCCCCACGCAGCGTCTCGTTTTTTCTCGCAGTTTGGGGCAAAATGAGATATATTGAGCATTTTTCTTCACTTTTAAACTAGTGTTTTTAACACGGGCAACATGGCAATATTTATGCAGTGCAAACCTTGTACCCAAAGGAATGTTTCTGCATTGATGTTTAATTGTACGGTGTGAAGTAACAATAAATATTCCTTATTTTAAAATTTTTGTCGCATTTTACTCAACCATATTCAGCGTATCAATGTATATTTAATAAAAACACACTACCTAATACTTACATATTGCTGTTGTGCAAAAAATATGCATGATATTCGCTTTTTGACAGACAATGTTCCCAAGCATGAAGTCAGCTACTAGATCGAGAAGGGTGGCTTTTGAGCAAAGGCCTTAATAGACCAAACAGACCATTAAAAGCGAGGCATGACCATTATAATTAATAGAAGTAACATTGGCGTTGCTCACTCATATGTGAGGCCTAAGGGACGGCTTTCAGCTCTCCCATAGTAGAGAACCGCGTACTCTAAATCTTTAACCACTTTTTCTGAACACTTTATTTGTACAACACCACTACCACAGCAGAGTATTGTCTTGCGTCTGTCCCGGCGTTGTGTACGACTATGAGAAACACTGTTACAGTCTCTTTGCTTCTGTTCGCGCTAGACCAGAACCCATGCGCTTTTTCCATTAGAAATGGATTTATCTTAGAGTTATCTGTGACATACCGGGTTCCCACGTCGTTCCCTGTCTATGCTGTCCTGCATCCCCAAGCCATAGTTAGGTCACCATTTGTTGTTTCACAAGCGATATTCGCACAGAAGCAACTTCATTCCACATTAGTCGAGCGAATCATCCTTCACCACCAACTCCTGGCCTTCCAGAGGGCCCGGGACATCGCCGAGAGGCTTTACCTCCTGACTAACGTAGCTTGAGGTTCCATCCCATCTCACTCACTCACTCACATTCTCGTGAGTTTTATTCATCTTCAAGTATGAATGCACACAAAAGCTTTTGTGCTCTCCATATTTCCTATGGATAGCTCGAGATTAGAAAAATATGCACACCATTTCACCGATTATCCATTGACCCCACTCTGGAATCGAATGATCCCACTTTTCATGTACTATGCATAACACCCCAACGACCCTTCATGTTCGCGTAATACTGCATTCAAAGGAGACTCAAGAAAAGGAGCACTGTTGTGGGATAAAAAAAGTTATCCTAGTAAGTCAAGGAAAACGATTTACTGACGTCACAGGAAGTGCTAATTTTTTTCTATAACGCCTAGAAAAAAGCATGTGTACGCAGTCCTGAGAATTCTTGCCCACACAACTCTTCCCCTTTTCTTCGTAGCTCGAATGTGCGTGGACCTGTAAGTAATACTGCAGGACGTTATGTCTGTGAGCAATGCTCATTCTCCCCCCAATTTCGTCCTCGTAGTTTCCATGTAGTTATGCCTGTCTATAATTATTTTATCGGGCGATCATCTGCTTGACGTTCTCGTCTTTCCTCTTCACCCTCTCTTCTTGTATTCGTTGTAGACATCATGTGCATTCACTGCGCATACGTCAACTACTACCCTATGAAGTTACTCTAAAACGCAGCGTTGCGCTGTCTTAAGAAATCTTGAATAATTGCCACAAAATAATTACGTGGGCAAGATCGTAATTAAGTTACACGAGCGCCTTCCTCCAAACTGCCATCTAAAGAAGTTTGACTTCCTTAGATGGCAGTTAAGCTAAAGAGATGAGGCAGCTAACAAGCTAAAGAGGTGAAGTTAATTAGTCTTGCATGTTTAGGAGTCAGCAGGTCTCTTGCAGGAAAAAAAATATTATGGGGAAAGACCATGAACGGTGAGCAGGTGGAAATTAATTTACTTCGTCCCGGTGAAACAAGAATGCTAGCAAACCTGACAGCTTTCAGAACCGTAATGTTCCGGAAGTTTTGGTAATTAGAAACACCACTTAAATTAGAACCTTGTACTTGAAAATATCATTAGCTGCCCCGCGGCGCTCTAAGACGAGAACGTGTCTATTGACTTTAACACATCCTTGTTTAAATGGAGCTGTTGCTGGTAACAGCATTCTAGCTCATTTCACTTACCTTCGTGGTCTAGTAATTATAGTACTCTACTGCGTACACTGACTGTGTTGGCGTAAGCCGATAATGCCAGAGGTTCATGTAGCTAGGCTTAGGTGCCCTTCAATGAAGCCTTGGTGGTCGATGATTGTGGAACCCTTTGCTACGTTGTCCATCTTAACCATATTGTAATACATGACTTCGCAACGCGTGGACATATACTACACATGAACTTCGCACAGTATTACACAATGAGCTTGTCAGCGTTCGTTCTTCTCATCGATCGTTCTTATATATAATGCATGATATCTCAAGTCTCTGTCGAATAAATATTAGTCACGTGGATTCCAACTAATGACATCAGCAAAGCACCACAGAAGAAACTATTATTGCATGAATTCTTCATTATTTTCTGCTGCCCACAGTTAAGGTGTACTTGTTAAAGCGAACCTCAGAAGCAAGCCATACATGTCCGTGCGATAGCATGAACATTTCATGGTGCGCAGTGCACGTGTCCATTATTGATTCATTTGCTCTCATTTATGCATGTTTTCTTATTTCTCCTAATGATGCAAAAAGTCGAATGGTTTTCGTCGTTATGCCTTCTTTCACTCCACGAGCAAGTTCAGTGCGTATTTCAAGTGCGTGTATTTGTGCCACTGTTTACTTAGTGGAACAGCACTGCGTGCAGTAAAAACGTGATATGTAAATTATCACAAAACGAGAACTCAAACTTCATCCATTCAATCACGTTTACATTGATATCACATTCAAAGTTCTCTAAAACAGGTTACAAAAGAAAGATATGCTACAGAAAACACCATAAAACTAGTAATAGTTTTAGTGAAAGAGGTAGTAGTATGAATTAGTTTACAGTCATGATCATGCCAAAAAGGTGGAGTTTTGTGAGGTATAAACCGCTTGTATAATATTTCCGGAATCGAAAAGTTTGAATATAGCGGGTGCCACTACATGGCGTTAACTATATGAAAGACGTCAGCGCACTCAAAGGTTAGCACCGCTTGCACTGCGGATTGCGACATTAAACCGTTAATCCCCATATTATCTATCTATCTATCTATCTATCTATCTATCTATCTATCTATCTATCTATCTATCTATCTATCTATCCATCCATCCATCCATCCATCCATCCATCCATCCATCCATCCATCCATCCATCCATCCATCCATCCATCCATCCATCCATCCATCCATCCATCCATCCATCCATCCATCCATCCATCCATCCATCCATCCATCCATCCATCCATCCATCCATCCATCCCATCCATCCATCCATCCATCCATCCATCCATCCATCCATCCATCCATCCATCCATCCATCCATCTATCTATCTATCTATCTATCTATCTATCTATCTATCTATCTATCTATCTATCTATCTATCTATCTATCTATCTATCTATCTATCTATCTATCTATCTATCTATCTATCTATCTATCTATCTATCTAATAACCGAAATTAAAAAATTTGGCAGCAGCGCCACAGTGAAAGAGCAGCGAAAAAGCGGCCGAAAATTGTGGCGTTACCCTCCCCTTTTTTTTCCAGCCTCACTTCTGTTTCTCAAGCGCCTTGCTATTCTAAATTAAACAAGACTGCTTCCCTTTACCCTCTCGCCTCCTCCTTTCTCCCAACATCATTTTCTGTTCCTGACCCTTGCTATACTGTTTTGTAATGTGCTGTGCATAGCTATGTGTGCTGTCCCTCTATTTTCTATTTTTTGTGAATGTTTCTTTCCATCTCTTTCTCTACTTCCCTTCATTTCTTTCTGCTTTTCTTACTACTCCTCTAGCGCTCGCCGCCATCGTTTGTGTAGCTTCCGTTCTGTCCTGTTTTACACAGAAGCGTGCTGAGTATTACTGCGTTCCACACCGGACAAATCGACGCGCGCTGTTCTGGACAGAAGCAAAAGAGGACAAAGAGAACGCGAGCCTGTTGATGATGATGACAGTTTTCGGATTGCGCCGACACATCACACCCCACTTAAGCGGCTCCTCTGTTAAATGAGGAAGTGGCTTCAGTCGCAAATGTGATTTTAATAACTCTTTTGCTATAGTGGTGCCTGTATATTAATAAAAAAAGCAACAATCAAGAAAAAGTCATCGGAGAGAAGAAAAAAAAGTCTTGGTGAATAAGCAAAGGTGGCTTCGCTAGGTGACAAGGAATCACGTAAATGCATGCTATACCGACCCTCTCTCTCTTTACGTTTTTTTTTTCAAAAACATTTGGAGGTGACTGTGTGCCCTGGCTTAGATGTCTGGTAGTGGCCCCTAAGTCGTTCGTGTTCCCTGATGCATTCCTTGGGTCAGGCTTTCGCTTCGTCGCACTGCTGAAGCGTAGTTCTGACACCACGTAGAAAAAAGTGCGCGGATGAAACCAGGTTCGCCAAGTGCCGCAAGAAGAGAACAATCTGCTCTTTGAATGAACTAATTATATTAGCTTTGGTTTTTTTACATGTCAGGGTGATTCTGACATGCATGAGCATGCCTACGTCATGATTCTGACGTAGGCATGCTCATAAGCACTGTATTCTGTTAGAATACAGTGCTTATGAGCATGCCTACGTTTTTGAAGACTTGGAAAATAAGAGTAGATTGTTGACTTGCTGCGTATGATTACACTTGGGCAAAGCGTGTTAAAAAACGTGCAACAATAGAAAGTGTTCAATGCCTTTAAAATCACTTGTTCTTTTGAAATGGAATGTGCTATATACATATCAGTGCTGAATGACATGTTGAAATTAAAAGTTAAAGAAAGGTAAAAAACTTCAGCGTTATCTATGAAAGATGAAGCCAAGCGGTAGAAATTTTTTTGGTGTTTTGTTCTTTATTATGTCCCATTGAATCTCTTTCAACATCAGTAGGAAAAAAGTTTCCCAGAATGTTTTAACCAACCATAAATTTATTATCAAATCTTATGGAAACGAAGTGTGAAAACACTCATACACTTAGACTAAAGTACACGTTATTAAAGCCCGAATGGTCAAATATGGCGAAGGATATCAGCACGGCGTGACTTACACTTATATGTAACGGCGTTTTTTTCTCTTTTTCGCACGTGAAACTCGATTAATCTACAAGTATATATATATATATATATATATATATATATATATATATATATATATATTGTAAGAATTCATTGAACGTCATCTTCAACATCGGCGCCATCTTGCTGTTGCTTGAATAAAGCGTCAGCTGAACCGTTGTATTTCAAGTGGTGGAGGTGGTTCCCGATCTCTTCGACCTCTCTCCATCCAAAGCCAACTCCTGGAGCTCCGTTCGGGACGTCGCTTACGCCAGCAGAGCACCATGGCACAAGAGCAAGCCCAACCGAACCACCCGCCAGCGCAACCACCAGCCGCCAACCCTAGCCCGGTCAACAACCCCCCTCGGGAGCCTCGAATCTTCTCCGGTCTGCCTGGCGAAGATGTCGAAGACTAGCTCGACAGCTATGACCGTGTAGGTGTCTACAACAACTGGAACGAGGCATCGAAATTAGCACGCGTCCAGTTTTACGTCTCTCAGGTTGCCAAGACGTGGTTCCTGAATCATGAGAGCGACTTCCGCGATCGGTTTTCCTTCAAAGACCAGCTCCGACGCATTTTCGGCACACCGACCGTCCGTTCAGAAGTTGCTCGCAAGAAACTGGCAGAACGCGTTCAACATTGCGGTGAGTCCTACACTTCCTATATTGAGGATGTGCTTGCACTTTGCCGCCATATCGACGACACCATACCAGAAGGTGATCGTGTCCCGCACCTTCTGAAGGGTGTCGGACCTACCGCTTTCAACGCCCTCGTCACGCACAACCCTTCGACGGTTTCTGACGTCGTCTCTGTATGCCAGCGTCTTGATACCTTGCAGTCAATCCGCCTGCGACCCGACTTCTCTGAGAACCCCCTGGCAAACAGCATGGAGCTCCGATCCATCATTCGAGCCATAATTAGTGAGGAATTGCAAACCCACACTTTACCTCCTTCTAACAACGTTCCCGCTCAACCCGCCTCTAGCGATCTGCGTGGCAATATTAGGGAAGAAATGCCAGCGTTTCAAAGCACTCACCGTGCTCCACCATGCCCCCAACCCGCTTCGTATGCACAGATCGCTTCAATGCAACCCTCGCCGTCTCAAGTACCACCACCTGTGCCTGATCATGAACATCTCGCACCTCTAGTCGCCCGTCCACCGAACCCAACCTACCATTCTTCCTGGCGGGCCCCACGGCCTATTTGCTACTACTGTGGAATTCGAGGACACATTTCCCGGGTCTGTCGACGTCGGCAGCAAGGTGAACGTCGTGGATATGCCGCTTTTGAACGAAACGACGCATGTGCTCGAGGTTACTGCCGTTATGCCGACAGTCGTTCCAACCACCGATCACCGTCTCCTGTGTGCATTTCCAACACGACCAACAATACACGTGCATCCCGACCACGCTCCCCTTCGCCACTCCGACGCTCTGTTTCATCACTTCGGCCTGTCTCTCAACTGGCTGCCCAGCGATCAGAAAACTAAACAGTGCAGTTTTTGAAGGAAAAACTGCATCGCGGCGAAATGACCCAAGTCCTCCTAAACGACCATCAAGCATGTTATTGGTAACTGTGCAAGGTGTGCGGTTGTTGGCTTTGGTGGACACTGGAGCAACTATTTCAGTTATGCATGCCGACTTGTATTCTCGATTGCGGAAAGTGAAGACACCCTACCTTAAATTATCTTTGATTGGGGCCAATGGAGCAATAATTAGACCATCGGCCCAATGTACAGCGCGTGTCTTCATTGATGGTATTCGTCATCACATCACCTTCGCTGTCTTAATTTCATGTGCTCATGAACTAATTTTAGGTTGGGACTTTCTCTAATCAGCATTTGCATTAATTTCTTGCCGTCAACGTGTAGTCGAAATGACCGAGACCGATCACTGCAGCGAACGCGTCGACGAAAAACAATTGCGTTTCTTCACAGCTTCTGAATCCATACTGCTCCCGGGTCAAGGGCAACTCATCACCATCACTTCTCCGAATATTGCCAATGGTGACGTCCTTATCACCCCTTCCAGCAGCTGTCTAGCTCGCGGCGTAGTAGTCCCCTCCGGCCTGGTGCGGTTCAAAGACAGTGCTGCGATAATCCTTGGCCTGAACCCTACCCCTGAGCCTGTCCTCCTACCCCAAGGTAGTGCAGTGTCATGTTATGTGGATACCCAAGCGGTATCTTTGGTCTCTCTCGACGCCTTGACAGCTCAGCCACAACAGGACCAGTCTGTTACTTCCTCCTCCTTTGCTCCCGGGATAAATCCTGACCTTTCTGCTTCTCAACGTGAGGCGTTGCTATATTTGCTAACGAAACACCAGGCCTCCTTCGACGCCAATGCTTCGGCACTAGGACAGACCACAGTTGCGCATCATCGCATCGACACTGACGGTCAAACTGTTGTACGCTGTCGTCCCTACCGAGTCTCCTTGGCCGAGCGCAAAATCATCGAGGAGAACGTGACCGATATGCTAAAAAGAAACATCATACGACCCTCTACCAGTTCTTGGTCACCACCCGTTGTGTTGGTACAAAAGAAGGATGGATCGGTACGATTTTGTGTTGATTACCGCGCGCTTAACAAGATTACCAGAAAGGATGTATATCCGATGCCCCGTATAGATGATGCACTTGACTCATTGCAAGGTGCCCAATACTTCTCCATCCTTGACTTTCGGTCCGGGTATTGGCAAATACCGATGGACGAAGCAGCCACAGAAAAGACCACCTTTCTACGCCGGACGGTCTTTACGAGTTTAACGTAATGCCATTCGGCCTATGTAATGCTCCCGCCACCTTTGAAAGGATGATCGACACTGTTCTTCGTGGCCTCAAGTGGAAAACTTGTCTATGCTACCTCGATGATATAGTCGTGTTTTCTTCCACTTTTGCTGATCATCTGCAACGCCTAGATCAAGTGCTCACATGCCTCTCCAATGCTGGACTTCAATTAAACACAAAGAAGTGCCATTTTGGCAACACAGCCATAAAAGTTCTAGGACATCTCGTTAGTAAAGATGGCATCCAGCCCGATCCTGACAAAATTTCCGCAAACCTCAACTTTCCGCGACCCTTTCGCACTAAAGAACTACGCAGTTTCCTTGGACTCGCATCGTACTTTCGTCGCTTCATTCGCAACTTTGCCACTATTGCCGCTCCTCTCCACAAGCTCCTTGCCAGTACCGGTTCCTTCGATTGGAATGATTAATGCGAAGCCTCATTTCAAGAACTCAAGCAGGCACTGACATCCCCACCGGTGCTTGGTTATTTCGATGACAGGGCACCTACGATATTACACACTGACGCTAGTGGACAAGGAATCGGCGCCGTACTCCTCCAGCGTGACCATGCCTTTCGCGAGAAAGTTATCGCGTATGCAAGCCGCACTCTGACCTCTGCAGAGAAGAGGTACTCGATAACCGAACAAGAGTGCTTGGCTGTTGTCTGGTCCATCCAAAAATTTCGTCCGTACCTACATGGTCGACATTTTACTGTTGTGACAGACCACCATGCTCTTTGCTGGTTGTCCACAATCAAAAACTTGTCGGGACGACTTGGCCGCTGGATTCTCCGATTACAATCTTATGACTTTGACGTCATCTACAAGACTGGAAGACAACATCAAGGTGCCGACGCTTTGTCACGATGCACTTTGCCGCTGTTTTCGGTGCACGTCACACCCCCTTGTCAAATTTGCCATACGGAGGACACCTCGTCGATATCAGCCATTTCTTCCCTACCTTCATCCATCCGTCCGTCAGTACTTACTACTCCCCAGCGAGCCGATTCTTACTGCACTGACATCATCGGTCGGCTTACCGGCGCTTCATCTTCCCCTAATGCCAGGCTCCGGAAACAACTCCGATTATTCAAGTTGGAGGACGATGTGCTATATCGATACATTTTCCACCCGGAAGGCCACCAATGAGTTCCCGTCGTACCACGCGCACTACGCACTGATGTTCTGCGCGCTTCCCACGACGACCCGACGTCAGGACACTTGGGCTACTACAAAACATACGAGCGCATCCGCAGTCGATTCTTCCGGCCAGGTCTTTCCACGACGGCAGCTAAATATATCGCCTCGTGCGCACTTTGCCAACACCGCAAACGGCCCACAACTGCTCCAGTCGGGACCCTACAACCACTTCCTTGTCCATCAGAGCCGTTCTCTGTCGTCGGAATTGACCTCTTCGGGCCCCTCCCAATTACATCAGACGGCAAGAGATGGATCGTCACCACCGTTGATCACTTGACCCGGTACGCTGAGACGGCTTCGATCACTTCAGGAACTGCTTCGGAAGTAGCAACTTTCTTCTTGAATGCCATTTACTTACGTCGCGGAGCCCCCCGTGTTTTTTTGAGCGACCGGGGCAAGGCATTTCTTTCAAGCGCGCTCAGAGAAGTTCTTCAAGCATCAAAAACAGTTAATAAAACAACATCTAGCTATCACCCGCAAACCAATGGCTTAACGGAAAGATTTAATCACACGCTGTGTGACATGCTGTCCATGTACATCCGACCGGACCATCGCAATTGGGACGCCATACTTCTCTTTGTCACGTATGCATATAATACGTCAGTTCAACAAACCATAGGCTATTCTCCATTTTTCCTAGTATACGGACGCCAACCGACATCACCACTCGACGTTTCATTCTTTTCTGGCCCCGTCAACTCTTCACCATTCGTTTACGACTAGTTTCTGTCCCGTGTTGCTCGATGCCGTCGTCTTGCCCGTGTAAACACCGAAGCTAGCCAAGAAGATCGCAAACATCGTCACGATGCCACTCACCGCGTCGTTCTCTACCGCCCTGGCGACGATGTACTTCTGTGGACTCCTGCGCGAACGCCTGGCTTATGCGAGAAGCTTGAGTCACGCTATCTTGGCCCCTACGAAGTTGTCGAACAGACCTCACCGGTGAACTACCTTGTCACACCTGTTCATGTCCCCACTGACCAACGCTGCCGCGGGACAGAGATTGTGCACGTTTCGCGCCTCAAGCCCTATCGTATGCGTTCCCCAGCGTAATTCGCGGCCACGTTGGCCGCTTCCATCGACGGGGGAAATTAGTGTAGGAATTCATTGAACGTCATCTTCCTCATCTGTCAACAACCATCATCAGTCTTCGCCCTGTTCTTCTTCTTTATCGGCGCCATCTTGCTGTTGCTTGAATAAAGCGTCAGCTGAACCGTTGTATTTCAATATATATATATACACACACACAAAGGGGCACTTGTCATTGCCATTCGACAACAGGCATGTGTTGTCGACGAAATAATAATCAATCAATCAGTGTTGTTGCCCCATTGAAGGGTACGCAATACAGGAACGCACGAGTTATCTGCTATAGTCCACTATACCAAAACCACCACGCAAGTGGCGACCTACAAAATAGCTTTTCGAGAGAAAAGAATTTGCCAATATTCCCACAATTACTTCGAAACCATGAAAAGGCTATTTCATGTGCTTTCTCACTTAAAAGTTGTATCTATTTCGATATCTCCAACACCAGTTGTTTATGCGAGCCCCAGCGTAAAGAGGAAAGAAGGGATTGTATATAGTGCTGTCTTAGAATGACTGAATATAGACCATTTTAGGGCCCATTCATCACTAATGCAGTGCGGCACGAAGAGCTGTGAGCCCCACTGTCGTCGATGTCGTAAGGTGGGAGGTCCCGATTGTGATTTTTGTCACTTTTATTGGTATCACCACAGATGCAGTCGTATTGTTTTGTACGTGTATTCAGCTTTGGTAAATCTCGTATAACAAGCACAGCAAGCTGCTTAAGAGCAGATGAAGACATATCTGCTTTGTGTATTGAGTTTTCTATGTGTATTCAACCTTGGTAAATTTCATATAACAAGAGCAGAGCAAGCTGCTTAAGAGCAGATGAAGACATATTTGCTTTGTGTATTCAGTTTTGTACGTGTATTCAGCCTTTGTAAATCTCATATAACAAGTGCAAAGCAGCTGCTTAAAAGCAGATGCAGACATATCTACTTTGTTTCTGAATGCCAGGTATTGTTGCACAAACAGCAAAGGAGAAAATTAGAGTACCAGCTTGACACTTGCAGCAGCGTCTCTTTCCTCAGAGGCGCGGTGAAGGAGAAGTGAACACTCGGACGTAAATGAAGTAAGCATCTTTCAATGGTGAACGTTACAGCTTTCCGAAGAAACAATGTGAAGGAGAGGCTAGAGCTTGCGTGTAGAAAAAAAATAGCTTAGCATGTACACAGAAACGTCTGACGCCTGAGAGAACTACGCGCCCCTGATGAAGTCGCTCCAACTGGGAGCACTGCTTGCATCATTCTTCGCGTTGCATAGATGACAAGAAAATTACACGTCGCACTTGAGGAAACACGCCTGACCTATAAAGTTTATCCAGTCAGCAAGTTCGCTTTACTCGTTAGCTTGGCAGCGTTAAGAAAATAAAATTTGTGAAGACACTCAGCTGAATGTTATTCATCTTGTGAACAACATATTTATTGATAATTTTATTGGTGCTGACGTGTGAGAAAACAAAACTTACGAAGTTAATATTTGACAGCCATGCGAAAGACATTATAGGCTATCAAAAACATGCATCCCCTATATAATGAGAACTGCCAGACAATGCTGACTAGGAAAGCATAGGGGATGTCATTAGAAGTGTGTGTAATATAAATGTAAAGAAAAGAAAGTTTACGAAAAGAGAACTTCCACCGCTATCTTTTCTTCAATTTTACAATTTAAATACTTCCAATACGAGTGAGGAAGGATAGCTTTCTTCACATTCGCATTAGAAGAGCTTCTAATAAAATCACCTATACTTTCCTGGGCATCACTGTGGGCCAGTTTTTATTCTTATTGTGTCTAGCAAAGAAAACATGTCTTTAGAATGGCACTTCTTCCCTTCGCGTATCTCTTTAGGGCAGAAAGAAAAGAAAAAAAACAATTTTTGCGTGTGCAAATAAAACATAATCAGCATAATGAGATAGAAGGACAACGGCGCAGCACCATTTTCACAAGTGCGTCGTCTTAAGTATGGGTAGCCGAAAATTTGACGTTTCTTTTGAAAAAAAACTTTGGCAGATCCCACGTACCTTGGGAATCGATGCTGTGTGAAGCATGCGCATGATAGCTGACTGTTGTAATTTTTTATTAGGCGATACGTTATGAAATTGCGCTTAATATATATACAAGTGGACGCACAGAGGTGCGTTAAACATGATAATAAGGGTTGCAGCGCGAGCACGAATGTGCTAGAAAAAACAGACGAAAGTCGAGGTATGGAAGGCAAAGAGGACAACACGAGCGCTGTTTTTTCTAGCACATTCGTGCTCGCGCTGCAACCCTTATTATCATGAACTCAAACCAACTAGCCCAAATCGCCATTCTTCTTCAGTGCGTTAAATAGTCGCTTATGTTTTTTTGTCAGCAGGTGTTTGCAGTTGCGCAATGATCCCAACAGCAACATGCCTATTAGCAACACCAGAAGCGGTAAACTGACATTAAGCGCTGATGCTTGCGAGGATTGTAGCCCTGGACGCCGCTACATAAACAAACTTAGGCGAACGACACCTGACTACAACTGATGCTTATGTAATGTTTATTAAATTTGAAAGCCAGCTCGGCAACCGCAATGGGCGTTTCACGAACATTAGGGTCTATTTGAAAGGTAGTTCTGAGACCTGGCATGGATTAGTGGGAGAATACCTAACTGCCACGTAGAATGCTAAGGTTTCATTTCTGCTGGGACAATGACATTTATTTTTTGAATTCGTCCACTCAGCACTGCCGATGTCAGTTTTTCGTTAACAACCAAACATTACAATTGCAAATGTGTGTTTTCGCCTTCCCTGTGTAGGTACAAACTGTCTAACACCGGCGGCACATACCAGCATGCCAGTGGGACATACCCGCTCCTGGGTCTGTGCCATTGTTTTTTTGGAAAGCGTTTGACGACGTACGCGACTGTATTGTGACGATATTTATGTCATAACCACGGAGTCGTATTCGCCAAACCATTTCATCCTGCATTACTAGTTTTGGTTTACCCCAAGCTATGAAGTGATCATGAGAGCACCGCGACGTACGCGGCTAGATTAGATAGATAGATAGATAGATAGATAGATAGATAGATAGATAGATAGATAGATAGATAGATAGATAGATAGATAGATAGATAGATAGATAGATAGATAGATAGATAGATAGATAGATAGATAGATAGATAGATAGATAGATAGATAGACAGACAGACAGACAGACAGACAGACAGACAGACAGACAGGCAGGCAGGCAGACCAGATAGATAGATAGATAGATAGATAGATAGATAGATAGATAGATAGATAGATAGATAGATAGATAGATAGATAGATAGATCGATAGATAGATAGATAGATAGATAGATAGATAGATAGATAGATAGATAGATAGATAGATAGATAGATAGATAGATAGATAGATAGATAGATAGATGCTCAAAGTGCCTACAATATGCAAAGAAATCCTTCGTATTTGAGAGAGCAATTGTTTAGTAACTTACGCGTGAACTTTCATGCCTACTGGTATTGTCATTTCATCAATTTCTCATCGCTTCAGCCATTATTCTTCTCTTGGACGTCCAACACGCGTGCTGAAGCATAGGATAACTCGAGAAATGCGACACCAAACAAATCTTGAAACGGAGTCATCTCACGTTCAGCTACGTTTTGTTATGGGAAACGCCTTATGTCGCCTGCTGACAGGAGCAGACTATCAATCAAAGGAAGGAAGACTGCAGAATTTGTAATCAGCTGGAGTGCCGGAAATGAGAAAAAATATAGGAACTCTTGAACACTTTAGATCTTTATGCCAACATGGCAAAGTTCTACCATTAGTTTTTTTTTTCTTTTCAGAACAATCTGGTAAGGTCATTGTAGAGTTGGAATTCCTTAGATGTTTTTTTTTCGTCCTGTCTCTCCCTTTTCTTTTTCTTTTAGCCCTAAGGCTGCTTGAAGTTTGGAACGATTGATGTCACAAGCATGTATATACACAAAAAAGTCGCAACACTGCGATGGGCGTTATAGTAATGGTGATTGATGCAAATATGTCTCCAAGAATGACAAAACGTTGTGTGCCAGTGACAGGAGACTTTAAAGGTCCTTGCATGAAGTATTGTTTCTTTTTTTCAGCTTAGTTTTCTTTGTTGTGCTTGTTAAGAACACTAAATTTTGGTGCACTGAGCTGTCACATCATTAGAATCAACGGCAGCACTTTCTTGTGTTGTGTGTTCCATCAAAGCACCTAAGTAACGTACGCCTCAAACACGGCAACCTTTTTGTTTTAGATTATTCAACACTAACGAGCTAACACGAATGAGCTAACATGAGTAAAAAAAGTGCCCAATGAAACACTTCTATTCCGTAATCCTGTGGAATAAATAAGTATGACTGTCTATAGACCTTCTGTAAAATCTGCTGCCATCTAGCGGCCGCCGCGCGCATTTCCGCCATGTTGAAGGCGAAGTGTGCTCCGCCTACGTATCAACCATATGTATCAACATGTGGCGGCTGATAGGAATGCAAAGCCGACATATTTTTGTGTTTCGTGTTGCTCAGATTGAGTAAACTGGGATGGTAAAAAAAAGGGTTTGCAGTGAAGTTAACTCCCAAGTTGCTAGCTTTCCTCTCGGCAGACGGAAAGCAGCAGATTGTTTTGTTGTTACGGCTACTGCTTACGACTGACGCCGTGTTTGCGTTTGCCGTTTTTAATAGATACGGGGTGTAACATGTATCCGCACTCAACTGTAAACACTCTTTTGTATCATGCCGCAACGGGACTGCTTTGAGGGCGTGTGCCTACAGGCACAGAAAAACCATATTTATCTCCAACCTTCAAAGCGGCATCGCAGTGACTCGCTCGTGCTTGCGCTACGGTATACATTACATTATTACATTTCGATAATAATGGCATTTTAGACAGGTAGCTCGTGCGGGTCATCGATTTTCTGTGAACCCACGGATCGTGCTGCAGTGTGCTGCTTGTAGTTTTTTGTGTGTTTGTCTTTTTTTATAGTAGAGTTTAACCAGGTAGCCCTGCATGGGACGCTTTGCGCTGGTGTGCTAAGTGTCCGACATATTCCTATTTTTCGAGCCTATTTTTCAAGCCTATTTTTCAAGCAGTAATTCAGAGGCGTGGCCTGAATGTCCTGACACCTCTTCCCCTTTTTGTACTTTATACTCGCACACACGAGCATATTAGGTTCGCCTAAAATGTGACCCTCCTTCGTAGAAATTCCCCTCTGTGTGCTATGAACTGTTAACAGATACACTCTTAAAAAGTTATTAAAAGGTTTCATCTGCAAGCAAATAGGTAGTATCTGTAGCGCCTATTACCTTTATTTGACCATTATTAACTTTTTGCTACCTGTTTACTACCTATGTTAGTAAACAGCTATAGTAACTGGAATGAAAGAGGTATTAGCCAGATATCGAGCAGAGTCGCTGCCTGGCGGCAACTGGCCAAAGTGGTGAAGTGTGGACTACTCCGTGCGTCGTCTGCTAGCCACGTCGTGTTTCTATGTGCGCACACGTCATGCACGTTCCCAAAATGTGGTTTGTCCGGTCATGTCAGCGCGAATGTAACTGTTTCTACGTATGCCTGAAACGACGTACGAAAGCATTTGCTCTTGCTCGGCTGCTAATGCATTGTAGTAGAATCGGCGAGTGCAACTTTTCAGGGAGCTGTTTACTGTCGTCGTACCCTCCATTCACCAGAATCATTTCAGAGTGGGTGCCACTTTCTGTCTCAAGCTCATCGCCAAATGCTCTTCGTATCCTCCCCAACATGAGCACTAATAAATGGTGTGTGAGTGCAACGTTTTATAGATACTAAGGTTGTAAAAAAAAAAAAAACCTCGGTCATGCATTTGCGTGCTGTTCATAGGTGTACAACTACGGCACTGTAGTGACTGTTGTTTATCGATAATGTGAGGAGCTTTGTTTGTGTTTCTCAGGCCATGGTACCAGTACACAGAAATATTACTGTCACATAAACTGTGACACTATTTAAACTGGACTCAAAGCAGAGTTACCGAGCGCAATCATGTGCTCGGATTGAAGAACGATTCAAAGAGCCCAAACATCTAAAAATCATTCAGATGACATGCCTTATAAGTAATGTCAAATAATTTCACTAAAATTTCATCTTTTTTACATTGTCTGCAGTGTCTGTGTCGCGTTGTTAGTAACCGATGGAAAGCAGTGATCACTTTTTATCTGCAAAAAAAAAAGAAATATGTTTGTCCCATTAACCACGCCTTCATTGTAGCACTGTCATGCACGTAATTCATCGATAAAAGTTTTTTGCATGCTGAACTGTTATACAAGATTTTTATATTTTTACTGGTGAACATGATCGCACACGAGCTAAACGTAGTGCAGCGCAAAGCGCCGTCAGTCACTAAGCTTTCCTAAACTTATCGATTATCCCGCAGTTTATGTTGAACAGAGTGAGAGAAAAAAAACATAAGCGTATAAGGTGCGAACGCTGATACTGTGCTAATCGCACAGATATGCGGGCTTTTGTACGATGTTTTTCTCTTATTTTGTAGTATGCAGATGAGAAAGATGTAAATGAGTAGTTCAGTCACGCTACAGCAGTACATTGCATGCGGAACGCCAGCTAACCACGTACAAACAACACAGCAAAGGCGTGATTTAGTGCGAAAGCGTGAAGAGGGTCACCCAGTGCGAGCATCCCTATGAAAGGCAGAATGCGCTTTGCTCGCGGGTAATATTAACGTTGCATAGGCGTCGTGCATCGATTTAGTATAGAAGAGTGCAGATATTAACAGCAAACTGTAATCAACGCATTTTATCCGCTGACATTCGGCTCGACGGCACGCAACGAAGCGCCGCTGCGTGAATTTGTATACGTGCCGCCGACTGCTGATTCGCACTTTCGCGCAGATGGTGCTGCCACCTATAGCCCGATCTCGCCGCGAATACTAACAGCAGCCATTACGAACTTTTTCGCCCCATTACTACCTTTTTGTACCCGATTGTTCGCTGTCTAATACAAAATACTAGAAGATACCTATTGTGATAGTTTATGAGAAGAATTGTCTCGACGTATCATCTTTAAAGGGAAAAATGACGCAGACGTTATTCATGAACCAAGAAATAACATATTGTTTTCAATTACGGAACTTGTATTTGTAAGCGTCATTCAGATATTTTCGAAATGAAGAAGTACAAGTTAGCGAACCGTAAGCAAGTTCTACACGTTTTGTAATAAACAACTACAACAAACTCATCAATTTACGCAAATTAACAAGATAGGTGAAGCAAAATTAATTAGATGACCCCAATTAATCCAGAGTTTCTCAGTACGGCGTGTTTCCAAATGATATTGATGGTCATTTGGCGCTTAAGACCCGACAAACGATTATTATCTTTTACCCACTGATATATTAGCAGTGCGAAACATTGAAATGCACTGAGACAGTGTAATGAGTTGCGTACCTTGTTTTCCCCTCTGTACATGTTACTATTTTGTGGTGCCTTTATAATAAATAGATATGACATATAGTTTCTCTTAAATATGGTTGAATAAATGTCTTGTGCTACGTCCCTAAACTGACGTAACTAGGTAGTATGATAAACTCTGGGCTCACAATTTTTATAATTCCTCCTGAAACACAAGTGCTCCCCTGTGCCAGACACACGTCTTCAAAGTAGGAGCTATATATACTCCACGCTTACTTCGTACTGTATCGTAGTGAACTTGTCAGGTCTATGTATTTTTAACATTCATGGCCCATCTCAAGATTAGCCAAAGTTGTGTAGTAATGACACATGAATTGACCGACATTAGCAATGGAGAAACAATGTAGCAAAATTAACAGAACAGTATCGGTTACTACTTTTTTTCAGACCTTTAAAAGTTGATTTCCATGGTTGGTAGCGGCTAGGGTAGTAACAGTTACTAAATGCTGCAGTAACAGCAAAAGTAGTAAATGTTTACGCCCTCGCCGTTACTAACTGCGCTTACTACCAGGGTTGTAAAATATGTGACAAACCAATACTACCCCAAGTAAGTACTACTACTTTTTCAAGAGTGTACTTATTGTGTGCGGGGCCTTTTATTTTAAAAAAATGCTGTTCCAGGAAGTTTGTTACACTATACTTTGAGTGAGCTACCACTTGTTACGTGCTGAGGCCGTCTCGCAAGCATTTATTCGGTGGAGAAGTGCGTAGCCACAACAGGTCGAAATCATCAGGTACCAGCATGCCTCGAAAGTGACGACTTAACCGCGAATATTAATGACATATCATGTTAATCACGAGTACATGTCCTCCAGAGAACAACTGTCATTGCTGTATGTGATGAGTTTTTGGTTGTTAATGTCTACGTATCACTGTAGTCATTTTCTGGCAATGATTATGTTGTCCTTACTTGACATATTTCATTTTGTAATACCGATTTCATACTTTATGAGAAGACCAAACCAGAACCATATTTCAGTCATTCCGTTTAATGGGAAGTCTCAATTAGGTATACTTCCTGTATGAGATATGGGAAGTTTTTACGCTAAGGCGATCAATCCATTTCAAAGCGGCATGCTTTGTATAAGGGACGTGATACTTTCAACGTTCCGTATCCTTCTAATGCAAAGTCTCGTGTGGGAGCCCTTGGATACTGTCAAGCACGTCCAGTTATTCAAGTCTGCGGTATATAATGGCTTTACCACAAATGAAGCTTTTGTAATCCGCAGCTTTGTGAACGTGCAGGACGAATGATAATAGAATCGTATTAGTTATCACGTATCGATATTCTTAGTAGTAGCAGCTTATCATTCTATATTTATGATAAAATTATTTTAACTATTTTTACTTTCATATTTAGAAACTTGTATGGTGTTGGATACAGAGGGAATTATATTGCATGGTTGCGTGTACTTTATTGACTATTCAATCCGATGTTTCTTGGGCTGTTTATCATTTTTTTATTTGTAAGTGAAATTGAGCATACTAGATTTTTTTGTGCATATTGCATGCACTAAACACTAAAATTATGAATAAATGATGAACAAATGAGAACGTCAAAATATCTTGCGATATTTTTAAATTTCCAAAAGGGGCTACTTTTTGTCCTCTGAAACTTCACGATTCCTGGCGTTTTTTTATTATTTTATTTGATAGTGGTTACGAACACCAGCGGCGGACAAGCGGACAACTACCGTACGCAACCTTTGCTGTGATCTCATAACAGATTTCACTGCATAACAGGCAATATTAAGTGCAGAACAATAGCAGAAAGTGCAGTTAACCTACAGTGGGGCACATGTCCCCCTTTTCTGTCTGCAAAGAATTTTTTCCCACATCAATAGTTGCAATTGGCACTCATATCTTATTTCGACGTTCGTAATCTAAAAAAAAAAATGTTCACCATGCTTTCGAAAGGTGGATGCAGTGTTTCAATGGCATTGAATTTCGGTAAGTTTTTTTATGACAGCTTATCAATTTTCCTCTTCAAGTAGGTAGAAGCTATCACTGGAAATTCTGAATGGTTTCTTTTTCTTTTTCTGGTTTTTCAGTAAGGCGATTTTAGTTGACACCTATCACGTGGTTTTGTATATTTGCCCAAAATCTTGACCGCACAATGCATTGGAACAATCCCCTGTGAAATCGCTTTGCTCGTCCCTCAGTACGACTGCTGTTATTGATCACGTTATTTTAGTCAAGTATAAGCAAGAGCAGTACTCGACAATTTCGACAAGAAAAACAAAGACAACCAAATGAACAAAAGGAAACGAAAAAGAAGACTGGTGCTTGCGGTGAAGTAAGCTTTACAACAATAGGCCACCTCCAGGTGGTGTTCTGTTCGAATGAGGTCCACACAACTTTCCTCTTCACAACTTGTGAACTGATACACTGTGCCACTTACTTCGGCCATTTCATTCCAATTGCCCGTTGATGCAATCGTGAGATGGTGCCTTCATGACACAGAGGGCCAGCGTTTTGCCACTTTTTGTAAACACTCTCAGAAGTCAGTGGGAACTTGTGAGAATGTTCCTTGTTTCCATTAAACTACTGGCTTCATTTTGATGAAACACCCTTTACATACTGTTTCTTTGTAGCTTATATTGATATACCACAGCCGATTTTTATATCATCAAGTCAATAATGTAGGCTAACCGACGAAGGGTCAATCATTCGTGTACATCTGTACTCTTGGCCTAATACCGATAATGTTTGTACACTTAGCAGGCATAGCACAACACTCGCTTGAGCTCGGATTAATTTGAGAGTTACAACAAGACCTGCTTTGCGCGCACAATTCACTGAAGAAGATTCATTTGGCTTCGAGCAAAGGTGACTATGTTCTAGATATGTCTGAATTTGGCCAGTCTAGCAGTGGACGATGCGTTTTGAGTGTTAAAGATACCGTGAAAACGGGCATCGGCAAAGGACGACAATAAATCCACGAAAAAGAGGAATTCGGCAAGGGATATGCGGCATTTAGCATATTTCTCGAACGCACAAAAATACTACACATACTCATAATTTGTAGGACCAAGTTTATATTATTTTGCTAAGCAGAGATGTCTTAATGAGAAATGGTTTGTGATTGACTAATAATTCTTGTACAAGTGTCGATTGGTCTTTTTGTGCAGATCCATGCGTGACCTTACGCGGGTCTGCGGACAGTTTGAGGGAGCTGTTTTTGCTGTGTACTTATGTACCATTTGTGTAAACAACAATACAGCTTGGAAGTATCAGTTTAAACTAGGTTCGGGATGGCAGCAGCATTCAGTTAGCATGATAACAGTATTGTCTCTACATTTGTTATAACTGGCAAAACTGCACAGTTTCTTCAATATTTTTATATGGTACCGATGTTACAAAAAAAAAACTGGAAACTACGTACCAATAGGTTATTTTTCTACTGTTGGGTCCAGCGGTTCCAGAAATATTATACATAAAACATCGTTAATTATCTTACAAGCGAACGTAATGACTTGGTGGTGTGAAAAATAGGTAGCGTTGGAATCAATGGCAAAATAAATTAGAGCGGTGACGCAGGGCTGACATGGCTAGAAATCTACGTGTCGGAGCAAGTGCCTTGGGTACAAGAAATGGTCATGTTTTAATTAGGTGCCGCAGGGCCACCGCGAAACCCCAAGGCTTTGTTACATATAACAAAGCCCTGCTTAATTTCCTATGCACCGACCAACAAAGCGCCGCAGATGAGAGAGAACCACCATTCGCAGCGAAGATAAAGTAATTTTAGGTTGCTCGTTGTCTTTTTTTTTTCGTTTTCCCGCGCCAATGTAACTTTGAAGTCTACCGAGATGAAGCAACCCGTATATGAAGTTTTGGCGAAGTTTTCTTGAGAGACCTCATTAAGGTGTGAGGCCAAATAGAAAACGCTTTTCTTTGTGTCCTTTTTTTCTTTTTTAACATGTTTGCGAATCACCCAGTCATTTTGTTGCTTAATGTTTCTGTCTACGCACTTTCTTTGGAAAGGTACAAACAAGCACAAATGTTAAGCCACCCGTCATCTATGAAACCAGAATTGATAGTGCCAGTTCGTATTTCTTGGTTACTTAAAAATTATAAAGAGTGCCAAGATGTCACAGTGCTCTGATAGTACTACCAACACATCATATTTAATCGTAAAACTCACAGGGTTCTCCCCATGCGTTCGTAAAACGTCGTACGTGTGTTGTTTACGCTCAAGAACTAATATGTGAGCCTGCAGATAATTAAATTTGCTTTGTTTTACGCTGTGTCATTGCAATATTGACAACAAAGGTACATTTTAGATTTTTAAGCAAGTTGGTATAGAGCCTGGCGTCCACACTGAACAAGATTGCCTCACTAATGATCGGCACCGCATCGTGAAAGCATTCACTTATAGTCATGCTGCAAAGCAAGCTAGAAAAAAAAATGACGCGTTCGTGGCCGAGCAAAGTAACGCAAGTGAATAGTCCAGAATAGTACTGGTGATAAATATCGAGGGCAAAAGAGAGAGACATAGAGAGAGAATTTATTCGAGATATGCAGAGAGGTCGGCCTGAGCTACAGTTTCCGCTGGACTACTATACTGTACACAGGGAAGGGGAACTATCGAGAGTTTTAGAACTATCTATCAGCTTGCGTAAGTGCTGCTTCTCTTCCAAAGCTTTCTTTGTTTATTTTCTCAGGACTGACGGTTTTTGGTACTTTTACGTACTCGAACAATCAGAACTTTATTTCCAATGTAAATTTTGCACTAAAACTTGGCACACATTAAATCTTGCCGCCTCCTGCCACAATATTTAATATGGTTGCCTGCTATGCGAAACTACCTATTGTTATAGTGAATATTTTTCTAGTTATTTATTCACTATATTTTATTATGCATTTTTCTTCGCTTTACAAGCACAATTTTGGTTAATTGTACAAGCCCAAGCATTTTTTATATTCCTACAAAAGTATTTCGTTTTATTATTGAGTAGAATTTGGCTAGGAATGTTGGCGTAAAGCGCACTTTTAAGGAGTTTTTTACTTATAAAAAAGTAGCAAAATTAGCACTGCTTTTACGCTGACCTAACATCAATAAAAGTATGCGTTTTATGATGTAGACAAATAAATCTATAGGGCTTAGTACAAAAAAAAATGCGGGCACTTGGTTTCATACATCTATTCAGGTTGAACAGTCGAGTAGAGGTCAGGGTAATGCTACAGAGTCTACGGCTTGTAAAACGTAAATTATCCTATAATAACTAAAAAATTTGATACTATTAAAGTGGAACACTATGGTGCCTACGTTAGAGGTCCATTTACACAGCCTGTGACTTTAACGCGAGAGGCATCGTGGAGGAAAACTATTGCGAACGATCGCGGAAACAGCTGTGCGACAGATCAAATTAAACTTATGTGCGCGCAGCCAACGCCTCCTCTTAGATTAGCTTTTGAGGATAACATCTATTGTTGCGCAGTAATGTGAACGTGGGCGCACTAGATTTTATGGCAAACTATGGACGTTTGCATCCTAAGAATGAATATAAGCTCAACCAGCTTGGCCGCGCTATGGAGGAAGTAGTTCAGAAAAATCGGCACGTGTGGTGATGCTCAGATGGTATGCAAGGCGAATACAAACGATGCAAGAAAGATGTTGCAACTTGGTCGTGCTGGATTGATGTTACGCGATAAACACTCCGACTGCCTGCCCCTTCGGTATACTTCAAAAGCGAAACGATCCAAATCCTCCCCTGTATTGAATGTCGGCTGGCGAGAATGACGCTGAGGCGCATAGGTGCAAATAGCAGCTCAAAATACATTTTTGGAAGAAAGAATTACAACAAAAAATTTCTTATGGCTGTTGCTGGTATGCTGGTGCCTCAAATATAGTTTCAGCAAACCACTGAATGTTGCCTTTATGATTGGCTATTCATAGTTACTGTGCCATAGAAAAAAAAGTGACCACGATCAGACGCGCATTTCGCACACGTGGTAGTTCTTTTGGCTTTTAGGAGTGAAGCTCCTAAAGATCTCACCATGTCCGTCATCGTCGTAGGTACCCCGCTTGCCTAAACACAGGTGGTGTTCATATCGCAAACGGAGTGTTCATAGCACACATACAGTTTTAAAATAGATTGTACTCTGTCAAAGCATTTGTCCGTCTTTATACTGTATAGTCCGTGACTTCAACATAGACATCATGGACCTTAGGATCAAGCTTCACCCCATCATCAGCATTCACCTCGTGCATCTGCAGCTATTTTTATTCTTAGGCTACCACCGACTATGCAGGCGCAGCTGCTGCGAAACTATCTGATGCTGGTGGCGCTACTTGGCGGTGAGGAAAGTGACGCATGGTGCGTGCTGTCAGGGCTCGCGAGGACGGCTTTAGAGACGACCACTCAAGTGCGCCACTACGGAAGACCTGTGCGTCTCTGCTCGTGCTTAAGCATCTGTACGAGCATGATGCCGAAGGTAAGGGGATTCCGAAGAGCCAAGCTATAGATGCGAAACGACAACAGGCGTGATGTGCGGAATACGTTAATGCGTGTGAAACACGAAAAAAAAAAAGGGTGCGCATAAGCCGTAACAAATTTACACTCCCAATACCAATTATAACTACTACACATAGCAGCTCATCTTCACTTGCAGGAGTTCAGCGATGTTTTCGCGGTCTCGAGGTTTCACTACCTGCCGAACTTCTTTTTTTAACGTTCGCTGAAGTGAGATTGCACACCATGACTTCTCTCTCCTCTTTTATTAAAGGAAGGTTTGTACTCTGTTGAGTTTGCTTTCGACTGCTTCCTTCTTTTATAAAGATAGGGACTTTACTCTGATTAAGCGTCCTTTTGCGATGACTTGGTTATTAGAATTATGTGCACTGAAATTTAAGCTAACCGAAAAAAAAAAAACAAGGAAGTCGCGAAGGTTACCGTTCTGCCTGCTTCCCATAACATCTTTTATCATTTTATATTAGATAGATAGCAGTATATATATATATATATATATATATATATGCCGTTTTGAATAGCTGTACACTGACTCATTATTTAATAGTGGCACTCATGTATCATCACTTTTATGTGGTCAACAGTGCATTACCGCGTTCGTGATTGACATAAAGTCTGTAAATCTGTGCCTTGAGTGGCGGAAGAAACTTATGACTTGTTTTTCTTCAGCGACGTTGGTAAAGACTGCGCATGAATGAAGTAGGAACAAAACATTGTTGTTATTATACGGCTACGTGTGTGGCTGTTACAATTCACACAACATGAAAAAGCCGGTCAAATATTTGTCCCTTGAACACTTATGACAAGCAGGAGAAGCAAAAGTAGACATCTCTTGGCAGGAAGAAAAAATAGTTTTTGTGGTTTTCTATAACATACGGAGCATTAGAAAATTGCGAAATCCTTAAGAGTTCAACGTGATAGCGATGTCCCGTCCCCAAAGCGTACTTTAACCACGGAATGCATATTTTTTTATTGTATGATGGTGTTCGAGAAGTTTAAATTGTGCATTACTACAATGTAATAGATAAAGTTGAAAGTGGCTCGTGTCTTTGAAACTGTTTCATAATACTGTGTTCTGTGTAATGGGTAGCATGCTGTGAACAACGAGTGATTATGCGCGTGAAATCTTTTCGACCTTGTTATGCACCCACTACGCGCATTTCAGGGAATACTTGCAGCAACAAGTGCGCCTTTTGTAATGAGTTGCCGCCTTTAAACCATGAAGGCCTTATGATAATTATATGCTCTAGCACCTGATGACAATGTACGCATGTATTACGCAATATTACTGCGACATTACATGTTGCATTGTGTTCCGCCGTGGTGGTCTAGTGGCTAAAGTACTCGACTGCTGACCCTCAGGTCACGGGATAGAATCCCGGCTACGGTGGCTGCATTTTTAATGGAGTCGAAAATGCAGTAGACCCGTGTGCTCAGATTAGGGAGCACGTTGAAGAATTCCAGGTGGTCAAAATTTCTGGAGCCCTCAACTACGGCGTCTCTCATAATCATATGGAGTTTTGGGACGTTAAACCTCACATATCAATCAATCAATTACATGTTGCATTGTGAAGGCTGTATACAGGACGCGTATGTTTATACAGCATGAATGTAATTTTCGCTGCATTTCTACAAAAAGGAGGTTGTTTTGTCCGTATTTCTTAAGAGACGCCTGGCTGCGTGGCCGAACACCTTCTTGCCACGCACACCTTCCGTATTTCATCCGAGAAATATTTAGTATTTATTTGTTTGCATGTTTTTTTAATTTTTTGGCCACGCACAAGATGATGCTTTTTTGCTTACAAACAATGAATCCGACGCTGGAATTTCAGCGAAACAACTTCTTTACGCTGTCGCATTGTAATCTTTTCTTCAGTTATAATAAATGACCCCACCTGAACTTACTACTTGGCCTAAGCCATATAGCATCGAGCTACGGCGTTTACGCTTCCCAGACACTCTAAAAAATATTTATCGGGATTTAACGCCCCAACACCATCATATGATTGTGAGAGACACCGTAGTAAATGGCTCCGGAAATTTCAACCACCTGGAGTTCTTCAACGTGCAGCTGAATTTAGGCACATGGCGTCAGCCATTTTCGCCTCCATCGAAAATGCGGCCGATGGGGCCGGAATTTGTTGCCGCGACCTGCGGGTCAGCAGCCAAGTACCTAATAGCTGCTAGACCACCATGGCAAGTTACTCAGTATATATCGGGCAATCGATAGCTGAGATCACCTCCAATGAAACGCTTCGAGGTTGATAAAGAAAACTAAAACAATAGATTATGATATTTCCACGTCTTGTAGTTTTATTATCGCTCCGTTACACTCTGAGTGCCTGCAGTGTTTGCCTGCAGTGTCTGCAGTGTTTGAGAAGCTTCGGGACTACAGCAGACCGTTTTGTTAAGATTACGCGGGCTACATGAGCAATACAGAATATTCTGGACTTTACGTGGCCCCAGTGTGGTGGTCTAGAGGTTAAGGCACTCGACTGCTGACCCGCAGGTCGCGGGATCGAATCCCGGCTGCAGCCGCTGCATTTCTGATGGAGGCGAAAATGTTGTAGGCCCGTGTGCTCAGATTTGGGTGCACGTTGAAGAACCGCAGGTGGTCGAAATTTCCTGAGCCCTCCACTACGGCGTCTCTCATAATCATATGGTGGTTTTGGGACGTTAAACCCCACATACCAATTAATCAATCATGGAATTTACGTGGCCGCCAGCGATAACACCGGGGTATTCGACGGCACGTGTACGAATACCAACATGCTTCGCTGCTTGTTACTTGATCGGCGGCCGATGCTCTGTTTGCCACTATCAGTACCTGCGTCTTGCTGTAATCTGCCTATCCTTTTACGTGGCCACAAGTTCGGTCGAATAAACAGTTTAACCTGATAACGCAGTCTGTTTCCTTCGTCCACATCCCGACCCCGTGACGATGTGTTGCATCAGGTGTCGTTGATCCTCAAGATAGATATAGTCCTTCATCGACAGTGTGTATTTTTTGGAGTGAAGCTTAAGGTGTGGGCTGAGCATCCCGTCGTAATCGCATGTAGCCACCTCTCGTTAGTTCTTGAGCCAACCATGGAGGGCAGTACTTGTACATATAACAAAATGCATATACGCGACTCGCTCTCTGGTTTTCGTGCTGACCGGTTGTGCCCCCGCGATCTCCGACGACAGCGCAGCTCTGGATGACAGTTTCGACCTACGCCATCTCCTTCCGCCGACAAGAGTTCTCGCTGAGTGGTGCCCCGTCTTCGGACTCCTGCAACCGTGTCCATATTTTCTATCTTCTCTTTTCTTCTGGGTGTCGCTGTCTCTGCGCCACGCTCTCCCCCCCCCTTTATCTCTATACCTTTAATCCTATCCCTTTAATCCCTCCTTACCCCCATCCCTCGTGAGCTACTGTCGAGGTGTCGCACCTGATGCAGAAAGTTACGGGGCTCACTTTTCTCTTCTCTTCTCTTTAAGAATTACATAAGAAATGCATATACGCTGACAAATTCAAATGATACAACACTATAGGAAGTAACTTGTAGTATCAAAAATAATAAAAATCACAGCATATACATCGAGTGAATGGTTATGAGTGGAGCGAAGCATCCATCAGTCCGTCCGCGCTTCCATCCATCCGTTCGTTCTTGCTTCTGTGCATCCGTGTGTCGATCCGTCCATCCGTGCATACATGGGTTCATCCGAGCGTCCATCCGCCCGTCCTCTCATGCGTCCATCCGCGCGTCAGTCTGTCCATCCATCTGTCCGTCCGGCCGTCCATGCGCCCATCTGTTCATCCATGCATCCATCCGTGTGTCCATCCACTCATGCATCCATCTATGCGTCCATCCGTCCGTCTATGCGTCCATCCATGCGTCCATCCTTCCGTCCATCGAACAGACAGACGATGGGGAGACGCGGCCAGCGGATGATTCACGGTTTGCCGATGAAGAGTAGGATACACGCAAGGTGGGGGCGGCTCGCTTTCGAAAACGATAACCCGATGTGCGAGCACACAGGAAAATGGGAATGACGACATACGAAGACATTGGCGATCGCGTGTTCGTCGGTGGTGCCGTAGGCTAGGGGGCGCGGTGTAGTAAAATAAAGGCCGTTTTGGCGCGCGCGCGCGTTCAGAAGATCAGCAGATGGACAAGATTTCAGAGCAGCGAGCGCGCAAGGCGGTGGCGGTGGCTCGCACTCGAAGATGGAACCCCGATGTGCAAGCGTGTGAGGCCGAAGCGTGCCGTGAAGCTGCGTGGCGCCGCCGACAAGATCCCGGCGTACGGGAATGGGAGGCTGAAGCGGCGTGGCAGTGGCATGCGAACCCAGCTTCGCTCCACTCTTCATCATTCACCCCGTGGATGTGCTGTCATTTTTTTCTCAATATAGTGCCTTGGATAACAAAATAACTTGAGATCCAGTCACCAGATCGATTTATAAAGACAATCGAAGGCAATATTGTCATAATAAACCCATGTATCACTGCCCGTGCTTTGTAAGAGACGACGTCGTGAGCAACCTATGTGGTTTTCTGGGCGTTGCTTAAAAGGTTGGAGCCTGCTCTGTCTGTTATAAATATGGAGCATTTCTTCGCACGATGTCGCGCTTCGGCATCGGTGGTGGTGCCATCCACACCCCTACTGCACATGCTCGCGTCTCCTACCGGCCCAGGACGCACCCACAGAACTGTTGCTCTACTCCCCCTCTCTCGTCTCGGAAGGCCAACACATGCAAAAGTCACAGCTTTGCCTCGTAGGCGCAGCAATGAACACAATGGCAGCGAATAGGAAGGTCACGCGCAGAATGACGTGCCCCGCATTTCTCACGCACAAATGACGCACGAAACGTACTCGCTGGTGCAGATGAACGCGAATGGCTCGCCCTCCGGATTTCGTGCTGACCGGTTGTGCCCCCGCGCTCTCCGACAACAGCCCAGCTCTGGCCAACTGGCTCGCCCTACGCCATCTCCTGTACTCGGCTGCTGACCCGCAGGTCGCGGGTTCACATCCCGGCTGCGGCGGCTGCATTTCCGATGGAGGCGGAAATGTTGAGGCCCGTGTGCTCAGATTTGGGTGCACGTTAAAGAACCCCAGGTGGTCAAAATTTCCGGAGCCCTCTACTACGGCGTCTCTCATAATCATATGGTGGTTTTGGGAGGTTAAACCCCACAAATCAATCAATCAATACGCCATCTCCTGCCGCTGACAAGAACTCTCGCTTAGTGGTGCCCCGTCCTCGGACTCCTGCGACCGTGTCCATCTTTCCTATCTTCTCCTTGCTTCTGGGTGTCACTGTCCCTGCGCCACGTTCTCTCCTTCCCCCTCTCTATCTCTATACCTTTAATCCTATCATTTCAATTCCTCCTCACCCCCATCCCTCATGGTCCACTGTTGAGGTGTCGTACTCTGATGCAGACAGTTACGGGGCTCACATTTATCTTCGTTTCTTTTTAAGAATCACAAAAGAACGCGAATCAGTTGTTACTTCGCTGTGTCTGAAAAACGCGCCCGTTTTGTGAACGGAGAGTGTGCAACGATTGCAGTGACCTTTGTGCACCCGATGACTACAACATAATCGTTCCACCGAAAGCACAAGGCTAGCCAAGATGTACGATCCTTCCCACAGCGAGATATGGGCGTGCTATTTAGCGTCCACACCCCCCTCTTCGCGACGCAAAAGTACGCGTGAGATATTAGAGCGCGTGCCGCCGCGTGGCGACACGCACGTGGCGACACGCGATCATTGCGCCATTTTACTGGTAATGCTGAAAACACGATAGTTCCCCTCGTGATGCCCGTCACCAGTGGTAAGCGGCAGATATAAATAGCTTGCCGTTTTAACGTTGAAGGAGGTGCTCCTCAGTGGCTCAGACGTTACCGCCTAGCACTCATGATTCAGAGGTCGTTCTATTCCACGTGCCAGAGTCTTTTTCCGGATTACTTTTCTTTCTCAAGTTTAAACATGTGTAGATGCGCATACATATATGGTGAGTCACGGCGACGCCGATGTCGACGTAGACGCCGGCGCCAAAATGCATTGATTGATATGTGGGGTTCAACGTCCCAAAACCACCATATGATTGTGAGAGACGCCTTAGTGGAGGGCTCCGGAAATTTCGACCTCCTGTGGTTTCTTAATGTGTGCCCAAATCTAAGCACACGGGCCTACAACATTTCCGCCTCCATCAGAAATGCAGCCGCTGCAGCCGGGATTCGATCCCGCGACCTGCGGGTCAGCAGCCGAGTACCTTAGCCACTAGACCACCGCAGCGGGGCAGGCGGCAAAATACAACCGAGAGTGTTCATATAATGGCTATCGCAGTAAAAACGACTGCTCGCGCTGCACAACTGTTCACTGGCCTCCCAGTATATGTAGGCATAGAAACGCGCTTTCGGAATTCAGTCAAGGGTGTCTTTGCTTTCCCTTGACGTTGAACGCAACGCTTCTCCTTCATTCAATAAATAAGATCAATAAAACGATATTACAATTAAGCATTCTCAAACCATACCGAATTGCGCAGCATTCATCCGATACCCCCGCCACTCTACGACGCATGTACAGAGTTACACTTATGGAAAGATGTGGGTGGCAATTGCTTAAATCGACCGGATTAAGCGAATTCTTGTAAGCGTGCAATGGCCAGGCGCACATGTACCCTGATTATGACCTCTTATTTCTACATCTTTTTTTTCTTTTAACTTTCTTGCCCCTTTCCCAGTGCAGGGTAGCAAATCAAATGCGCGCCTGACTGACCCCCCATACCCCTCATTTTCTTCCTTCTTTCTCCTCTTCCTTTTCTTTTTCCTCCTCATTCAGACAGACACGTCGCACCATTGCCTGCGGTCATAAGAAATGCCGGGCGTCCATTACACAACGCATTTTGCAAGAACTTAAAGGTGTGGTGTCACCAAATCTGTGGAATGCGTGTTTTTTTGCTGTAAGTGTTTCCTTCAGCTCCAAGAAGCATGATACTCGCACCAAGATTCATGTATTTTCACTAAATAGTTTAACATTGCTCTACTTATGTGGACGTGGACGTAGTCATGTGCGACAACTCAAACGTCCACATAAGTAGAGCAATAGAGCAGTAGAGCATCAGATCTTGCTGCTATAAGAGCCGCTTTACAATATCTTGTTCAAGAGCGTCCAGGAAAATGGGTCATATTCTGTGATTCGAAGGCAGCACTTCAGAGTTTGCTGTTTGCCATGCGTAAGAGGAGTCGTGAACGATTGGTACATGAAATAAGACATTGTCATCAAGAAGCACTAGCACGAGGGCGTGATATTATATATTAATGGCTGCCTGGACATATCGGTATTACTGTAAATCAATCAGCCGATGATGCAGCCCGCTCAGCCCATGAATGAACACGTGTGGTCCCGATTCCTCTATCAAGAACTGATGCAGCAAGACAACTTTACTTGCTCGCTCGAGATCTTACACGCACGTTCTGGTCGTCTATCAGCTTCCAAAGGTGTCACTTATATTAACTTGATCCTTTGCTCGAGATACAGCTATCATCACAACTCTCCCTCTCCGATGCGACACTGTTATACCGCCTTTGGTTGGGTGTTGCATTCACAAAGGTGTACTCCTTTCGCATTGGTATGGCAGACACCTCTACATGCGACTCCTGCGGATCTGAAGAGACCATCCAACACGTCCTGTGCAGCTACGCTTGCTACGACACGCAGCGATGCCAGCTCCGGGTGGTTTTGAATCAACTTGACTCTAGACCATTCTGTCTGCAGAAGATGCTGGGAACTTGGGCGTCTGCCTCAATTGCGCAGAAAGTGACTAAAGCACTCCTACATTACTTAAAGACAACAAACCTTGGCGACCGCCTGTAGACTGTTCGTGCTCCCCCAGTGTGCTCGTGATTGTGTGTACTTTCTTATCTCTCTGCAACCTCTTTTGTCCCCTTCATCCCTTGCCCAGTGCAGGGTAGCAAACCGGATGAGCGTCTAGTTAAACTCCCTGCCTTTCCTTGCACCTCTCTCTCTCTACTTATGTGGACCATTTTCGGTTTTGGTTTCACGGCACCGAGTTCGGAAGTAACGTTGATGCATAGGTGGCTTGGCCACATGACCACTCAAAGCTGTGACACACATCGGGCTGAGTTTCGTATGCTCTTACACGCACGTGCACATAAGCGTCAGCAAAACAAACGCGCTGAAAGTCGCCATGGCCAGGCGGCAGTAGCATCCAGGCAGTTGAGGACAAAAGGCAGTCAGAAGGAAACAAAGCGTTTATGTTTACAACGTGTGTACAGAACGTGGACGAGGGAGCCGCGCGATGCTAGACGCGCCGGCCTTTTATAGGCGCCGATACGCTGGAGGAGCAGGGAGAAGCCACGCTGTTGGACGTGTGCGGCGTCTCTGCCGGGCAAGGACGCGTCGAGTTTCTCTTTGAAAACAACCCCCTTGGGAACTACAGATCTGGTGTGACGTCACTACAACTGCCGTTGCTTCTCCTGTTCTGACATGACAGTGTTGCTGCGCAAGCGATGGGTCTAGATCGTGAGTATGGGCATTCAGCAACACTTTTAAAAGTGAATTGAAACGTATTTTACGCGTTTGTTTTGTCCAACACGTCAATTGGAGAGTCCTCGCATACAAAAGAAACCCACAATAGGCTTGGGATAGCCTCGAAATTCGGTGGCACCACCCCTTTACCCTTTGCTTCTTTGGCACATTATTTTGGTCAAACTGGCAGCCCCGTGACAGCGTCATCGTTGCTACTACGCGCGCTCTGGTGGGCGCAGCCGTCGCCTATTAAAACATCATTGTATTCATTGTCAAAGGCCTTGTCAACCAATCGCATTCGTTCGCTGTCCCTACCGACTGAAGCAGCAGCGATCCCATGCCAGTTTTGCAAGCAGACAGCTTTTGTAATAATACTCCCGTCCCTTTTTCAGCGCATCCTCGTGGTAATCAATAGTTTACAATAAAATTTCGTGTTTCTTACGAAAAGCAAGCTGAACTACTTTTACACTATGGATAACAACAATACAAAAGATGAAAAGGCAGAAAAACGTTGGCAACAAAAGTTGCGCAAGAGTTGCTGGTGAAATAAAGCAGCTCTCTGGCAGTGGTCTCTCTAATCTGGCTCCAGTGACAGTGCATGCATCATCATTTGTTGCCACAGTTGAGTACCAAGTAGTCAAAATGGTTAAACTTTTATCTCTAAACTCATTCCTACGGGACGGCTCTATGGTCCCTCATAGTAAGAGTATCTAGTACTCTCGATCGTTACCCACCGTCTATAAACACACAGTACCTGTACACTGTTCTTTGATACTTGGATAGCTTTGTGCTTTCCACTGGTAGAGCACCAACTACGCTACAAATCTTTAAACACTATTTCTAAACACAGAAAGCGGCTGTCAGCGCCAACCTGTAATAGGGATGGCTGACTGCTCTTCTGTAGTAGAGTACGAGGAGGAGGAGGAAAAAACTTTATTTATGCTGGCTGTGCCAGATAGCCCTTGTCCCCACCGGGCTGGTTGGACATGCCTAGTCCGGGACGTCATTAGTCGAGGCCGCCACCCGAGCCCGCTGGACTAGAGTTCGCTGTTCCTCTAGTGTGGAGCTATTGAGTAGGGTCGTCTCCCAGTCCTCTTTAGTGGGGTTGGGATAGGGGGTTAATTTTGGGTTCATTTGGCAGGCCCAGACCATATGGTAAGTGTTGGCCACTTCCCCACAGTACTGGCACTGCCCACTTATTTTTGGGTCGTAATATTTGAGTATGGCTGGACAGAGCAGCGTACTTGTCTGTAGGCGCCGCAGGATGCGCTCCTCTGTTTTCGAGAGTCCCTTCGCTGGTGCGGGATACAAGCGGCGTTGCTCAATATAGTATTCTTTGATTTCTCGAAACCGTGTTAAAGGCGTGGGACGTTCAGGTCTAACAGGGGAACGGGGAGTTTCCCGGGAAGTAAGCACGCGGGCCTGCTGCATGTGCAGCCTCGTTACCCTGTAGACCCTGATGTCCCGGAGTCCATATAAGACGTTTTGGGGTAGGATCGCGGTTCCTGATGCTGAATTTTAAAAGTCTATTAGCCAATGGAGAGATTTCTCCTGCAAGATAGCTCTCGCAGGCTCTTCGAGAGTCTGTAACTATTTGTTTTGAGTTTGGATGGGATACTGCCAGTGCAATGGCCACCTCCTCTGCTTTACTAGAGCTTGTGGCTTTGAAAGTGAGGCCGTTCACCTGCGTTCCTTGATGTATTACCGCCGCCGTGTAGTATCCCCTAGGTGACGGCCCGGCCACATCGACGTAATAGACCCCATTACGGGAGCCAAGCCGTTGTTCAAGTGCCTCAGCACACGCTTGCCTTCTACCCTGGTGCGCCTCCCTGGTCATATTGCGGGGAAGCGGGGACACCCAGAGTTTTGTTCTACAAAGTTCAGTAATACGCTCCACGTTTTCGATTTCGCATTCGTGCCGGATCAAGAGACGGTCCAGTAGCCACCGCCCGGGGGGCGTCTGCGTAAGACGCGTATATTGATTTGTGAGGTGGGCTTCTTGGAGCTCTTGTATAGAGTTGAAGACTCCCAATGCAGAGAGTTTCTGATTTGAAATGCTGGTGGGTAAATCAAGTGCGCGCTTAATTACTTTCCTAAGAATAGCATCGACTCTGTTCTCTTCGTGTTTAGTCAATCGTAAGTACGGTATTGAATAGAGTACGAAGCTATTCGAAATTGTTGAACACATTTGAATGCAGAGCATTTCTTAGTCCCACGATGTCGCGCTTCGGCGGCGGCGCCATACACCCCTACCCCCCCCCCCCCCCCTCTGTGCATGCTCACGTCTCGTGCCGGCTCAGGAAGACACCCGCAAAACTGTCCCTCCCCTCTCTCGCCTAGGAAGGCCGACGCAGGTAGTATAAAAACGTTGTCCGTTAGTATAAAACAGCTGTTCGCGCTTCAATACTGTTCATTGGCCGCCCCGTATATGTAAGCACTGAATCTTGCGTTAGAAATTCAAGCTAGGGCGTCTTTACTTGACTTTCGCTTGACGTGGAAGGCAATTCTTCTCCTTCGTTCAATAAATAGGAATCATAAAGACGAAATAACAGTTAAGCATTCCGAAACCATACCCCATTACGCAATATTCACGTGATACGCTCACCACTCTGCGTCACATTTACTGGAGTTGTCCCCGCGGGAAGACGCGGGCGGTAGTTTTGATGGACGAATCTCCTACAGCCATGGGTCTGTCCATGCATGTCTTTTGTGACCAAGCGCGCGGAGAGTTTCATTCCAGGCGTACCAATGGCCGCGCTTCCCAGCAAAATTAATGGCAGCGCAGAGCATGGCAGTCGGCAGAGCGCGTGCATGGTTTTAAAGACGATAGCCTTTCTTGGGGACATTCCACGAAGAAAGTTTGGTCTGTCTGTCTGTGTGTCTGTCTACCTGTCTGTCTACCTGTCGCCTGTCTACCTGTCTGTCTGTTTGTACATTTGTCTGTTTGTCCGCCCTAAACAATACCCCAAACGGCTGACCCCATCGGCAGCACCCACCAATATTGCTCAAGGTTCAGCGTTCATACTTGTGCTATTGTCAATTAAAAAGCCATTATTGCACATATCTGAGGCACCATAACAACACCTCAATATTATGCATGTTCGCCTTTACTAGAAAAGGTGTGCATAAGTAATTCAAAGGAGCAAAGCGCTTATCACGCTCCGCTGACCATGCAACGCTTGCACGAAAAGGCAAGTGTTTCCGACGCTTTGCTAAGACGACATGGTGGTGGCACCTACCCGTCGCCTTGCGTTCTACACCTTATCACCTTCGAGACGCACGCGCACGCTGCCGTGCTTCGTTTTCCAAGACAACTGCTGGATAGCACTCATGTCTCACGTGTGACGCGACTTGATGCGCTCGTTCGCCTTCGCTGCACGCTCAAGGCACTCTAATGCAGCGCCTCCAGAATGCCATTCACCGATTTCCTTGCGCAGAACATCCAATAAACGTTTCAACGCGATAGCGTTAAAGAGCTCGTGTCTCATAAAACCCACCGCCAGCGTCGGCTCCGTTGGTTGTGAGCGAAAAATTGTATGTGCGTCTGTGACCGAAAAATCAAGTAAAATCAAGTTACCGAGATAGCCGTGGGATGCCGCTACTGTTTGACGCGTGTGCGGGCAATCACACTGAAAAGGCTGTGCATACGAAAAAAAAAGTGGTCAAGGTCACAAGGTGTGGTAGTGTCTTTGCCCCCCTCCCCCCCCCCTCACTTAGCTTCCAGTGCTTTCGTCAGGACGAGAGAAGAGATATTGCAATTGCAGCATGCGACAAATCTTTGTAACTCTGCTCGCACAGGACGGATTCTTAAAATTTTTGTGGCGTTGAACTTGTGAGGCAATAAGCTCTTCTAGTAAATTCATTCCATGGTTACTTGAAGAAGTGTTTTAAGGCCCCTTTAACGCATTTTGTTTGACGGGTGTCCCGACGAAAACGAGCCCATTCGGCTATAATAGCGCACACTGGTCCAATCCACTGTGAGCGTGTTTCTGTGCGTGCGTGTGTATGTAACAAAACATATAAGTATGCACTTAGCGGTTGAAGGGTGTTGAAGGGTGCACTAGGGGCCGGATTTCACTAGGGCGTTCAACTCTTAAAAGCGAAACATAAGGGTCCTTGACACATTGCGGAAAAGCGAGCGCCACCTGCCGTCTAAACAGGGAAGCAGCGCTCGCGCTTTTGGTTGGAAAGGCATTCGTGAACTAACATGTGCTAGGCAGCGTTCGGCGGCTCGCGTGCGCTTGTTTTATTGATTTAGTGTTGTTTCTTTGCCGGAAACGTGCGCTGCTTACGGAAACAACATGATAGAAGAAGAAAACATCCCGTTTGCGTTTGTGGAAACGGGATGGAGCGAGGATTTTTCGCGTTGCAGCCTGAGCAACGACGTGTGACGGTACCTACACTCCGCTACTTCGACCGTTCGCCAGGCTCATCGCGGCTGGTCCTTCAAGGAAGAAGGATACGTCAAACACTTGAAGTTGAACCTCCAAACATCTGATGACGAACTAGGTCTGGTGAGAGCGGCGTGCGCACCGTCCATGAAGTCCGGCGTGTATGTAACAACGGCATGGTTCGTCGTGGCTACCGGTCGCATCGTTGGAGCGCACTGCGACTGTGTTGCTGGGTGAGATATTTTGATTTTACTAGCGTCTGTAGTGCAAATCACCGATTGCCGAAAATGTGTGTGTGTGGTTGCGCCTATGCGCTTGCGAGTGTAATGGGAGCATGCAGTTCCCTTATCGGAACATTACGTTCTCTTCATAGGACAGGAGTTTACCCCAGTGCTTATACCTGCTGCAGCTCCCGCTTTTGTGATTATAAACGACCCGTGCTACTATATCAATCATGGTTTGCGCTTATACATCGAAGCGCAGCCTCGCGCACTAATGGCAGCTTTTTTTGCGAACCGTTACAATGTACGGATATACGCGAGACTGTGTGCTGCCGTGGTACACATTGCTGCATTCACAAGATCGCGTCTATCGAGTACTTTACCTCATTGCGGTGCTACCTAAAAAGCTCGATGTTGCAAGACGCGGGCTTAGCGTCTGTAAATACATGTTCGAGGTTGTCCGTTGATTTTGTGAACAACAGTTTTTTTTTTCTTTCAGACTTAGTGAAACCTGCCAACATGTATCTTTTCGGCACGTAGCCTCACGGACGGGAACCTGTAGAAATGCGTGCTTCCTTTCTGAGTAAAATAATTCGTGCAGCCTTAGGCCACACAGTGCGCTGGCATTTCTGTACGCTGCTAAAGCGAGGCGACTTAGTTCAGTGACGGCACAGAGATGCACGAGTGACGGCCGGCCCGGCTCGTGTTTTCCAACCAAAACCAAAGCGCCCATAGAGGGCGCCAGCTGCGCCGTTACCGCGCATGCGCAGAAGCTTTTCCGCAAATGGTCAATTTTCGTTCACTCTCTCTAGACGCAAGACAATCGTCTTTTGACGACATTTGCAGTGTAACCTGCAGATACGGGGTCATTTTTTAAGTTTTTTATTTGCGTGCGAGCAAGATTTTTCCGCAACAAGCGTTTGGCTGAACTGAAGGAAATAGTTTTTCTGTTAATTCGTTTATTTTAGTTCAATTTACGAAGAAAAGAAAGGCAACTACCACCTTTTCCTGATAAGCAATTGTAAGGAGGTGTCGATTAGTCAGTGGAAGTATTACTTTTTTTTCCTTCCGGTCTGTTTTGTTTCGGTGCTAAATACTACGATTTGAAGAATATAGAGGCATTTTAGCATTCCACTTTTCCGGAGACTTGTATTTAGGGAAACTGTGCTAATTATCATCGTTGAATTGCATTGCTTTCCTATCCTGACTCATAATTTCACTATTATAATACACACGTATATTGATGAAGGGGTCAATCGAAACACGGTTACGCTCTAGATAACTGAGTGCCCTGGTCATGTCATTGAAATGAGGTACATTTGAAGCAATTTGGCCGGAATATAGGCTTATGTTAGTCAACCTACATTAACTCCCCTCGTCTTTCACAGTGAAAGCGCCTGAGTTGTCATCGTCTCCTTTTTTGTCATCTAAATTTCGATAATGTTTTGGCAGCACAATGACAATATCAGTGTCGAGTTCATTGACTGCCTCCAAATGAAAGGGTCGCACATGCAGCATAACGCAGTCTTTTCTAATGAAAACTATATATTCGCCCAGGTAGGCTACTGAAGAAAGAAAAAAGTGCTAATTGTCACTGCTCTGTAACACCGCAGTGTTTCATACCAGATACATCAAACTCTGAACGCATGCTGCGTACTTCTTAACAAGCAAAACATTTATATGTTTGTTCTTGCATTGCCCAATGTATCCACTGAACACCGCGAAATTCACAGTGCCGATGGGCTGTCATAAGCGACCAAAATGTGCCTGTAACCAACCCGTGGTCGTCGCAGAACCGGTGACGTTCAGTCAAAGCATAGTCTAGACGCATGGCGACCACCTGCACCCTCCTCCCTGCATCCTGCTTCTGCGGCTCGACGGGAGAATTCTTGAAACGGCATTACAATGACAAGCAGCCCTAGTTCCTTGAAAGAAAAAAAAAAGCAACTCTTTATATCGAGTGTAACCCATGAGCGTGGAACGCGGCACTCTTCGGACTTCACTTGTTGATCGGGCTGTCTTTTTTTTTTCTTTACCAGGGCCCTTCATACTGTAAGGCCTGCGAACTTCGAAATACAGTATGTTTCCAGCACATACAAATCTCTTGCAGAGGCATCGCAATTATTAGTGCTCTAATATGGGCAGCGCAAATCTACACCAAGAAAAGCCCATTTGAAAATATATAAGCCCTAAGCATTGCTTTTGTCTCTCGTACGCCCTGACCCGACATTCCGAATGAGCGCAAAGTTATAAAATCGCAAAACCATTTTTTTCTCGCCACATGCTAAGCTTCACCAACAGCGCGGCAGCCTTCTCTACGATACGAAGTAGCGCCGAGTGATTGAGCGGCCGGAGAGAAACCCGCCGCACGCCCGCCATCCCGGAGGCCATGTTCAAAGCCACCTAGTTGTATGACTCACTCAGCAGGGGGCGATAGTGTGAGTGACAAACAAACAGGCATGCGGATTGACTGACGGATGGACATATGGACGAACGGACCGACAGACAGACGGCCGCATGGAATAACGAACACAAGGACGGACGCACGGAGGGATGGATGGACGCATGGACGGATGGACCTCAAAATCAATGACTGCATCGTGAAGCACGTGCTTTCCAAATACGCACTCAGATGTATTCATATGCAACCCATCACGATCCGAGGGACGTGTATAGACTTAGTATTTGCAAACTTCCTACTGCAGCCAGTACAACAACTTCTCTCGCTTCATTTCACGGACCATAAAGCCGTAATAATGAAGGGACCTCGCAATTCGGCTGCCCTGACAACAAAGAAATGGAAAGAACAAACGAAGAAACAAAGCAACAAACGGACACGGACATCACAAAAGTTGATTTTTATAATATACGCAGAGTCCTGCGTCTAATGACGCAATGGGCTATCTTTTCACGGGAGAGTTACGGTTCACCGATGATCTACCCCTCTGGAGCTTCGCCCACTTATCATTATTCATTCTGTGGATATGGCGTGATTTTGTCATCTTTTCACATCGAAAGACGGGCAAACAAATGCTGTTTTATACTATACGGCAGAGGTATAATTTTTTTATAACGCAGCTGGCTCAGATTTTTCGCTTTGAGAACGTAGTGAGTGCTGTTGTGTAAGCAACGATTCCGCTCAATGCTGTTCGGCCGTTTTTGTGTTACGTAACCGCAGTGATCTCCTAATCGGCTGATGAATCCAATGTGTGAAAGCTAACAACGGTACTTCGGAATAATGCCCGTCTCTGCTGTTGGGTCGTTACGTGGCGCCACCGTTTTTTTTTTACAAAGAGTAATATTGACATCATTATTATGTGTTTTAGTATTTCTGTACTTCATTTTAGCACGTTATCATTGCTGTCGAAAGGTAGATGGTGTTTAGTCAAACTGCAGAATCTGCAGTTTTTTTTAACGTCTCCCCGTTCGTTGAAAATTAAACACTGATTGATTGATTAATTTATTAATTGATTGACTGAACATGACAGGACGTAAGGTGTAATAAAAAATTGCGGACGGGACGTTAACAAGGAGTTCACAGCGTATATAATGCCAAATTTAGCAATATTTAAAAATACCTAGTTGCCGATGGTCCTTCAATTTTGTCTTGTCTCTAGACTATAGGGCATTCGCTTCTGTCACGATGAGCAAGTGCCCTAGTCACAAGGTTTTAGAGTGAACCTGACAGGGTTCTTGAACTAGGGAGGCTAGAGTGTGGTGAAAGTAACCATGCCAACGCAGGTGACACAGGCGCTATCGCTTTAGCTCTTCCCAAATGTAAATCAAATGTGTGTCTCACACAAGCACTTTCAAAGTAACAGTATGCATGTGGTGCATGAATTAATCCAAATTGAACTGCGTAAACACAGTAATATAGTACAACACTGTCTACTTCATATTTGGATAAGATTGCTTCAACAGAGAATGGCTGTTGATCTGCGTATTTTGCTTTCCATTTATTGTGTATTCTTTTGGCGTAAATTACATTTAGATGAGTTGTGTTTCTTGTTCCTGTATGTGTTATTCTAATCAGATATTTCATACGTCTCAAAAAAACGTAATATTGAAATCACACCATAATACTCAATTAGGAGACCCTTGCCCACCAATGCATTTTCTGCTTTCAGAGACCACGACGTAGGGGAAAGGGTTCGAGTGATCCTCTTTACTTTTCCCGTTTTGCTTTGTGCTCGATTACACACAAGAGGCATCGTGAGTGGACATACATCCAAGACACCCTGTTGAAGTAAACAACAGAGGGATCTCGGGAAGATGGAGGACGTAATCAAGGCCGGGGGGGGGGGGGCATTATTGTGCAGAACAGTGCTTATCCTTGCGTGCCTCCATTGTAGCGCTATGTTTATACTACTACCAAGTGCCCTGACGCCGCTGCTCATTTTTGATTTTTGTGTCACACGTTACTTCGTGCCAACAAGAGAGAGAGAGAATAGAGTTTGTTTTCGTTACGGCTGGAGCCCACCGCGGCTTCTACCATCAGCGTGTCACTTGGGTCACCAGGTGTAAGCGTTTCCTTACTGCTTCCCTTCGGAGAAAAGTCTCTTTGCTTCGCGGCTGAGAGTGCGCTCCTTCCGGAAACTTCCTGCCCTCTGGTGCTCCTCCTGCCTTAGTTCATGGTCAGGTCACGCACAAAACTTCTGCTTCTTCAAGGCAGGGTTGATCGGCGTTAGCGATGTTGAGGTACAATCTTATGACGCTTTGGTGTCGTAGAAAAGAACGTGACATGGCACCACATTGTTCGACTACTGTATTCAGCATGACAGGACGCATATACAGGGTGTTTCAAGAATTGTGTTCAATATTCCTGAAAAAAACCACAGAAAAGAGGTATCCGTGTGCTACATGCGGTGGTGCCTTTCCTGTGGCAGAAGGCACCTTCAGATGCGTAGAAACTTTAATTACAGTAGTAAATACATAAATTAACACAATTATGATTTTAACCAGTGGTGATAGCCGGTCGAGTCAAATGAGTGAATGTAAGCCCTTCCTACGTATAGTTGATAGCTACTTTGAAATTTTGGAACAGTGGCCCCTGGTAATCACCGGTGAAGTGATGCAATGAGCCTAATTTAGCTGTAGAAACCATACCGACGCGCACCAAACAGCGCATATACCGTCAACTTCGGCAACACCCTCAGAGACAACATCGTTTCCTTTGCCGTTAGCAACCATGAGGGCTCCGTGGCCGCTTATCGAAGCTCGCTGATTATTCTCCCCCAATTGTAGAGAGTGTCGTCATTGAGGGCACTGTCGAAGTGATTAGTATATGCGCAGTTTGATGCCACCGTTTTGGTTTCGCCGGCTAAATTGACCAGATTACATCGCTCCGCGAGATTACGAGTGGTCGTTTTTCCAAAACTTCGAAGTGGCTATAGGTTATTCGCAGGAATGGCTTAAATTTTCGTTAGACTCGACCGGCTCTTACCACTGGTTAAAAAGTTGATTGTGTTAGTTTCTATATTTACTGCCGTAATTAATGTTTATACGGATCTGAAGATGCCTTCTGCCACAAGAAAGGCACAACCGCAAGTACCACGCAGATAGCTCTTTTCTGTGTTTTTAAAGAATGTTGTACACAACTCTTCAAACACTCTGTATAGCTTAGCACTACTTTTGTTTGCAAGTCGAATAGCTGAGTACAATTTTCTAATCACTGCCATAATCAGTCACAGCTAACGCATCTGTGCCTCTATTCACGTCACGTGATACCAAATTTAGTATATGTTGAGGTAGTGAAACAGCCGCGAGCATGCTATGAGCGTGGTATTTTGTCATGTTCTTGCATGACACGCGTATCAGGATTATCATGTTTGCACCACAGGACAAACAACTTTATTTGGTCCTGAGAGGCAAGGCAGCGGGCCAACTATGTAGGTCCCCACCCAGCCGTTGGCTAGTCCCTTGTCGGAACAGAGAGGCCATGCCTCTCCGCTCGTTCACGGGCCCTCTGGACAGCCTGAACCTGGACGTCTTGTCTGGGGTCTGTGATTGCCGTCGTCCAGTCTTCTTCTGTTTTAAAATCCTGTAACGCAGGGCACTGCCAGAGCATGTGACTCAAAGAGCAAAATTCACCACAATCTGGGCAAACTGGATCAATATCCGGATGAAGCATGCTCAGAAAGCCCCTAGAGGGGTAAGACCCCGTCTGGAGCATGCGGAGCGTGCTTGCTTGTGATCTGTGGAGCTTATGATGGGGAAAAGGAAAAGTTTGTCGCTCTCCTCTGTAATGAGATGTTATCTCGTGAAAAATAACGAGAGGATCACTGTGGACGAGCTCTCCCAAACCCACCCGAGAGACCACCCCCGTCGCGGCTTGTGAAACCTCGCGCACAGTCGTGGGCTATCTCGTTTGGGTTCAGGTGACCCGGCAGTACGTCTGGTCCCATGTGAGCGGGAAACCAGACTATGTGATGAATAACGTCTGACGGGGGTTTGCTGTGGAGAATTCTGGCTGCCTCTGTGGCTATCAATCCCGATGCGAACGCCCTAACGGCCGCTCGGGAATCGGTGTACACCGTGGTGCGTTTCGTGTCCAGTAATGCCAGCGCTACAGCAGCCTGTTCTGCTACATCGACCAAGGAGGTCTTCACTGAAGCTGCCGAGACAAGTTCTCCCCTGTCATTGACTACTGCCACGGAAAACCCGCTGCCGCATGTTTGCACCAGTCATATAATTCATCATCCATTTACGGCACGTAACACCAAATGGAGCTAGCAAAGCGGCTGCGAGCGCATGAAGGGCCCAATATACTCCAATGCAGCGCTGACGCGCGCGCAGGCTGGGCATAGGGACGCTTTGTTAGCAAAACGCGCCCACTCTATAGTCTGACACGAGGCGAGGCCAGCGTTCGTCGGCGCGGCCCGACGGCAACCGGCGCGGATTGCAACATGCTGCAATTCGCGCCGATTGGTTACCCAGACAATACCGCATCTCCCTCTTTTAGATGCGGAGCATCTAATACTCGAGGCTTGTAGTGCGGCGCCGTCCGCAAGCATCCTCCCCCTTCTTCCACCATCTGTGCATCCCTTCCTCCTCTACACACCGCGCGCGCTTCACTCCTCCACCATCTGTGCACCCTTCCTCCTCTACACACCGCGTGCGCTTCTCCTCTTCACGAACATTCGCTAGCTCTATAATGTAGCGCGCATGCGCCGTCACGCTTCGAGAACATCGGCAGCTGACGCGCGCGCATGCGCCGTCGCGCTTCGAGAACATCGGCAGCTGACGCGCGCGCATGCGCCGTTGCGCTTCTCCCCCTTCTCGAACATTCGACAGCTGACAGTGCATGCGCCGTCGCGCTGTATATATACTCAAGGTCGGTGCTCGCTCGCTCAGTTGCCGCTCGTCGGTTGGTTTGTACGGCGCGTCGACGTCCGAGGTCGCAATGATCGACGTCCCTTCGTCCAGCGACGGCCAAAGTGTTGGCAGAACCGCAACCAAGTCGTCGTCCGAAGTCAAGGCAGCGCGGAGAAGAGCTCGCGACGCCGAACGTAAACGTCGGCGTCGAGCGGAAGATGCTCAACTTAGAGAACGTGAAGCCGCTGACAGACGTCAGCGTCGAGCAGCAGCACCGGATTCGGCCGCTTTGAAACGTAAGCGTCGACAAGAGGACCCGGACTTTCGAAAACGGGAAGCCGAGTGCAAGCGTCGGCGACGAGAGGCCGATCCCGATGCTGCCCGCGAGCGCAAGCGCGCCGAGGTAGCGGCGTGGCGCGCCAAGCAGTATGCCACGCCCAACGCTCGCTTCAAGCGCGACTTCCTCGACCGAAGCTTCGGCCACACCTGCAAGGTGTGTGATCGTCTTTGGTTCGATAACAACTTAACTCGGATCGGCAACATTCAGAACAACTCCAAAGCGCGCATACGTGTCGTACGTGTTCACTCATTTAACACCCCTCCTACAACCACGTTAACCAATTTAGCCAGCGACCCAAGTAAGTCGCAATTTAACACCCCATTTCACAACCACGTTAACCAATTTAGCCATTCACCCAAGTAAGTCGCACTTTAACACCCCGTTAACCAATTATATGCTCCGCATCCTCCTCAGTGTTCCCCCGAGGGAAGCTGCGGGCAATTTTTTTTGTGACGGAGGGACGCCGGACGTGCTGAAACGCTGTCACACCTGTCCCGTTTATTAGGGAGGCGATCGCCGGGCTAATTCCAAGAGCCGAAGTATCGGCCCCCCGAACCGCACCACGAAAGCGTGGACAATTTAGAAGTGGTCCTTATTGGTGCGCCAGCGGACGCCGGCTGTGGTCCAAAGAACAAGACAGAGCCGAGAGTTGATAAACAAACAAAATTATATTCTCATTAACGGCAGATCAAAAAACAATACACACGTATGCACACTCCACAATAGTTACATACAATACGTCACCAAACAGACAATGTACTACACAGTACAATCAACCACACTTGAAACAACGGACACAGACAACAATACGCGCTACAATGCAGTCGCAGGCACTGAACAACCAAGACACTTAAAGACTAAAGAGATATAAAACCTATTCAGTCCAAAGTCCTTGGAACAAAAGTCTGAATGATACTCTTCCGAGAATCACTCACTCAAAGTCCAGCGTTGTTGTCGTTCCGCAGCTCTCGAAGTTCTCTTCCAGGAAACCTCCCGTCTTCAATTGGCCACTCTTCAAACTTCAACTTCTTCGCCGGAAAACCGTCGGCTTCACACACGCAGCTGTTGCCCGCGTCTTCGCTCAATAGCGGTAAACCCACGCTCTTGCCTGTAGCTCGAGCCGTCCCTACAGACCAAAAACCTCGCCGACTACACGGCGGAATCTCTACGCACTCTGGCGCTCACTTCCGTCTCCTCCTGTTCTGTCACTACGGGCAGAACCTTCGCCGACTACACGGCGGAATTCCTACGCGCTCTGGCGTTAACTTCAGTCACCTCCTGATTTCTCGTCTCGGCTGCTCGGTTAAATACCTTGCGCGCGTCTTTCCAGATGTTTCTCGTCATTTCGTCGGCGCGATACGCAGCGAAGGCTGGGGAGAGGCACGAGACGGTTCGACTGCCCTCTCCCGAGGATGATTCACTCGGTCTGACCCCGCCTTCTTCGTTCTAGAAAAATCGCGGTCTTGCTGGGCCGCCGATGTGGGGTGAGGAGGATCGTCTGCGAAGCCGTGCTTCTGCGGGGAGAGCGCGTGCCCGGGAGCCCTGGATGTTTGCTTTCTTTTTTTTTTCTTTTTACCTCGCGGCGTTTCTGCCGCCCGTTGTCGCCAGGATTTGGCGGCGCGCTCTTTTTTAGCGCTCGTTCTGTGACACTGCCCCCCACTTTAAGAATATTATCTCATAATATTCAAAACCACACAAACGAGCGCGAACAGTCACCACACATTCTCACAGACTGTAACACAATCCGTCGCTCATGACACTTCACATTCACAATATATCACGCAATACAATCTTACATTGAAGTTCAATTCCACAACACATGAAATGTAACCACAGGCACATGAGTACAACACTCCACCACACATTCTAAACAATACAAACGTACAAAGTTCTGTCTATCCAACAATTATACAACACTATACATCACATCATCGCACAGAACACTGACTCGCTCCACATACACTTGAGACACAGGATAACAAGAACATTAACACAACATATGTCACTCAGCCCTGCCCAACACATTCTGATTTGACTTCTCCACTTATCCTGAGTACTTCGAGCAGCGCTTGCGCCCCTTTTTGCGGTGCTCGCTCGATCTCTTCTTGTGCTTCCACGTTCTTTTTCGGCGAGCCCTTTCCAACGACGATATCTGAGGCGTCGTCTCAGCCATCGTTGTCTCTTCCGACACCGTTAACGGGTCATTACATTCGACGGGTCCTGTCTGTTTATTTACCCGCTTGATAATGCCTCTACTTTTTGCCCGGCTGGCCAACTCCGTCGCCTTTACACTGTCAGTCGGTCGAGGTCGTGCCGACGTACATCCAGTTGCTCGGCCTGTGAACTTATTCGACACGATCGTCTTCTCCTTCGCTGTCTCTTGCGCCGCGGCTTCGCCTCGGGCTCTAGTGAGATCCGTCACGGGATGCTACTCCACTGTATCTCGCGGCCGCTGTGTCGGCGAGGGCTCTAACTTCGGGTCTTCTCCCAAACATTCTGGATCACTTGGCCCTCGCGCCCCGTCGATGTTTCCGATGACCAGGTCATACAGGGGGGTCGTCATGCATAAAGCAGTAACCTTCCCGCTGAAGTACGGGGTTTCAACTTCAATTTCTGCTTCGGGAAGCATCCGGACCGTACGGTCAATTAGGCAAACCGGTCTCGTTCTGCCTGTCAACTCTCTTTCCCGTACCAAATTTCTCCTCACGATAACCGTGGAGCTACCGGTGTCTCTTAGAACCGTAATCTTCTTGCCTGCAATCTTTCCAGGAAGCGTTGACATTCCCTTCGTAACACCGGTTGGCTGTTTTGACATTACAGCCCCCACAATAGGAATTTTCTCCCCATTCTTCAACTCTACGAATCCATCAGTGACGGCCTTATTATCAGATTTCGGTGCGGCTTGCACACAGGATACCCGGTGAGTTTGACTCACTCCGTTCCGACATGCATCTGCTTTGTGCCCAGTCTGACCGCACTTGAAACATTTTACAACCGTAGGGCTCGTAAAGATCGTTCGACAGTTTTTCGCGCGATGACCCACTCGGTTGCACAGAAAACATCGCTGCATGCTCTCTGGTGCACGCTTCTTTTCTTCAGGAGCCAATTTCTTCGAATCATCGGGACAATCCTTCTTGACCTTGGCCAAATTAGTTCCTCCTTGCGCTTCTAAGAATTGATCAGCCAATTCAAGCATTCCTTCAAATGAGTCAGCCTTCCTCTCTTTTAGGTACAGTGACAGGCTTGGGTGGCAACTAGTAAGAAATTGTTTTCTAATTAGCAGCTCTCTAAGCTCATCGTACTCCTGCGCTGTCCCTGAAAGTTCAATCCATCTGTCGAAATAATGGCAAAGTCGGGCGGCATACTGCGTAGCCGTTTCACCATCAGCTGGCTTTCCTGTCCGAAACCTGTCCCGGAATCCTTCCACAGTGAATCTAAATCGCTTCAACAAAGCCGCTTTCACCTTTGCGTAGTTGGCTGCATCGGTCGGCGTCAGCCTACCGTACACACTGAGCGCTTCACCACTCAAGCAGGTACTCAAAGCAGTTGCCCATTGCTGTTCCGGCCAATTCTGGCTCCTCGCAATCATCTCAAATCTGTGGAGGTACGCGTCTAGGTCGTCCTTCCTTTCATCAAACGCTACGAGCAGCTTGCTTGGGTTCAAGCGGAAGCCGTGATCTTCCCGTTCGCTGCTTTCAACTCTAGCTTGGACGGGAGTTTCGCTTCGCTGTTGCAAACGAGCCGCTCGAGTTCCATCTCGTGCTGCCGCTGCCGCTCCCTTTCCTCTCTTTCTTCTTTCAGCTGGCGCTCTTTTGCCTCTCTTTCTTCTCTCGCCCTTTCGGCTGCCAACTTTTCTCGCTCCAGCTCCAACTTCAATTGCTGCTCTCTTTCTTCTTTCGCCCTTTCAGCTGCAAGCTTTTCTCTAACTCCAACTTCAATTGTTGCTCTCTTTCTTCCTTCGCCTTTTCAGCTGCCAACCTCTCTCGTTCCAACTCAGCTGCTTTTTCTTCCTTGGCCCTCTCAGCTGCCAACCTCTCTCGTTCTAACTCAGCGGCCTTTTCTTCCTTGGCTCTCTCCGCTGCCAACCTCTCTCTCTCCACCGCCTCTTTCTCCTTCTGGCTTACCCAGTTCCGTAGTTCGGCGCCAGAAAGACCCATCTTCTCACCAAGCGCAACTAACTTTTCGAGATCCATTGTGTCTCGCAACTCGCAAATAAAACCTTGCCGCGTGCAAAAAGTATCTGCCTAAATCAGTCTATCGGAACACTCCCCTGCACTCGTTAACGAGAACACTGAACAACACACAGAATCGTTCCGATAGCAGTATCACCAACTCGAGGCTCTTTCTTACTACTTTGGACACACTGTGCACCAAAAGGTCCTGTATCGCGGACGCCAGATTAATTGTCACACCTGTCCCGTTTATTAGGGAGGCGATCGCCGGGCTAATTCCAAGAGCCGAAGTATCGGCCCCCCGAACCGCACCACGAAAGCGTGGACAATTTAGAAGTGGTCCTTATTGGTGCGCCAGCGGACGCCGGCTGTGGTCCAAAGAACAAGACAGAGCCGAGAGTTGATAACAAACAAAATTATATTCTCATTAACGGCAGATCAAAAAACATACACACGTATGCACACTCCACAATAGTTACATACAATACGTCACCAAACAGACAATGTACTACACAGTACAATCAACCACACTTGAAACAACGGACACAGACAACAATACGCGCTACAATGCAGTCGCAGGCACTGAACAACCAAGACACTTAAAGACTAAAGAGATATAAAACCTATTCAGTCCAAAGTCCTTGGAACAAAGTCTGAATGATACTCTTCCGAGAATCACTCACTCAAAGTCCAGCGTTGTTGTCGTTCCGCAGCTCTCGAAGTTCTCTTCCAGGAAACCTCCCGTCTTCAATTGGCCACTCTTCAAACTTCAACTTCTTCGCCGGAAAACCGTCGGCTTCACACACGCAGCTGTTGCCCGCGTCTTCGCTCGATAGCGATAAACCCACGCTCTTGCCTGTAGCTCGAGCCGTCCCTACGGACCAAAAACCTCGCCGACTACACGGCGGAATCTCTACGCACTCTGGCGCTCACTTCCGTCTCCTCCTGTTCTGTCACTACGGGCAGAACCTTCGCCGACTACACGGCGGAATTCCTACGCGCTCTGGCGTTAACTTCCGTCACCTCCTGATTTCTCGTCTCGGCTGCTCGGTTAAATACCTTGCGCGCGACTTTCCAGATGTTTCTCGTCATTTCGTCGGCGCGATACGCAGCGAAGGCTGGGGAGAGGCACGAGACGGTTCGACTGCCCTCTCCCGAGGATGATTCACTCGGTCTGACCCCGCCTCCTTCGTTCTAGAAAAATCGCGGTCTTGCTGGGCCGCCGATGTGGGGTGAGGAGGATCGTCTGCGAAGCCGTGCTTCTGCGGGGAGAGCGCGCGCCCGGGAGTCCTGGATGTTTGCTTTCTTTTTTTTTTCTTTTTACCTCGCGGCGTTTCTGCCGCCCGTTGTCGCCAGGATTTGGCGGCGCGCTCTTTTTTAGCGCTCGTTCTGTGACAAACGCGCATGTGCAAAAGCAATGCAGGGCGGCGCGTGCCTGCGAGTATACAGCAGGAGCGGCGCCTGGCGTGGCAACGCCGGCGAGCACGCGCACCGCGTCACGTCGAAATGTATTGGCGCCTTGGCTGTGGCATGTAGTCATGTTCTCAAATGGCATGCAACCTATGATAATCATGTTTCCACGAAATACCTTCGTCATCCATTGGCGTCGTGTAATACCAAACTTGGGATATGTGAAGCTAGTGAAACGGCCGCGAGCGCATTATGAGCGTAGCATGTAGTCATGTTGTTACATGACACACATGTCATGATTTTCATGCTAAGGTCTGTCGCTTGTGTTCGCCATGCAACCCTACCATACCATACCAGTTTTGCAACATGCCATGTGAACGAAACCACCACCAGAGCAGCAGGACCACGAAATGTAAATCATGTTATTCATGACATACATGTCATGATTTTCATATTATGACTAGTCAAATACGTTCTTCACATAGACAAGTTATGCCATACCAAGTTTGGTATTGATACCATTATCGAACTGGCCAGGAGAGCTAAAAGTCGTAGGCTGATAGATAGATAGATAGATAGATAGATAGATAGATAGATAGATAGATAGATAGATAGATAGATAGATAGATAGATAGATAGATAGATAGATAGATAGATAAGGTTGAATTCGCCGAAGTTCGCTAAGAAATCATTGAAAAAAATTGGCAGCATATCCACGGAATGAATGATGGAGAGTGGGGCGAAGCATTCGTCCGTCCATTTGTTCTTGCTTCCGTCCGTCCATGCATGCGTCTGTGTGACCGTCAATGCGTCCATCCGCCCGTCCCTGCGTTCGTCCATGCATCCGCCCCTGCGTCCGTTCATGCGTCCATCCATGCATCTGTCTGTGTGTCCGTTCGTCCATCTACTCAACACTTCAAGTACCACCATCTCGCATCTTTTCATCATATATTGGACTAAACAAGAGGTAGCACACGCACACTTTCTTATGGCTTGCGCTTCGGGTATACTTCCCACCTTTAACCACCTCGAGTTCATGGTGTATACTATACCATGCTGTATATACATGGTTCATTGTATTCATGACACTGCGGCTCAACGCTCGCTAAACCTTTTTAAAACTAAGGAGGTTACACCCAGCGAGTATAACGTAACAACCCTTTCTTGTCAGATAGTTCCCAATGTACATGCCGATGGCTGCTAATGGGGATTGCAGCGTGCGCGTTAACTAAAAGCCGAGTGCTCCCGTCTCTCATTCCCCATCAGCCGCCATTGGCATGTACATTGAGCCCTATTTTTCATTGTTCAACAACGCACAGAAAAAATCTCTCACCAGCACTACCTCGGAGGTCCGAATGTTATACTTGTTACATGCTACAATGACTACGAGGGACGAACGGGTGCCGGTATATAGAGCTTCGCCCATAAAAGTAACAGCTTTACCGCAAAGGCGAAGGAATGAACGCGATAGCAACAAATTGGAAGGTCGCTCGCAGAATGGCAAGCAGATCGAAACTTGCCCCGCGTTTCTCACGCACAAATGACGAAGAAAACGCACTCTCTGGTACAGATGAACGCGAATAAGCGTCTCAGTTCTTACTTCGCCTTGTCTGAAAAGGACACCCTTTTCGCAAACGGAGGCTGTGCAACGATTGCAGTGACCTTTGTGTGCCCGGTAACTACAACAGAATCGTTCCGATGGAACTCAAAGGCTAATCAAGACCTACGATGTTCCCTACTGCAAGGTAAGGACGCGTGACCGAGCGTACACCCCCTTATTCTCTACACGGGCCAGCGTACGCGAGAGAGACGAGAGCCATGGTGCGCTGACTGCGCCATCCTTCTGATAATGCTGAAAACACGATAGTTCCCCTCCGCGATGTCTGCCAAAGGCGGTAAGTGGTAGATATGAAATACCTTGCCGTTTAGACGTCCAAGGAGGCACCTCATGGTGGTTGAGTGGTTAACACCTCGCAATCATGACGCGGAGGTCCCACGTTCGATTCCGCGTGCCGGAGTGTTTCTTTCTGGATTTTTCTCTTTCGTGCGTTTTCATATATGTAGATACGTATACATATATGGCGCATTACATCGACGCTGATTTCGGCGGTGAAATCAAGCCAAGTGCGTCCATATAATTGCTATCGCAATAAAAAAGAATAACTATTAGTTCGCAAGGATGTTTCCATATGGCTAAAGTAAATGCTCAGCTAGTCATGGATAGTACTCTGAGGAAAACAAAACTGGTGTAAATTCATTTCCTTGCGGTCGCAATCTTGGTGCATACACCTGGCACTTTTCTGTGCGTTGCTCGTTTTGACGGTTCTTGTGTTATATAATAAAAATGATTAAAATGCTGAAACTGAAATTTTACACAATCTTGAAGGTTGATCCGGAGCCGCGTTGTTTACTCCATGGTGGTATTTACGACACGTACTAAATTAAAGTTCCGTAAGCCACTATGCAAACCTAAGTGCTAGAAAGTTGGCATGGTAGCAAATTCTACCTAACTATGATGTAAAGAAATACGTTCGTTAGCGGACTCAACATTACTGCATGAGACAAATTGATCCCCCGAGGCGTGGGCGACGAACTTGTCTTCGGAAATGTTCTCTACAAATTAGGGCAACTATATTAATTTAGATTGCTTGGTACAATTTTAACATATATGATATGGTGGCCAAAATTTGATATGCAACGCACTCCTCGAATGTGGATACGAATAAGTATGAACAGCTAGCAATTGATGGAAACACACTCCCAGCAATGCGAAATTTTGTAAAATATTGTGTTAAAAATTGGCAGATGCCACGTACAGTGGTAATCGATGATATGCGAAGCACGAATGAGGAAGCTTGATATGTCGCTTTAAAATCAGCGCAATGTTACGTGGCGGACGTAAATTGTGCCGTACATGACCTCCATGTCATACTTGAACATGTCATTTACCTTCGTCGTCTATTCAGGTCACGTCATATCAAACTTGATGTATGTGGAACTAGCGAAACAGCTGCGAGCGCATTATAAGCGTTCCATGTAGTCATGTTTTACATTACACGCATGCCATGATTATCATTTTTCGATGTGTCATTTACCTTCGTCATTCATTACGTTGCGTAATACCAATTTCGGTATATGGGAAGCTAGCGAAACAGCCGCGAGAGCATAATGAGCGTGGTATGTCATTATGTTATTACAGGAGACGTATATCATGATTATCATCTTTGCTCCTGTCATATACTTTCGTCATACATTTACATCCCGTAATACCGAATTTGATATATGAACGCAAGCGAAACGGCCATTAAGGCATCACAAGCGTGGCATATAGTCATGTTGTTACATGGCACGCATTTCATGATTATCAAGTTTCGACGTGTAATGTGCCTTCGTCATCCATTCACGTCTCGTAATACCCAATTTGGTACATGTGACGCCAGCGAAACAGCTGCGGGCGCATCATAAGCGTGGCTTGTAGTCATGCTCTTACATGACACGCATCTCAAGATTGTCATGTTTGCACTAGTCATACACCTTCATCATCTATTCATGTCCCATAATATGAAATTTGCTATATGTGAAGCTAGCGAAACGGCCATGAACGCATCATGAGCGTGGCATGTTGTCATGTCATTATATAACACGCATATCAAGAATGTCGTGTTTGAAAGTGTCATTTGCCTTCGTCGTCTATTCACGTCACGTGACATCATTGCTTGGTGTATGTGGGTCTATCGAAACGGCTGCGATCGCATCATGGGCGTGGCATGTAGTTGTTACATGACACGCATCTCATAATTATCATGTTTATTGCAGTCATGTACCTTCGTCATTCATTCGCGACCAGTAATAACAAATTTCGTATATGTGAAGCTAGCGAAACTACCACGAGCGCACCATGAGCGCGTCGTGTAGTCATGACGTACATAACATGCATGTCATGTTTTCCACGTTAGGGTCTGTCACTTACGTTCGCCATACAGTCACGTCAAGCCATACCAGTTTTGAACATGTCATGTGCACAAAGCCACGCAAGAGCAGCAAGACCAGGAA